>JAKWJC010000243.1:0-309232 GCA_027704865.1 Solanum neorickii
TTTTTTTCAGAAGATATATGGTGGGTGCCTAGTGTGTTCCAATATTTCATTCGATTATCGTAATTTTTGCCAGAATATATGGCATTTCCCTACGATTGCTAGGACTATAAGGGATATGCGTTGTAGGTATCAACCCTATCTTTCATCTAGTCCAAGTAAATGAGGTGTGTATGCTACAAATCTAATTAGTTTTGATGCTATCCAAGCTACAGGTGAACAAGAGTGTCCTCCGAATATTGTTCCCAATATATGTTTTATAATTATTTAGATTTAGGTGTTTGCTTCTCTTTTATGACTTGATAGACTTTGAATGATAGACCTTTATGTTTTTTAGGTATTAATTGGTTGCATTATAGTTATATTTATTGATGGTAGAACCTGAGTTAGTCATGATGAGTTTGGGGTAACGTTAATAGATTTGATGATTAGGGTGTTTGAGGTAATGCCTTGATGTGTTGAATGAGTTTACTTCTTTAAAAGATAGTAGTGTAATTAACTATGGCCTAGAGTCATCTTATATTATGGATGTGAAATCTTAGTGGTGACTTGCTCCGATCTTAGCGATGAAAGAAATGATTCTTAGAAGAGTTTGTATAGGCCTACTCTCAAAGGGGAGATTATGTGCATAGATAGCAAGGTCGTTGAGTGTTCCTTATGGTAATGATTTCGGTTTTCTTGAATCCTCAACTTTAGAGGTGTAGTGATTTTGGGACGTTTAGTCGAGGCTTCTATGAGATGTTGAGTAGATTTGGTAAGGTTACTTGTGAACTAGAATTTCTCAATAAGTAGTACCGACATATAAGATTTTCTATGTCTCTTGGATATAGAAGAAGGATGTTTGAGATCCAACATTCATAAATTCCTTAAAAACAGTTGGGAGTTAATGAGAACCTCTCAAATTAGAAATAACTAGAGGTATCCTAGATTGGCAAGTGAAGAAATAAAAGAGAGAAATGGAGTCGGTTCCGTGAAAACGTTGAGGAGTGGTTTTTTTAGTGAAGGTTTTAGGTGAGATTCTTCTATGGAGGCCAAGGGCCAATGAAATGTCCGAATGTACTCATCCTTTTTCCTTTTAATCCTCCTTTAGCATTTAAATTAAGAGTTCCTCATGGTTTGTGCCTTATAAGATGTCATGTATGATTATGTGTTCCTATGATTTTCTTATATTATGCATGTTCTTGAGAAATTCATGTTTTGTAAGAAAATGAGTTTTCATGATTTATGTTTCTCATGTGGTTGTGCATTTAGTATGAGTTGCATATTTGACTTCATGAAATTAAATGATGAACAGCTTAGCATGCTTTTGAGTGTGAATTACACCTTAGCTCTATGATATTGTGTTGAACATGTTTTAGTTTGGAGATGGTAGTTCTTCCTTGAACATGAGTAGTTGTTGAATCTATTGCCTTTGGGGTTGTTAGATGTAGTTCCTACTCACTTATGTTGCATTAATTATTTTTAGCTAGGAAAATAAGTTTTCCTCCTTGGTTCAGTGCATTCAGTTGTGTTGCATGCATGATGGGCTACTAGTCTAGAGTTGTTTCTTTAATAGGTGTTTAAAATCGTAATTCAAGGATGATTGTTTTCAAGGTGGAGATATCATAACATCTCGTAGTTTAGGTGGAGAACAAGGGCTAAGTTTGAGGGCAACATAAGAAAAGGCAAGGGGAAAGAGACAAGGCAATGAGGATAGGAAGCCAAGGACCATGTCTTCCCAAGGTTACCTATTAGTGCACAACTTCACGACCACCACCATAGCTAGTGGTGTGGCTCGTAATGGCTAAGGCACTAACTACCTATAAGCTGCCCTAAAGTGGCTCACTTTTATGAGCCACTTTACGGCTAGTAGAGAAGACCGCGACTCATGGGAAAGATCGTCAACAATCATTAATTTTTTGGAGGCCAAAGCCTCTTAGACAAATCACATCCCAAGGACCATTGTGCATGGAGCCTTTCGTGGTGCCTTACAAATGGATGCTTAATGAGGGCTAATTTACAGAATTCCTTTTTAGATTAGAATTACATGAGATCATTTTGCTTTAGTTTTATAAAACTATATATTTCTTTTTTTAAGTCAAAATACATCTATTAACCCCGATATTTCAATAAACTTCAAATCAAATCCCGAAATTTCATTTTCTCTAAAAAATTCTATCTTAAAAACTCGAAGAAGAAGATGATCAAAAAGAAGTAGAGAGTTAAGCTAGTCCCCTGTCTCCATTTTTAAAGATTTCTAGGCTTTATAATCAAGGTATGATGACTTATTCATCGATGTATGATTCCATCCATGCAGTCCTTTAGTTATACCACAATTGTGAAGATCAAATCCCCAATTCAAGTTAGGGGTCTTTCCAATATTGTATATTAAGCAGAATATGATTCCAACTGAGTGGATATAGCTTTTTTCATTATTGAATTAGTAGTGAATCATGTTATTATGATGAAATTACTTTTTTATGAAGTAATTTGGGTTTATCCCTTGTTTAGGGAATTGAGGATTCATAGATGATATTCTAGAATTGGTGATATGTATTTTAATTGCTTAAGAGTAAAATCATATCGTCATGAATTGAGTTAGAATAATGTATATGTGATGAATCTTTCTAGTAAGGCTTGAGGTCGAACCTTTATAATGATATATGGATAAGATGGATTAAGAATAAGTATGTGATTAGAATGCCTCACAATTTAGGTTCATAGGATGACTTTAAGAAGTAAAGCTATTGAGAGTAAGACCTATAGTTATGAATGTTGAATTCTAGTGTTTGAAGGTAAAGATAATATGCTGAGTTATATACATTAAGGCCTTCAGAGGGAAGTTGACATGATCAGGGTAGACTATTAGATGGAATTGTTGTGGAAGGACTTTATCCACCTAATCTACCTCATGAATGCTTAAATGTATAAAATGGTCACATGAGTTGGGATGATGTCCATGTCTAGAACTTGAACTCTAGGGTGATGATTGAAAGTATATTTTTAACCTCAAAGAGGTGGAATATGAGATTGTATATGCTTGTGATAATTAAAATGCTTGAATTATGATTATATTCATGTAAAATGTAGTCATTCTAGATGTGTTGATTTGATATGTGCTTTGACACTTTAAAGGGCATGATATGATATTATGCATGTTTTATGAAGGTTATGTAAATCATGTAAGAACACTTTGAAAGTAAAGAGAACATGATCATGATATATTTGTTGTGTCTTTTAAATATTATAATCATATGTACACTTATGCATGAATATGATATGATGTGAAAGGTTTGTCACACGTAGTGATTCAAAGGTTAGCCTCATCTATTGAATTCATATTTATACATTGAGGGTGAGAGTTTATTTTCATGAATGATTTTATTAGGTTTAGTATGAGTTATGTTAGATTGAGTATCAAGACATTCTTACATAAATGTTAACTTGTCACGATTTAAAATGAAATAAGTAGGAATTACTCTTAGCATCGAGTGGATATTGACAATGAGATAGAAGCTCATCGGTTAGTAGAGGGAGTGTTTATAGAAGGTCTCATGAGATGTATGTTCCTCCATTAGTAGAGGGCGGGTGTCTAGTAACAATATCATTATCCCATAAACTATGTGCCCTAATAGGTTGCTTAGCTATTTTGATCCACCTAAGCTAAGAGTATGGTTCTACCTTACGCAAGTAGAGCAACCCCTTTTCAGTGTGGGGTATATACTCCACATTGCATTTTATCTCACATGTTCGAATGTCGGTTAAGGATAATTCCCATAATAAGAATATTAATTATGAACTATTCTTACTGAAGAAGCTTTACTTAGAATAGGTAACATTGTGGGATCTTATAAGCTTTAAAGGTATTCATGGTATGTTCCTTTTATGTTATGATGATTTATATGTTGAACATTCTTATGTCTTATGTATATGATGTATGATTAGTTTTGATTGTAGCTTGAAAGGCCCTTCTAATGAATGTGTTACTAAAATGAGTATTCCCTTGTCTATGATCATTAAGATAAGGATAAGATGAAAAGATGATAAGTATGAATGAGGAACTAAAGTTAACTTCTTAGCATGGATGGGATTATGGGGTATTATCCATGTAATGCACAAGCTTTTCGTGGCATATGTTATGTGGTGTTTCTCTTATGTTATGTTAAACTAGATGCATTAGTTATGCCTATAACAATGTTGTTATCTCCTATGCTTATAGCCTGTTTCATGGTCATGTCTCTTTTGCTTATGACCTATGTTATTGTCTACTATGATAATAGTATATGACTTATGTCGACTAATTCCTCATATACATATGAGTTATGTTGTCTAATTCCTCTTATATGCTCATGTTGAGGAATTATGCTAGCCATATATTTAGTAAATTATTGTACTAACACATACTTTTTCATACATGCTTATCAAATGTAGGGTTCGGTTATATTGACTTCCATCCTCAAGGCTTGGTTCATAGTAGATCAAAAAGAGAAGTTGGGTGAGTCCTCATAGCATCGAGGACTTGATTAACTCTTTCCTTTTTAAGTCTTTATTTTATTTTAGTGATTTTGTATGGGCTATGTCACTAACTCTTTTTAATATTACATTGTTTGAGACAATTTTAACTGACTTCTGCTTCATTTTATGAGACTCCGATTGTTGTGAATAATCTTTTAAATTTATGCACTTTTTCTAGTATCGTATGTTAGGATGTGCTAAGGGTTTGTATTAGACCCCTTTGACGTTTAGTACGCCATATTAAACATTAGGGGTACCCTTTGGTCGTGGCAATTTAAGTGAGCCATAACCTACGAAACTAAATGTATTCTAATCTAATTTCCTACACCACCAATATTGTGTAAATCCAATGTCTGAGCAAAAAGTTATGACTATGTTTTAACCTATGTAGTGTTGTGATGAATCAGCCGATGGGAAAACATTAAAAAGGGTTGTTTTTATTTTAACCTTCAATAAAACTTGAAATGAATTTCTTGACTAATAATTTCACAATAATCATATTTTCATCTTTTATCCATCATTCTCTTTTCTCTCAAAGACTAGGAAAAACCTAAGGAATAATAAAGTATAAGACTCCAATCAAGTTTCTTTCAATCTTTTGCAATATTCTTCTTCAAGGTAAGTTTTTCTCTAAGAATTCCATTCTTTCCAACTCAAGTTCCTCCATACAATTATGATTCACTAATGGAATAATAAATATTGGCCATAGATATTTTAAGAAACTAATTCAAGAATCTCAAAAAATATTTTCTTGATTGTTTACCTTCAAGCTAGGGTTTCAAGGCTTCTAATAAAGTTCTTCTTCAACATTCTGCAATGAACTTATTTTTTTCAATTATGAAAGGCCATCATAGTGTTGCACTAGTTCTTCCTTAAACCCTATATGTACATTCAAATCAGTAAAAGAAAAATCTAGGATTCTACCCGTAGATTTGATTATTCTTGAGCTAAGTTCATATTGAGATCTTGAGTTCCTAATTTTTTTAAAAATTCTATTCCTAAAGTATTGAGTTTCTATATTTTTTAATCCTTAAGTTCACTTGTTTGTGTCTATAATTCAACATGAACCCTATTTTGAGTTATAAATCTTAAAAGATTTTAAAGCCAAAACTTTAATTTTAACCTGAAATTTAAGGAATTAAGTATGATAATAGAAAATTCTTATACATTAGTTCCATATTATTATTTAGAGCCTTAGTCGAGTCGTTTTTTTGCATAAATTCCGCATGAACTCCATCAATTGAGTATCTTTGAGAGAAGTATTATCTTAAAGTTCTAAGAGCCTGTTTGAATTGACTTTTGACTTATGATTTATAAGCAAAAATTCATAAGTTAGGATTTATAACTTATAACTTTTGACTTATTTTTGTTATTTTGGCTTTAAAATAAGTGCTTATAGGCACTTTTTAACTTTACCGTAACACTTCAAAATTGCTTAATATTTGTTTTTGCTTAAAAGCACCTAATATAAGTTAATGAAACGGCACTAACTCTTGAGAAGTGTGTTCTTAATCATTTTTGTATCATGTTTCTAATAAAGGGGCTACTACATGTTACTCATGAAGGTCCTTGAGTTGAGTAGTTCATGCCCATAATATTGCGTGAACCCTATGAGTTCTGCTGTCTTAAAATGTGAAGTATTACTCATCCATTGAGTTGAGTAGTTCATGCCCATAATTATACACGAACCGTCTAAGTCGAGCATTCTTGAAATGAGTATTACCATTAATGTTTTTGAGTACTGAGTTGTTGATTCTTGAGTATTGAGTTTTAGTTATGGTTTGATGAGTCCAAAATTTGGACTCATTTAGTGTTATATTTTGATAGGTTTATTGTCTTCAATTGCATATTTTGTCTTTAAAACTTATTAAAAATTTGAGTTTTAGGTATTCTGAACAGACACAAGGCACAAACATTATGGATTGAAAAAGGACCAAAAACAAAAGAACAAAGAAATGAAGATATGAGGATCGCTGACTCGTTAGGCATGTAACAAAAAGGTCTCATCATCTCCTTTTTATTTAGTGAGCTGAGCCTTGAAGATAAGATCACATTAGTAGTGAAAAGGAGCAAAAGGCGTATCGCTGAGCAATTGTGGCGAAGCAATACTATGTCATCCAATGATCCAAAACACGAATATGCAGAAGGATTACAAAAGATGACGATAAACACACCAAAGGGAGGATTATCGAGTTGTTCGGTGATCCCAAGTAACCGCGCCAAGTGATCCTTGGCAGCTCAACTTTTGAAAATTATAAATACCTGTGAATGTTTTTATCATAAAGAGACTTTTTGATGGTGTTGAACAATAATTTTTAGACTTAGTTTTTATTTAGAGTTGTGGAGAGATCTTGGGAAACTTTTCTCTTGAACTTAGGAGACATGAAGTTTCTCACCTTGAAGGAATTCAAAGCGGGTGTCGGAAATTCTTCATCGTAAACTCTATTATAGTGAAAATAAATCCTACACAATTGATGTTACTTTTATTTTATACCCTCTTGAAACAAGAAGTAATATTTCTCCCAATTAAGAAATAAATTGGTGTCCTCATATCTAACAAGTACTTTATAATGTTTACAGAGGCATACCTCAAAAGACTCCCAAAGAAAAAAAAATCATCCATGAACACCTCTACAAATTTATCAACCATATCCTGAAAAATCATCATCGTGAACCTTTAAAAAGTCGCCAGCGCATCAAAAAGTCTGAATGGCATGCGTTTGAAATCATATATACCATAATGACAAGTTAATGTGGATGCATTAAAAATAAACCTAGGACCCTATTTATAGTGTTCAGGAAAAGTATTTCCGAAGTTAGCCCAAGATGGAATCTTAATTAAACCCAACTTTTGCCAAAACATCCTACAAACCCTAGGGTGTCGTGCCCAACTCGCATCTAGTAAGATTGGGCGCCACGCTGCCGGTGCACCTAAAAGTAGACCAAGTAAAACTTGTCTTCTTGCAACACACCTTTTTGCACTAGTGATGGTGGGGCGCCTGTTACAACCCGAGCCTATACCCTGGACGTTGCTGGCACTCGAGAACCATTATTTGCAACCAAGAAAACCCACATCATGGTTGACTACAAGCGGAAGACTAACTCAATTATCTAAAGCTTAAAATAGAATAAAATTCATTGACTCAAATAATCAACCCTGAATATAATTGTATAGTCAACTAGCCAAAATGAGGCAACTCAAGTCTTTTAGACATTTTACAAGATAAATGAACCAGACTTCGCAAACTCTATTGTCTATCTATGAAGTCTATAAATGAGAAAGAGGGAACTCGAGAGAAGACCCTAACATGCTGACAAAATTGAAAAATAAATGAAATCATGTGGAAGCAAGGAGGATCACTATAGCTAACTGTAAGTACAAATGCTACCAATGAAATGCCTGTTGATGATCCTCTATACATGTATCTTCATCATAATGATGCAGAAAAAAAGGCTCAGTACATCGAATGTACGAGCCTATAAGAGGAATAGTAGTTCATAAAATAAGCTTAATTTGGTGGAAAAGAAACATACATACATCTTCCCAACTTAGTCAACTCAAGTAAACTGAAAAGAACATAGTTCAACTCAATTGATGATATATAAGAATACGAAATATCTCTATTGGAGTTTCTATAACTGTCAAACATCACTATGAGCTATATGATGATATATCGTCTTTCCCTCGTTGCCAATACTGTCCTACACTTTGTCGTGGTATAGAATCTTTCAACTAAGAGGATTCACTAATTTATGCTAAAAGCATTCAAAAATAATTTTAAAATTATGACCCTGTTTTACCCATGTTGGCTACATGGTTTATGGAAACTTTGAATTATCTGAACTCAACTCGTCCCCATATCGATGCTCAATACTACTCCTAAAATGTAATTGACTCATATGTTTAAAAACGTAGCTCTTTTTGTGGTTTAGTATTCTTACTAAAAACTTCTCTAAAATGAGATGTTACTAAAATTATTCAAACTCTTTTGGAAATCTCAGTTTCCCGCCATTTTATATGTGAAAACATTTACTCATAGTAATATAGTTCCCTTATATCATTTTAAAGAAAATGAACTCGTTCTTCTCTTTCTTAACTCAAAAGCTCAAGTGTTAAAACAATTTTAGAAAAATTTACACAAGACTTCTCAGAATAATGTTTATGCTGAAGTATGAACGTGAAAGACCTAATTCAGTGTTTTCAATAACCATGAGCGTTGACGTCATCAAATATACTTCATCCGATACTAAGCATCAATAATCGTAAATCAGTATATAACCCAACAAAGGATTGACATCGTTCCCACATGCAGTGGCATTGAGAATATTTCAGCAAAGCACAAATCAAGTTATGCAGTCATAACTACAAGAAATAATCGAATACGAATATAAAAATTAAAGGTGTGACACATTTTTCAATTAATAATTGTGGATTTTGCAGGAAAATTAACAATTAACATAGTAAAAACAATAACAGAGACTAATAGATAAACGAAAGTCTTGGGATATGACCGGAATATGAGATAAAAGGCATTGAAGGGTAGTTTCTACTGAAAGTACATTGTTGAATATATGTAACTAGACTAGACTTTAGTGGGGGTAAATTTTCTCCCGAGAAAATTACCCCGAATCAAATTGTTTCCTCTCGAACATTGAGTTGCATCCCTTAAGTGCACCCTCCGCCTTAGCCCAATCACTCTGTCGAGCTAAAAGAATGGGAAAGAGCCTAGGATTCACTCTCTCTAGCTGAATCCATGACAACACAATAACAACTAGATATCAACTTAGTAATCGTAGTTTTAATACCTCTTTCTTGAGCAATCTAAAAACACTAAGGTTAAATAGTATTTGCAACTACAACCTCATTTAGTTCAAACATAACTACTTAGTGAAATCACATTTAAACAACGAATATATGTTGAGAAATACCCAATAATATATTTATCTCATATTCACTAATAACACCCCAAGAATTGGAGTTTTAGCTAAACATAAAGAAAAGGAAGAAACTGTGCATAATTTGTCAAAATTATGATACGAAGTGCATAAATCCAAGGTGGAGGTTATTGAAAAATTTCCCCCTCATCTATCTGCAAAAAGGGTTTCGATGTTTCCTTGGACACATAGGTGCTCACCAGATTCATCAAGGATTTTCCTAGATTGTGAGACCTATGTGCAGTTGCTTCGAAAAGGAGGTGAAATTTGAATTTGACAAGATGTGTTTGAAATCATTTGAGATGTTGAAGAGGAACTTAATTGACGTCATATCTTAATTGATCCTAATAAAATTACCATTTGGACTCATGGATGATGCAAATAATGTAATAGTGAGTATAGTATTGGGACAAAGAAAACATAAAGTGGTCCACTCAATCTACTATGGAGGCAAGATGCTTGATTTTTCTCAAGCTAATTACATAGTAAGTGAGAAGGAGATGGTGGCTTTTGTGTTCCCCTAGGACAAATTTAGATCATATTATTTAGCTACGAAAGTGATTGTTTATAATGACCGTGCAACTATTAGGTACTTATTTAACAAGAAATAAGCTAAACCAAGGCTGATTCAGGGGATATTTCTTCTTAAAGAATTACACCTTGGTATCAAAGATAGAACGAGTACTGAGAATTGAATAGTTGATCATTTGTCTAGGTTAGAAGATTTCTCCTATATACATGAAGGGGAACAAATTCGAGAAGAGTTTTCGAATGAACAATTTATGGCACTGCACATCTCTAAAGATCCTTGGTATGCAGATATGGTAAATCAAATAGTAAGTGGAGAGTACACTCCGAATATAATTACTTAACAAAAGAGAAAGACAACTCATGATTCTAACTTATATATATCTTGGATGAACCATTTCAATTAAATCAATGAATGGATCAGGTGGTAAGAAGTTGTATTCGGGGTGTGATGTAAAGAAATACTCAACTGTTGGCATGCTAACCAATATGGAGGATATTATGGAGGAGAGTGCATGACATACCTTGGTGTTTGAATCCAACAAATTTTTCGTTAAAACGCTTTTCTTAAACCCTAGCTACAGTTTTCTTGTTCTTCATTGGAGTTCCACAAAGAGAGTTATGGCAGAAAAGTTTGTTTTGATATGGTATTTACAAATTATAAAAAAGATGTCATGATTTAGGAGTCATAAAACTAAGAGTTAGTTGAATTAAGTATAAGACGGTGCCAATTAATTATTAATTAATAAGGAAAACCCCAAAATACCCTTAAGTATAACTGCCCTACCACTGACCATAGCCCTCCCCCACTGACCATAACCCTCCCCCACAAGGCGTGGTAGGGGTTCTGGGTTATGGTTCATGGGGCATTGACAATAGCCCTCCCCCACGAGGCGTGGGTCCACCAACTGTTCTTGGTTCCTCCTTGTTGGTAGACTGCACAAGAACAAATTTTGTCACCATTTGAAGGGTCCTCCTAAAGGACCCATGTTTGGTCCTTGAGGGGGGTGAGTTGTACCTTGACGGTTTAACCCAAAAAAATATATATTTAGTATAGGTATTTATTTACAACTCTAACCCTAATGTAAATTTATAGTTTACTGTACTAGTTTCCAGAAGGTTACATTATCTCCCCCTTGGAAACATTCATCCTCGAATAACGATCTAGACATCATACGAAATTAAAGACTCGAGACTAACAACCCATCTGAAACATCAAAATAATGAAAAATTGAAAGGAGGAAAGTTCAACTCCATCTAAAAAAATGATTAGAAATTCCTTTCATCAAAACCTAACTAATGTGCGAATATCCTTTCACATGAACATATTGTATTCATAGCATAGTCTAATTTAGATTACAATTGAACAACACCTTTCAAAAGACCTTACTTCACTAGATTATCATAACATGCTTCTTTCATGCATTAATGTGTGTATGTGTACATATATGAAGAAACGTTTCACACAAATGCATTTAGAAACTTCATATTCAAAATTCATTAGTCATATTCATTACATCATAACATAGTTCTAGGATGCATAAGATATAAGTTCTAATCACTCAAAATCAAGAATTTATCATTATCTCATATTTGTCTTGTTCATAGCTTAATCATGCATTCATACTCATGTGCATAAAGAAATCACCCTAGGAACTATTCAATCACGGTAAACATGTGCAATGTATAGGTAAAGTCCCATATCCTTAACTACACTAGTACACCTATCAATTCATCCTAGTTAAGATACATTTTCATACTTTCATGAACATATTACACTTGTACTCATGCATGAGATGTTCGTGTAAGTAATTTGGTTATCACGATCACATAATGGAAACAACATATATAGAGGAAGCCACCCTATAAAGACCACACCACATGTACAACATCCCTTATGTTTTAAGTCACACATTTATAGAGTACTAAGAATTATAGACTACACACACATTGCATCATAGGAGACAAGAACATATCTAACCTTTCAATAGAAGACTTTTACTCATGCATATAAGACCACACCATTATATATCGGTAAATAGGTAGGTGGTCATTCTACCCAAGAGTGTCAAATAACTAATATGTAGACCATACCTAGACCTAACATCTTCATTCACATGTTCTTAACACTATCAATACCCTAGATCATAAAGTAGAATGGAAGATAGAAATAAAAGTTCACATGTGTGATATTTATAACCACATTTCACAAAACACCAACTTACTTCAAGTCCATGATCAAAATATATAAGAATATACAATAATGTAAACACCGCCACTATAAGTAGACCATACCAATCAACACAATTCAATTTATATTCTATTGAAGATAGAGAGATCTAGATCAACTCACGAATTCTCCAATCTATGATCATTATTTATCAACAATTAATAACTAATTTACATAGATAACAATAACAATAGGCAATTCAACCATCCGAATCGTAATTTAATTAACGTGGAATCAAAATCACAAGACCCACATTATAGGTCAAATTGAGAAATTAGGACGATCATGGGTTGTTAATGGAATTTGATTGAAATTAATCGTAAAGTCAATAGCGATTAATAAATTCAACCTTAAATTATCTTTGGAAGCAATTTGACAATGAACCCATGACTAGATTGAAAGATTAAAATTTTGATCATGAATTCTGTTTAAAAAACCTTAGAAAGAACTCCTTAGATGAAAGGTTAGCTAGGGCTTAAGGATTTCCATAATTTAACACAAGAGAATCAACGAAATATTGAAGAACAAATCATTCGAATCCGTCCCTAGGCTATTCGTGAGCTTGATCTCCAATGGAGGTTTCTAGAGAGAGTTTGTTTTTAGAAGGAAAGTCTACTTTTAAAAATGAAGTATAATTGGGCTTTTGATCTTTTTAACAAACTTAAAATATTTTAAAATGGATAAAATAACCTCCCACGCCTTATTTTGAACATGGGATAAATTTCCCAATTCACCTTTCACTTGGCATGAACAAGATAGATTTGCAGGTCCAAACTATGGTTGGCAGTGAAGGTCCGTTCATAGAATGACATGCCCTCCTGCACATCAGTCAGTTTATGAACACCCTTAATTAACATACCCTCAAGGTGATTCTCAACATATAGAAGTTCAACGGAACTCAACATAGGAACATAAAGGGTGCTCAAAACCTTGCCATCTAGTCACACTATCCCCCACTTGGCGTAAGCCTAACTACATTATCATCTTTGGTGAAACCTTCCAACCAACCATGCCTATGTACAATCTAAGCACTTTCTTTATTATGACCATACTTTGTATAAAACATAAAAGACAACTAATCTCTTAAGTTGGTCAACATCGATCCCTCCTTCTCTTCAAGAGATTAGGGGTACATATATACCTCTAAGTCAACCTTAGTTCAAAGCATAATCATAACTTATGGAATAAGATTCTTTCTTCTCTTTTTCCTTGCTCTTAGAATAAGTTCGTAACGAAACTAACAAACTAGTCATAAGGGTTCTCCTACTTAATAGCCTACTTCAGAATTTCCTAACAAGGTAATCACACTACCTTCCCTTCACACAAGAGACTCAATCGACACAAGGACAACTATGGGGTATTACTCATATAACAAGGGCAACATTTCATCTTCCTCATTAATTACCCCATTTCCCCGAAATATTTCAAGCCTATCTCATAACATTATACTATCATTATACATATTCATAAGGCAACTTATCATTCCAAAGAGAATTACGTTGAACAATAACAACAATTAACAAGTTATAACCATATCATAATCATAGCTTCTTAACGTAACACCTCATATCTTATAGATCAGACAAATAGCCATAAATAGAATCACATCAAAATATACCAAATTCACCTTCACATATACTTGTCAAGCAACAAAAACATAATAAGCATAAAAAATAACCGTTTATCCCTCAATCTTTGACATCAGCCCATCCAAGCAATCACATCTAAAAGACCATTGGAAAAGGAAACATAAGAGAGAGATCATATGGAGTTATGTTCTATCACATGACATAAGAGTAATGAATAAAGTGAAACTCTATCATCCTATAGCCTCTCGCTCATAGATGTGTCACGACTCACCACCGATGAATGAGACTCTACTAGACGTGGCATTATGCGACTTTGGACCCTAAATCCACTTTCACATCTTGGCTTACCCCTAGATGTAAGCGGCGTCGTCGTTCTCTTTGAAGACTAAGACTAGCCTATTAGTATACATCATTGGAGGTTTACATAGATCTCTACATACACATAATTATATTTATATCGAGTATACATAGACCCTTCGTATAGGAATAATACATAACCTTCTGCTTTTATCTAACATAAATATTTACATAATATAGTAGATGTCTTAAGGATTGTCTCATCTCATACCATCTAAAGACCATAGCATTTGGGCATCGCCCTACAACAATGTAAAGAAGACACATATAGTCTTATACAAATCGTACTCTAATGAAATATAAATGAACATAAAAGTTTTAGAAAAACAAAGCAACTTCATAAGAAATATATTGGCATCTTCCTCAGAAACTGAGGACCTACCCACTTTGATGATAGAGAATATCCAAACCTTCTTCAACTCCTAAGGAACCAGACTCTCCATCTTTATGTGTAGCTGACTGAGAAGGAGTGCCGGTTAGTGTGCGGTCCTCATCAAACTAGGAGGCAGTGACTATGCCGTATGCCACCTTTTTGGGCGTAGCTGTGGTTGCACGTGCAGCTCGTGATAAGTGGAAGTGCCTGGGGGAATGTACTCGGGATCATGCTCGTCATCATAGCCTATAACTAGTCAGGAAGACGAGGCGACAAATAATGAACGCCAATGTGCGTAAACTCAATCTTGTTTTGGTGACATTGGAGATAATACCTGTAAAGAATCAATATTAGTACTAGAAGGAGCAAACAAGTCAAGCATAAAAACGACACAAATAAATGTAAGAGCAAAGTTGTAATGATATCTCTTTAGTAATAGTAAAACACGCAGGACCAGGTGACGGATCGTCGTGAGTACAACGGACCGTCATGGGGTCCGTCATGTCTTACTTCAACTATGGTTATGTGGACACCTCTGAAGGAAAGAATCTGATCGTTATGACGGATCAGAAGGATGGACCGTCGTGATAATGATGGTCCGTCGTCGATGTCCATCAAGGGGCACTTAAAAAACTATGGAGACCCTTAGGAGATGGGTCTCTGACCGTTATGACGGATCAGCAGGATTGACCGTTGTGATAATGATGGTCCATCGTCGATGTCCGTCGTGGGGAACTTACAAAAAGTATTGTGACCCTTAGGAGAGTGGTCTCTGATCGTCATGATGGTTGTGTCGGAAGGACTGTCATCTGTATGACTGTCCATCATGGATGTCCGTCAGAGGACACTTAGGAAAAAACTTGAAAGCCTTAGGACAAAGGTCTGTGACAACCATGCTGTTGTGTAGGATGGACCAACGAAGATATGACAGTCCGTCGTAGATGTCTGTCAGAGGACACTTGGAAAAAAAATGGACACCCTTTAAACAAAAGTCTTTGACAACTATGACGGTTGTGCAGGACGAACCATCGTGTTAATGACGGTCCATCTTAGATGTCCGTCAGAGGACACATAGAATAAGTTGGAGAGACGCTTAGAAGAGGCGTCTTTGACCGTCATGACAGTTGTGTAGGTTGGACCGTCGTGGGTATGACGATCCGTCTTAGATGTCCATCAGAAGACACTTAGAAACAGTTGGAGACCCTTAAGAATATGGTCTCTAAAAAACTGAATGGTTGTGCAGGACAGACCATCGTGGGAACGACGGTCCGTATCATGTGTCCGTTAGTGGACACTTTGATAAAATGAGCAGTGGGGTGTTGGAACAGACCCTATGATGGTCCATCGTAGCTACGACAGTCCCTCATAGGGTTCTCGTTCTGTCATTCAGTGAGAGAACTGAGGATACAAAAACCATCCCCTGTATCTCCAATGGAATACTTAGTGTTAACCTACATGTTTCTAACCCAAATACCTAGCAACTAGCAATTCTAAAGCACATATTTCTCGAGTTTCAACAAGTCAATTCGAGGATTCTCAACCTAGGTCAGACAAAATTGGATCAAAGAATGAAGACCCATTAAAAAGAAATAGGCTAATACTAATGAAAAAATAAAAATGCAATGGAAATGAGTAGAGATCAAAGACACATACATGAGAAGAGGATAAGAACAAGCAAATGATGCACTTGGTTATTAAGAGAAAACCACAATAGTAGAATCTAACCAGTAGAAAGTAGATTTCCAAAATTGGGGATTTGGGGAAGTGATCAGTTGATAGAGAAGAGAGGCAGGAAGTTGGAAGTTTGAAAGGGAGGGAAATGGAAGAAAGAGGGAAGAAAATGGGTGAAATGAAGGGCTGGGTTTTTTTTTAAATGTTGCCAAATTTTAAAATTCCCCTGCCGTGTCGGGTCGGGTTATGGGTTAATGACGCAACGTGTCCCCGATGATGGTCCATCGCAGATGCGACGGTCTGTCGTGGGTTCCCTCTGGTGTGCCCTAATTTTGTAAATGAAAGACGTACCTTGCATGATGGATTCATGCGACAGTCCGTCACATGCGTGACGGTCCGTCGATGTATCTGTCAGTGAATGTTGCAGAGTGTTTTTTTGCAGAATTTCCTAGTGATGTGCCAGAAAATTTATAACCAGTTAGTAGAAAATTCTACCATTACTAGAAAGACAACTATATGTATTGAGTTGCCTCCCAACTAGCGCCTGATTTAACATCACGGCATGACTGAAGACACTTGGTTACTCAGACTTCATCAAGATAGTATGCCTCGATCACTTTATTTTTGATTTATCATGCCCGTAGTAGATTTTTATTTTTCATCCATTTACTTTAAACCGCAGACCCTCCATTGTTTCCCACTCAACTGCTCCATGAGTGAATACTTGGTTAACCAAGTAAGGGCCAGTCCATTGGACTTGAGCTTGCCCGGAAACAAGCGCTACATGAAATTGAATAAAAGCATAAAATCCCCAACCCTGAACTCTCATTTTTTTCAATTTTTAGGTCATGGTACTTATTCATCTTTTCTTTGTAGAGGGCAGAGATTTCATAAGCTTTCAGACGAAATTCATCGAGTTCATTCATCCAGTTAACTGTTGTTTTGCCGCTTTGTTTTAATCCTTTTTCAACTTCTTCATAGCCCACATGACTTTGTGCTGTAATTCAACCGAAAGATGACAAGCTTTCCCATCTACAAGTTTGTATAGGGACATACCTATTAGAGTCTTATACGCTGTCAGGTAGGCCCAATGAGCATCATCAAGCCTCCTTGACCAATCCGTTCTACTAGGGTTCCATGTTTCTTACAATATCTGTTTGATCTCCATATTTGACACTTCAACTTATCCACTTGATTGAAGATGGTAAGGAGTGACCACATTATGGAGAACCCCATATTTATCCAATAATCCCTAGAACAATTTGTTGCAAAAGTGGGATCCTCCATCACTAATAATTGCCCTTGGGGTACCAAATCGAGAGGATATATTCTTTTTAAGAACGTAGTGACACTCTTCCCTTCATTGTTTTCGAGGGCGATAGCTTCCACCCATTTAGATTCATATTCAACCGCTACTAAAATATACTTCATTCCACGAGAACTCATAAAAGGACCCATAAGTCAATACCAAAAACATCAAATAATGTCAATCACAAGAATGGGGTTTAGAGGGAGCTCTTGCTTTCTTGAAATGTCGCCATCTCTTTGGCATCTGTTACATGCTTTATCAAACTCGTGAGCATCTTGATGAAGAGTTGGCCACATTGTAATATCTTATTAGAAGTTCGGATACCACTATGATGTCCACTAACAGGTGAGGAATGGCATGCCTCTAAAACACTCAACATCTCACATTCTGGCACACAACGCCGAATAAGCCCGTCGGCAAAACTCCTATATAAGTATGGTTTATCCCAAAAGAACTTCTTCACATCAGACATGCACTTTTTTCTTTGATTAAAGGACAAGTCCTATTGAATAATATCACTAGCTAGATAGTTCGCGAAATTTGCGAACCATGGAATCAAGCCTTGTGAGGCAGCCAATACATGCTCATAAGGAAATTATCATCAATATCAGTGTTATCCCCTAACTCTCTCATAGCTTCATCTTCTAGATGGGAAAAGTGATCGGCGACTTTATTTTCGGTCCTTTTTCTATCCCTCACTTCAAAGTCAAATTCTTGTAGCATTAATACCCAACGAATCAACCTCGGTTTTGCATCCTTCTTTGCCATCAAATATGGCAATGCTGAATGGTCAGTATGCACTATAACTCTAGTACCTATCAAATAGGAGAAATTTTTTTCAAATGCAGAGACTACTACAAGGAGTTTTTGCTCAATCACTGTGTAGTTCTTCTAGGCTTCATTTAGGGCTTTAATAGCATAGTAAATGGGGTGAAGGATTTTGCTCCTTCTTTGTGCCTATACAACACCAAGAGAAAACCCACTAGCATCGCACATCACATCAAATGGAATGTTTCAATCTGGAGAAATAATTATAGGTGCCGACACCAAGTTTTCTTCTAGCTCACCAAATGCTTAAAGACAGGATTTATCAAAATAAAATATACAATATTACTCTAGCAGTTTGCACAACAGATGTGCAATTTTTGAAAAATCTTTGATTAATCTACGGTAAAAACCTGCATGCCTAAGAATGCTTCTCACACCTTTTACAAAGATAGGTGGGGGAAGTCTCTCTATGACCTCGAATTTAGCTCGATCAACCTCTATGCCCTTTTATGAAATGCGATGACCAAAAACAATATCTTCTTTCACCATGAAGTGGCATTTTTCCCAATTTAGTACTAAATTGCAGTCTTCACATCTATTAAGGACCTCAGATAAATGGTTCAAACACCGCTCAAATGATTCACCAACAACAGAAAAATCATCAAAAAAAACTTCAATAGTATCCTCCACCATGTCAGAGAATATCGACATCATACATCTCTGAAATGTGGCGGGTGCATTGCACAACCCAAACGACATTCTCTTGAACGAAAAGGACCCATATGGAAAAGTAAAGGTGGTTTTCTCTTGATCTTCTGGTGCAATAGAAATTTGATTATACCCCGATTATCCATCAAGAAAACAGTACCACCCTTTTTTGGCAAGTCTATCCAACATCTTATCCATTAAGGGCATATGAAAATGGTCTTTTTCGGTCCATGCATATAATTTACGATAATCCGTCCACAGCTTCAATCCAGTAACTAGCCTCATTCGAACAAGTTCATTTTTATCATTGGGGACCACAGTCATTCCCCCTTTCTTAGTTACACACTGAACATGGTATACCCAACTACTATTGGCGATCGGATAGATTACTCTGGCATCCAACCATTTAATGATTTCCTTCTCCATGAACTCTGCATAGGTGGATTTAAGCTTCTATGGTGCTCAATACTTGGCTTATGATCGGGCATGAGTTGGATTTTACGATAACGAATACAAGGAGGGATCGCAATAATGTCCGCAATAGTCCACCCAATAGCTCTTTTGAAAAATTTTAGCACTTTCACCAAACTCTCAACTTGTTGTTCATTCAGATCTGATGCGATAATTACCGGCAGAGTGTCACCATTTCTTAAGAAGTCATACCTGAGATGAGGTGGGAGAGCTTTTAGTTCTAACTTTGGAGCCTCATCTATAGATGGTTTTGCGGGTGGAGACTCGCTATTCTTCATGTCTAACTCATATTTCTTCGGTTTAAACCGAACATCACCTCGATCAAGAGACGCGAGTAATGACTCATCCTCTTCAATGCAATCGTTATCAAAATTCATTATCACTGCCGCTAATGCATCTACACCTATACGTTCTTCTATTTGTGTCTTAGATGACTCACCAACTTTGTAGGATATAGAATTTACCGATTGGAGCTCACCACTCTGCCTTATGGACCTATAAATGTTGAATGGTCACTTCTTCATTGTTCAACCGAAATTTCATCTACCCCTTTTCCATATCAACTAAGGCTCTACTCGTAGCAAGGAATGGTCTCCCTAGAATAATAGGCACTTTAAAATCGACTTCACAATCAATAGTAAAAAAATCTTGCAGAAATATAAATGACTCCACTTTAACTATCACATCGTGGAGTATCATCATAGATCTTTTTACTGTTCGATCGGCTATCAGTAGCCGCATCGCAGTGGGATTTGGATCACCCAAACCAAACATCTTGTAAATCGAGAGGGGCATGAGATTTGTGCTTGCCCCTAGATCACATCATTCTTTCCCAAAATGTAATAACCCGATTGTACAAGCAATAGTGAATGCACCTGGATCTTCTTTCTTTTGTACCAGAGATCTTGTAGCAATAGCACTACATTGTTGCATTCTATCATCATCCTCAAAAGTGACTGATCTTTTCTTTGTAACCAGATCTTTCATAAACTTGGCATAACTGGACATTTATTTAATAGCTTCTACCAAAGAGACATTGATAGAAAGATGCTTCAACATTGTTATAAAATGTCGATAATTACCATCTTCAGTCTTTTTCACTAATCTTTGATTAAATGGGGGTGGTGGTATAGACATGGGAGTTACCTTTTTAGGCACTTTAGCAGCTTTTCCAATGTTATCTTCGACTTAACCACTAACCTCTACCATTTTATCATTATATTTTGTCACCTTTTCCTCATTAGACGGTATAGGTGGGTCAATGGTTTGCTTACCACTGCGAGTGGTGATTTCCATTTAGTGTCCATCATTTTTCGGATTTTGGACAATGTTGCTAGAAAGAATGTCTGGTTGCCGTGTGTTCACAGTCACAGATTATACGGACATTTGTAATTCAAGCTACTTAATCGATATTACATGTGTATCGACTTTCTGCCCACTACCCGCTAAATCACTCCTTAACTCTTTAGTGTGCTCGTCACTAACATCGAACCTCCTCATCATTTTGTGCAACATATCCTCAACTCGCTCCATACTACCTCCACCATCCTTAGGAGTAACTTCACGATTTTGAGGAGGAACATAGGGCCCATTCCTATAATTTTTTTTACCATAGTTACCTCTGTTGAAGTTGTTGTCGCGGTTGTAATTCCATCTCGGACATAGATCCGACCTTGGTTTCCTTGACCTTGGCGCCAATTCTCCTAATTTGAGCCTTGGGCACTCTGTTGGAAACCCCCCCGTCTGCTCATTTACCGCATAGGAATCCTTCTCATAATAACATTCATCAATTGGGGGTGCAGGTTTAGACAAGTAGTTAACTGCATTTATGTTTTCTGCACCCCCAGGTGAGATGTTATAATACCAACCCAAGCTCAGTTCTCATCTGAGCCATCTCTTCACGAATCTCATTTGTGGCTGGATTGTGAGTGGATTGCACTGCGAAGGTATTTATCCTACTATCTGATTCCTAGTACCTTAATCTTTATTACTCCGGTAGATTTTCTCTAACTTTTCGGCAATCTCGGCATATGGACACTCCCGATAAGAACCACCCACTATAGTATTCAATACTGCTTTATTATTATCATCCTAAACTTTTTTCACACCCAGTGACTGATATTTTAGTTATAAATGTTAGAGAAGGTTGGACTATCAATGAAGTCGGAATAGTGCTGCTACCGATAAGTTGCCCCTCCCTGGTTCGAGTGGTCCATTCGGGTAAACCAATATAGAAAAATATCTCTTTAAGGTTTGAACCTAGTAGTAGGAACATAAACATGTTTATCCCTAGTATGCTCCACTTGATTGTAATATTTGCTTTGACTTAGTGGGACTCAACACAGTTAAAGAGAAAATAAAAAAAATTGTTACAGAAGTTCTTAATTTCTTTAAAAATAAAGATTCCAAAATAAATAAGCTAGTTACTTCAAGAAAAATCAGAAGAAAAATAAAATAAAAAAAAATTCAGTTCAAAAGTTGTGTATAACATTTCAAAGAAAAATATTATATCATTTTCAACAAATTTTAACTTTTTTTAAAAATCAATAGTACAATCTCAACGAACTACGCACACCTGATTCTCAACTCGATGAGATACGTAGGCAACCCTCCTCGAGTTCTGTGATCTTTTAGAAAAAAAGATATTTGAAAAAAGAGAAGTATTTCTTATAATGTTTTGTTTACAATATTCCTGACTACGCAAACCTGATTCTTGATTCACATGATACGTAGGCAGTATTATTTTTGAGTTCGGTCAACTAAGAAATTTTTTAAAAAGACTTCCTCACAAAAACTAGGTAAAAAAATTGGATTTTTTTGTAGAAAAAATAGTGACTTGGTTTGTATCAACATACTTACAAATGTACATAAAAAATAATAAACTGCTTAACTATTTGACAAGATAGACCAACTTCTTTGTGACCTATAAACTTTTTTTGGTATCTCTTGATATATTTATTTAATACTTAAGAACATTTATTGCATAAAGTCATGTTTAAAACAAATTCTACTTTTTATTATTTCTTGTGTATTGTGAGGTTAAAATACAATGGAATCACTTTTGACCTAGAACAAGGCCTAAATATTAGTAGAAGTTAAACTTTGAGCAACATTTAACTTAGGAAATGATTATAGGTTTTCCTTTGATCCAATTGTGCCTTCCAAGCATACCAAATTACATGTTATTCATAGGACTCCCATTTTGTGCCTCGAACATTTTTATTTGAATAATCACAAGTTTTAATTTTTAGTGCATAAATGCATTATTTTTTTATCTCACCTCCGTGAGCGCACTATCAATTAGATATACAAAGCCAAAGACCTAAGTTGGATACAAAAGTGAAAAGATCAAATATGTGCAAGTTCAAGAAAAATGACAGCGAAAAACTAGAATAAAAAAATGAAAAATCTCCAACAAAAAGGAGAGAAAATTATTAAGAAGAAGAAAACTGAACAGGGAAAATATTTCAAGAAAACAAAGATCAAATGCGAAAATGAAAAAAATATATTAAAAGTTGTGAAAATTTTGAGGAGAAAATAGTCACTTTATCACAAACAAATATCCTACATTTATCTCAGCCTAAATTACAAGCCAATAACAAGTCCCATTTGTTCTCAAATTTTATGTTGTCACATCAATGGATACTTACATAAGGGCAAAATATATGATATCTTAATCTCATGGATTGAAGATCTTTTTGAGTGTGAGTGTCCTCTAAAATGTTCTAAGATCAGAACACTTCTATTGTATGGAGTAGGACCTCATTTGTTGCGAAGACACTTGAAACCTGAGAATATTAATTATTATATCCCTTAACTTAGGCATGATGAACTCATCATGTAAAAACTTAAGTATATTTTGAGTTACAATATGAAATTACAGAGATTTCTCAAAGTTGACCTCGACTTTGTCAAAATGTAGTTGAAGATGACTCATATTCATCATGCTAATTGTTGTTATTAACTATAGTCAAAATATTCTCAACCACGAATTGATTCATTTCTCGGAAGATGTATTTTATAGGAGTAATTTTTTTTTTTTTTACTTTTTATTTTATTTTTATGAAATACGTTTGACCTGATTTTTGGTGTACGAGATACGTAGGCAGTCTTACAATATGGCGCGGTCTCACGGACTAAAATTTTTATATCCTTGATTTATCAAAATTGGATCATTTGAAGATAAAAAAAGATCTCTAATGTCCTAAAATAGACGCCCCCATTTCTAGGGAATAATCACACTACTTACATTCTAACCTTAGACAACAAACACTCTATCATCTTACATTTCTAAGGAACAAACACCGTAATTGCATCTCTGTCTTGTTTTTTTTTGTATGAGTATTTCTCATTTTTGTTAAAATTACATCTGCGTATTTCCTTTTTTTTTGTATAAGTATTTCTCATTTATGCTAACACCTTAATATATTTTTTTTTTATTTCTGGTGCAAACTAGTGCAAAAAAATGTTAGCAGTGATTCTATTTGAAGATTCCGTTAAGCGTGATTTTTCTAAGTAATAAATTTTATATATCAGGACCCTCCTAAATAATGGGATAGAACAGACCCTCCTCATAATAGGATTAGCATGACCCTCCTCGATAATTTTGTAACATTCGTGGAGCGCCCCTAAGACGTAATTGGCGTCGTCTTCCTCTTTAAGGACTCATACTAATCTCTTAGCTTACATCATTACATTCATAGGTCAAAAATTCAGAAAAATTTAAAACTTCTTACTACTTCTACATTGAGGTTTACATAGACCTCTAAATAGACATAATAATTATATTGAGTATACATAGGCCATTTGTATAACATGATTACATAGTCTTCTACTTTTTTTGAATATTGACATATAAGATATAACATAGTCCCAAATGGATGTCTCTTCTCATAACCATCTAACAAGACTATAACAATTTTCGCCTAGCCCATACATCAATCTAATAAAGCCACGTATAGGGTGTGTTTGGTATGGAGGAAAATGTTTTCCATGGTAAATGTTTTCCTAGAAAATGTTTTCCTGGATAACAAGTAGATTTTGGACTTATTTTCTCATGTTTGGCTGGTGAGTAGAAAATATTTTCTGGAAATGATTTTTAGTGTTTGATTTATGAATGAAAAATGTTTTTGAGAGACATCTTTTATTTTTACCAGACTAAAAAATAATTTATGACATTGAAAATATTTTTCAAAATCAAAATTATTATTTTTTTGGGTGGTGGTGGTGGTGGGGCGGGGGCGGGGGAGGGGAGGTGAAGGAGTGAAAAAATAAAAATTTGAAGTTGATAGTATTTTTAGAAAAAAAAATTAATTTTTTTTGGAGATTGGGGTGGGTAGGGGCTGTCCGGGAGGGGGGGGGAGGTATAGGAGTTAAAAAATAAAAATTTGAAGTTCAAAATATTTTTAAAAAGCAAAATTAATTTTTTGGGGAAGGGTTGGGGTTGGGGGGGGGGGCTGGCCGGTGGGGGTAGGGTCAAGGATCAGGTGAAAAAATAAAATTTTGAAATTAAAAATATTTATTTAAATTGATGTTTTTCCCAAAAAAAAAAGGTAATTTGAAATTGGAGGAGAGTTATGGGAAATGTTTTTCTTAAATTTTTAAGGGAAGTCATTTTCCTTAATTTTGAGGAAAATGAGTTGATTTGAAAAATATTTTCTGAAACTTTTGTCCCAACCAAACATGGGAAAATTGGAAAATATTTTCCAGAAAATGTTTTCCTTCATACCAAACACACTCATAGGCTATACAATGTTTAGTACGCAAATAAAAAGGAAAGAACATAAGATTCTTAAAACTAGAACAACTTCATAAGTTTGATATTGACATTTCCCTCCGAAAGTGAGGACCTATCGAACATGGAAAATTGATAATCCAAGTCATTTTCAATGTCATCTCGAAAGTCTTTTAACGATCGAAACCTAAAATATTTGGGAAAAATTGAGAAAATTGGATAGTACACCACCTGTACTAATTATGAGATCATATGATGCACATATATTATAAAATTATGCTAAAAAAAGTACAATTCATGAAGGTATGCAATTTACTTTGAAAAAGCCTAATGCACATTCAACAAGATCATACCAAACAATAATACATATTCATTAAGTCCAAATCATGTACATCACAAAACCAACAATACTAAGTCTAATCAAGTCAACATGCATATCACATAATTGGATTCATAACCAAGACAAGTTTATCATGAAGTTATAATAGTAACAAGCATCGATAAGAGTTCATTAAAACATAACCAAAACAAGACAATTACCAATGAACCCTTATTAAGTAAACTAGTGCATTGACCAAACAAATCCCATTACCTTACACAATAAAGTTTACCCAACAAGAATCATGAAAAATATCTAACTTCACATAACATGACATTTTAGAGTACATATCATCGTACATTAGAATTAGAGACCAAACACATATTCATAAGTGAAACCAACCATCATATCGTATCATAAACATGTAAGATCATCATATATATATCATGTACAATTATAAGCATATACAAACATAAGAACATCCTCATAATGTTTCCGTCAAGGGAAACTAGTGCAAGGCATAGGTATAGTCCCATACACCTACCTAAGCTAAGTCAAACCTCTCAAGTCTCCTTAGTTTGTTTGTACTTCACTACTTCATTTACACTTAGGGAACATGTGCTTTAAGCGACATAGACCATAAGAGCTAAGTGTTGAATCAGGTGTTGTAAAAACTTACACTGATGGAAGGTGGTCTACCGGCCAAAGTAGAACAAAAAATAAACGTAGCTTTCTAGGTGGATTTACTAGCTAGTCTTTCTATGAGGGAAACATAATTCACGAACTAGGAGATATGTATGAACCCTCTACATGCCAGTTTACAATTTGAGGCTCATCTCATAAGAATCCATAGGGTGAGTACCCCACATAGGGGAGTCAACACCTCATGTGGAACTATATGGTGATTTCTCCCTCTTGGAAACACAACACCTCTCATTGTCAAGTTCAGTGGCTGCTTAGGTAAAGTCCCTTTTTGAAATGTCTATCGTCAATAATCATAACTTAGCTTAGGTAGTAAGAGACTACTCCTTGTATATTACCATAATTAGTTCATTAGGAAGTGTATGAAAATTCACCTTTCAATAAATCCTTCATAGTAAGATCAACACCATATATCATATCATAGTAATGCACACAAATGAATCAACATCATCCTTATATTATTACAACCTTAACATGATCTCACAATTCATAAGATAAGACATTTCAATACCAATATCTTACCATCCTAATCAATCAAACCACAGAACACATACATCAATTAAATAGACATCATTAGGTATAATTCCTCACAATAGAGTTTAGGTTTGAGAATCACAAAGTCTTACCTTTTCCCTTACAAATCAATCATCATGGTGTTACCATCGACCAAAAAAATCTCATCCAACAATAGATATAATAACATCATCCAATAGTAATTAGCCCAATAACTAAATCAATTTTATCATCATTATAAAAAATAAATTTAATTCATAACCTAGGGTTAGGGGAGAAGAGTTCATCATGAATTCTTTAAGCATTAGGTATAATACCATCAATAAAAGTCCCTAGGAATAGGTTGAATAAGAATACTAGAATAATCAACACATTCACAATTCTTCTTCAATTCACAAGTAAGAACCAAAACATGGCGAAATCAGAGAGAGGATGTGATCCATGCAAAATTTCTATAATTTACATCAATTACACAAAAATATATACTGAATTAGTTGTAGGCAATGGTAATTCAACATAATCAATCATCAATTTCGACATTAGAAGAAAACCGACTTTTAGAGAAAACCTTAAGAATTTGGGTAATTGATATTCAACTTTGGGAGGACCTCTTGGTGAAAGGAATGCTAAGAGTGAAGAAACCATACCTTAATTAAGCTTTATCCCCAAAAATTGAGTAAATATCTTGGAGACTGTCTTCTTCCTCAAGATTCTTGTTCTTTAATGGAGGATGAATGAAGAGAGAAAGTAGAGCGAAGTGAGAGCTATTTGGGTTTCAATTTGAGTTTGTGTTTTTGAGTGGTAAATGATTGAAAATTGACCTAAAGTCAATATATAGTCCACCCCTAAAATACCCACACTACCCCTCATTAAGTTGGACTTCCAAAAGTGAAGTCCAACTTAACTTCACTGTGAGACCCCGTCCAACTTCACGACATCCTTCATGGCTCGTGAAGGGCTTGATGGGTCGTGGTGGGGATCGTGACAAGTGGAGGATGTATCTCCTCCAATGGAACCTCCTCCGCTTCTCCCTCAAAAGCAAGACCATTAAGGACCATGCCCCTTCCGTGAAGACGCATTTCGGCCCGTCAAGTTGCTCGTGGTGATCTTAGACAGTAGATTTGCCATGACTGACCACCTCACCTCCCTTTTTGCTAAGGCCTTTCAGAAAATCCCCTTGCCCTCTGTCTGTTCCCCACGAGTCCTGAAGTGGCTCGTGGTTTCTTGTACACTAGCTACGATTCTCTTGGCACTCCACCCATGGCTAAGGCGTCTTCACAAGCTCCCCACCTTGGTTGTGGTTAACCCCACGAGCCATGGTCATGCCTGTGAAGGGTGAGGCAGTAGCCTCCCTTCTTGGGCAGCCTTGGCCTCTTGGCTTTGGCTTGCCCTTGAAGGTTGGCACTCCCCACTTGACATTGCTTCCTTAAACCTCTTTGACACCTAATTCTTCCTCATCATCTCACTAAAATAAAACCATCATCACATCTTTCAAACCATCAAGGCATCACACTAATCCATGTAACTAGTGTACCAGACGTCATTGGTGTTCGTTAACGTTTTGGATTCTAAGCTTCTAAAATAAGGTATATTAATTATTTATGACTTCAAAATAGTGTTTAAACCTCATTACACCTATGCTAGGCTCTAGAACACGTCTTAGACATTTGAAGCGTTACAAATGGTACTAGTAGGACCTTTCTGAATAATGTGATTAGAAGGATCCTGGATAATGAGATTAGCAGGACCCTCCTGGATAATGGACTAGAAAGACCTTCCTTATAATTGGATTAGCAGGACTCTCCAGGATGATGGAATTAGCAAGACCCTCCTGGTAAATGAGATTAGCAGGACCCTCTAGGATAACAGGACTAGAAGGAGCCTCCATGATAATGGGACTAGAAGGAACCTCCTAGAAAATGGGATTAGAAGGAGCCTCCTGGATAATGGGATTACCAGGACTCTTCTAGATAATTGTATTAGTAGGACCCTTATAGATAATGGGACTCCTATATAATGGAACAAACAAGATGCTCTTGTATAATGATACTAATAGGAACCTTCTCATAATGGAATTCCAGGCCCTTCTAGATAATGGGACTAGCAGGACCCTCTTGATAATGGGATTAACAGGACCCTCTTGTATAATGAGACTAGCAAGACCCTCCTAGATAATGAGATTAGCAGGACCCTCACGAATAATAAAACTAGCAGGACCATGCTTATAGTGGTACTAGTAGGACCCTCCTAGATAATGAGAGTAGTAGGACCATCAGGGTATTGGGATTAATAGGACCCTCCTAAAAAATGGGACTAAAAGGACTCTCTTCATGATGGGATTAGCATAAGCCTCCCGGATAATGGGATTAGTAGGACCCTCCTAGATAATGGGACTAGTAGGTTCGTCCTCATATAAGATATTAGCTGAACCCTCTAGAATAATGGGACTAGCAGGACCCCCCTTATAATTGGATTAGTAGGACCATATTGGTTAGTGGGACTAGCAAGACACTCCTCATAATGGGGTTAACAATATCCTCCGAGATAATAGTACTAGCAGGACCCGCATAGATAATGGGATTAGTGGGACCCTCGTGGATAATGGGACTAGTAGGACCCTCATGGATAATGGGATCAGCATGAACCTCTTGGATAATAGGACTAGCAGGACCCTCGTCATTACGGGATTTTAAGGACCCTCCTAGACAATGATATTAGTAGGACCTTCTTTCTTAAGTGAATTTGGTAACTTTCTTCTAGGATAAACACAACCTAGTCTATAGTTTTAAGGTTTCTTCAAGAGAAACATGCATTTAAAATTCAAGAACAGTGTTTCAATTCTTTTCAGAATGATCAATCCCTATGATCGCATAAAATCCAATTATGCAATGCATGTAGTAGTCTTACATTCGATTACTTTTTTTATTCAACTACTGATTAATAAAATATATAAGGAACTCACGACCATATTAAAAATTTTCATTTAACAGGAGTGTGAAAAACTCACTATAAGCGGAAAGTTAAGCATCAGATCAATTCAAGATAAAGATACTCATAAAAATCAAGGTGATATCTGAAAGTGAAGACTCAAGAGAAGCTTCAGAGGTAGGATCTTGTACTTTTATTGTCGTTTTGACTATGAGTTTTAATTATTATATAATTTAAGACAAAACACGCAATGTGGAGTATAGATTGAACCTTAGCTAACTTCCATATGATCACATCATCTCTTTGAACTAAATGTGACCTGATTCTCTTGTAACCCGAGATATGTAGGATGTCCAAAACCCAGAGTCGGTCGAACAAATTGTGTATTTTAATAGAGTTCGGTCAAAATTTGTCCCTTTGTCTACTTGTTTATCTGAAAACTGTTCGTGTTTTCAGTCAAAGAGGGGCAAACTGTACACACGTAAGTTTAACCGAATTTAAGTTTTATACCATTTATAGATCTTGATTATTTTTTTGTAAATATTATGACTTTTATCTTATTTTCTTAAGGTTATTTTTAAGATATTTGAAAACACCAAAAATCATTTTTCGGTAGAGTTTTTTTTAATTATTTCAAATGTAATTAAAATTTACGACAAGATGTATTCTTTTAATAAAGATTTTATAAATAAACTAGTTTTTCTTAATTGAATTTTTAATTGTCTATTTAACTTTTCTTATATTTATATTAATTTAAATTAATTAGTTAGTAATCATATTTATATATACCTACACACTACCCCACTACCACACTTCCTCACACCTTAATCCCCTACTTCCACAACTCACACCTTAATCCCCCCACAACTCTTCCCAACATTACAACAGTACATTATATTAACACATGCCCAATCTACAAAAAAAAAAATTTACGATGAACAAAAAAAGCAATAAAAAAAGAATCCTACACTACAAAAAAAAAAGAACGAGAAAACAAAAAGAGACAAAAAATATTAAAAAATTTCAGGAATAAAAAAAATCAAAAATACACCCACACACAACAAAAAAACAGAAAGGAGAAGAAGGAAAAACGCGTCACACATTCCCATAAAAGATAGTGATTGTTCTAGTCGAGGTTTGATTATGATTTGCGGTTTTCAACTTTTTCTTGTCTTTTTAGTTTATTCATGGAATTTTATGTCCAGTTTTCTTTTATTTCATTTTATTCTTTTATTTGATTTAAACAATTAATTTCTTAGTTGTGATATGTCTATTTCATGAATGTGGGTTGCATTAATTTATGATTTTTTTAAAAAAAATTATTTTTATTTATTATATGTGATCTCTTAGTATTGAACGGAAAGTAACATTGTTCTTGTCTTGATTTAAATTATAATGATAATGTACATATAGTTAGGCTAAAAATAAATAAATAAGTCATTATTATTTTATTTAACCAACCAAAAATGGGATTATTTTTAACAATGTGTTATTGTTTGTTTGAGTATAAAGTATATACTTAATGCTATAAGAGTAATAAAAATATTGAAATATAAAATAAAAAGATATGAATATGATCTATAATATCATATTAGAATTTGAGTATTTTATTTTATTTGTTTTTTCATTAGAAAGACTAATTATTTTGTTTAACTTTACACAAATATTTAGGAACATCAAAAATGATTGTTCTGATTAAGAATGTGGTTATACATCTTTTTGGAGATATTAAAAAAAAAACTCAAGGATGCAGTGATGCACCTTATCCAATAATTTTATTATTTTTTATGAATTTAAAGTAAAGATGTGTAGAAAATAAAGTTAATAATTGTGGTGAAAAAAAGACAGTTATGTCTATAATTGCGAAGATCAAGAATACGGTTATGTATCTAGGTCGAGACCCAATAAAAGTTCAACAAATAAAACATGTGAGCAAATCATGGACTCTAAAAATATATCCGAAAGATAGTTAAGAATAAGTATAAGTTCATAAAAGGAATCGTGCTAGAACAAGGACTCAAGGGATGCCCAATACGTTCCCTCAGTCAACTGATTTTCTTACATGAATTTCTGATTCGGAGACCAAAATAAAGAGTCATTTCCTTTTGGTTAGGGATTGAAAAGAAAAATAGACTTGGAACACCATAACTCATTTCTCAGTTGCGAATTTTAAAAATAAAATAATTCCTAAATCAATACCGCCACTTAAATTGAAAAAACCCTTACCCTTCTCCGTGCGCGAATACGGGTGTGAAAATGTGGGGGATTGGAACTATTGCTTGAATGAACTCATAAGTGAATCCTTTCCCTTAACCCAAACTATGAATTGGTCTTGTGTATTACTAGAGTGGTTGGGATTGGTTATGCTATTTAGTATTTCACTATATCATAGGATGATTGTTATGAATTGAGATTAAGTTGTTGATGAAGATTCTTTGAAGCAATTAGGTAAGTCTTGTAAAGTCATAATTATTCTATTATGTTAATGTTGGCCTATAATTGATGTTTTTATGAAATTGAACTATGTATGATGTTTTATGGATATCTGATGGCCTATGGATATGTTAAATGTGAGATCATGGTAACAAAATAATAATGCAAGGTTGATGATGCTTCTCATGTTTTCCTTACATAATATGACTATGATATGTTAATATCACTAATGAAGGGTTGTGATGAAAGGAAATTCTCATCTTCAAGCTAATAAAATACGATCATGTTTAAACAAGTAGTTAATCTCCTATGGCCAACAATAAAAATAATGACTAATGATAACGTAAAGGCAATTCAAAAAGGGACTTTACATTAGCACCGAGTGAACTAGATATGAGAGGTGTCCCTTCCCAATTTGGATGGTATTTTCACAATGACTCTCATAAGATAGAGGCTGCCATGTAATATAAAACTATGAGTCTCTAATATATCTCCTACTTCTTTAAATATGTCGTCTCCATAGGAATATTAGCTAATGGATCCACCTAGAATGTTATGTTCATGTTTTGGTTTGACTTTGGGAACTAAGACCACCTTCTTTCACAGTGGGGTTTCATGACACCGAATTCCATGTTTAGCTCACATGGTCTAATATCGGTTAAGGCGATTGTTCCCTCAAGTAAAATTAAAGACTAAAGTAAATTGAAATTGACTAGGAGAGACTTGAGGAGTCTGCTTAGTATAGGTGGGGGTATGAGACTCTACCTAGACATTGCACCAGTTGACTCTAATGGAAGTCCTAAGAGATTGTTCTCATGTAACATGGTATTATTAAATGTATAATGCTTATGATATATGATGTTGTTCTTATATGATGTTGTCTATGTTGATGTAGTGACCGGTATGTTAAAAGTATTCTTTATTAAGGTTTATGTGTTACTTGATCCCGGGGCTACCATTTCTTTTATTAATCCTTTTGTAGCTAAGAAGTTTGATATATTTCCCAATGTTTTGATTGAACCCTTTTCAGTTTGTATCCAATTGGTGATTCGATAGTTGCAAAGGGAGTTTATAGGAAATGTCATGTAGTGCTGCCCAATAGATTTACTCTTGTTGATTTGGTAGAACTTGACATATTTAATTTTGATATCATATTGGGTATGGATTGGCTTAATGCTTGTTTTTCTTCCATAGATTGTAGAACGAGGGTAGTGAAATTTCAATTTCGAAATGAACCCATTTTTTAGTGCAAGGGGGAAGATTCGATGCCAAAGGGTCAAATCATTTCTTTCTTGGAGGCTACTAAGATATAGCCAAGGGTTTTCTATACCATGTGGTGAGCGTTAAATATCTAGAATGTGAAACTCCTTTTATTGAATCGGTCCCCGTAGTGAGGCAATTTCCGTAGGATTTTTCTGATAACCTTCTCGAAGTTCCTCCCGAATGGGATATTGAATTTAGCATTGACTTATTACCGAATACAAACCCCATTTAAATTCCTCCATTTTGGATGGCTCTAGAAAAATTGAAAGAGTTGAAGGTCCAACTTAAAGATTTACTAGACAATGGTTTCAGTCAACCTAGTTTTCTCCATGAGGTGATGTAGTCTTGTTTGAGAATGAGTTTTTCCTATTTGAATTGAAGAATGTGAGTCTTATTTTCATGATGAGTCGTAGATTAGTTTCTATCATTTTTTTATACTCTTAAGTATGTGAAATTGGTGTTCCTCCTAAATGTGTGCATTTTGTTTTGTGTGGTACGGTTATGAGTTGTTTGTCTTGAGTTTATTATCTTTTGATAGTGTCTAAAATGAAACAAGAGTCGTTCATGGACGTTCCTAAACGTTTGACCTCTAAACTTCGTGAAACTTTAACCACTGTATGTTAACATCATTTTAATTCGTTTTAGAACTTCAAAACACCAAGACACAAGCGTTAGGATCTAGTTTCACCTAATTTGTTTTAGAGGTGTTACATTCTCCCCCACCTAATTAATGTGCTATTGTGCCTTAGTGTGTTTTGTCAAATTTTACCTGTTCGTTTTGGATAAATTTATGCGAGAGGTCCTTAGCATGTATACAAACATATTAAAGTTGGAAACATCCGGGCAGAACTACCCAAGAACAAATGAAGGGTCCGTGAGGAAGGATCCATCTTGATGGCCAAAATTGCCTAAGGCAGTCCAACATACGGATGGCGATCGATGTTGAGTAGGCTGGTCAACGCCCCGTATGTGGTGGGCGTCGATGGACACTTAGCCTAGGGAACTTAACCTCCCATATTCTAGGATATGTCCCGAAAGACTTTGACCAGCACAGGTCATTGATAGGACGACATCCAGTGGGTGACAGTCGTCGATTGGTGGCTGTAATTCTATGCAATTTTTCGGCCATGTAGAGGGTAGTTTGGGGTTTTCACCTAGCCTTCCTAAAATTAGTTGGACGAATTCTTCGAGTTATATTAGGTATTTTAAGTTGGTTTATAAGTCCTAAACACCAAGATAAATTCGATTTTCAAAATCGAAATCCTAATTCCATAAAGAACACTCTAGAACACCATCGAATCTTGAAGGGGGATAGGAGATATGTGGGATTATCCATAAATTATTCTAAAATTTTGTTGTATAACATCAATTAAGGTATGTCATTCACCGTTGAATGTTATTTTTTCAAGGAGCCAAGATTCAACTATTTTTCAAAGACATCTCAAAAAGAAGAATGTCTAAATTGTAATCTAGTCATGGGTTCTTGCATAAAACATTTTGAATCATTATATATTGATTAAATTGATGTTAATTTTATAATTTTAGACTAAAAATTCTATGAACCCATGTAATTCATTATGTTATTAAATTCATGTGTAGTTTCATTAGGGCTATTGAATTATGATTGAATCATGTTAGAATTGTTAGTTGGCTGTTGTAATTTGAAAAATTCATGTTGTTTATTCTTTGATTCATAGTGTATTATAATTATTTGATTGAATTGGTGATCATGACCATTGGAAAAGGCCTTTAAGTATTGTGTTTGGTGATTTGGATATGGACTCGAGTCGTGAGATTGGAATGGTGGTATATTGACCAAACTTTCTCTAAATTTTGTAAAATACTCTTGGATGATGATGATGTTTTATCTGGTCCACTTATGGTGGCGGTGCTTATGTGCTACACTTATGAATTATGTGGCCTCATCAGCATTACTTTATGAATTGTGAAATAATGTGGTCGCATCGGCATTACATGATGTATTATTATATTAGCATTTTACAACTTGTTTATGTGAGTAATATGAAGGTCTCTGTGACTTATGTGTTACATGAATTTTAAGCATGAATTCTTCTAGTTGATGATATATGTCATTCTAGCAAGCCATAGTGATGTCATTATGTGTATTACTTCATGTTGAAGTATGATAATTATTGGTAAATTATACGAGACTTGTGATAACTTAGATTAATGATACTTTAGTAGTGAATAGGGTGACCGATAGATGATATCGGTCATTCGTATGTGCAATTTGAATGATATGCTATATGTGATATGGTGAAGTATGTATGTGTATTGTTTTGGTAGATTTGTGTTCCTTACTTAATACATGTAAAATGTGAATATAAGTTCCTGACCTAGTATTCTAATGCTTCTTGGTCTTGTATGTTTTATTGACATGTGATCTTGAACATAGTTAAAAAGGTCCTTTATGTGGAACCTTCAACCTAGATGGAAGGTTATGAAATACTTGAAAATGAAAACCGTAACGGTATCCTTCTTCAGTGAATGATGGACTTAGGATTGATTTGGTTGGAATGATATGAAATCATCCTTAGGAAAGTCATTTGAGCTATCCTCTTTACTATTGTAGATAGCCTTAGTGGACCCTATTTGGTAAGGTGTAATGTGATTGGGTTGCAAACAAATTATGGTACATATTCATATACTCCTTTATTGACATACTCAATGAGAACAAAGGATAACACCGAGTGAGTATGTTAGGGTAGTGTCTATAAATAAGATGATATTAGAGAACAAAGAAACCGTTCATAGTCCTTAACCATGTTCCTATATGGCGTGTCGTAGTTCTACCATTGGAAACTAAAACACCCTTAATTGGAGAAGGTTCATAACTCCGGATTCCATGAATATCTAGTATGGTCTATATCGGTTATTGCCTATTCTCATCACGTGGGATACCTACTCGTATTGGAGATGTTATTTGAAGTTTAGTTGTGGTATGGGACGCTATGTAGACATTGGACGTTTAGGCTTTGAAGATGTTAGTGTGTGAGTCCTTAGGTCCTCTTCGAGACCATTATTTGAATGTCCTTAAGTTTTGAATTTCTCTTAATAAACTAATGCAGATAATGACTTAAGTTAGAAAGCATGATTGATGAGTAGTTTAACGATTGCATCGTTAAGGTATGAATGGAGCATATGAATGGTAACTTGATGTCTTACCTAGGGAAGTCTTAAGAATAACTCTAGATAGGGAAAGTAAATTGTGTAAAGTATATATGATCTAAACTTAGGTAGTCTTAAGGATTATATAAGTAAGCATGGACAGGGTGTGTGGGTGGTCTCTTCTAGACTTACTTAAGTAAGTGTTTTGAAAACCGTTGGGAGGAGAATGTCATATTATATATATTAAGGTGTGTAATGAGAATAACCTTATCTTAGGTAGTATAAAGGATATCATTGGTATGTGTGAAGGGATTGTATGGGCGGTCACTTCATAACTCGCTCAAGTGAGCCTTTGAATCACCTTTAGTGGGAGAACCTCATGTTAATGTGTTTTAGTGTTCTTGAAGCTATTTTGTGGAGTGTAAATTATATAAGAAATCACCTTGAAGTTCAATATAAAGTTATTGTAAGTTTACTATATCTATTACTATAAATTGGCTATGATTTTGAATGTGTTCTTAATGTGATTCTTATTCTTATAATATGAATTTCTAATAAAAAAGATCATGTTTCTCGTAAATTTCGGTTTCTTATGATTTTATGAATTATTTCATACTTAATACATGCATTGTACTAATTCCATACATTTTGTCGATATCTAAAGGTTTAGGTGAAAGGTAAGAAGTATCTTGAAGCAAAACTTGGAATCTAGACTCTATCAAGCAAAGTTAAAGTATTTCCTCAGTTCACTCGAGTATATAACTATCTTTATACATCTTTTATTTAAAGTATTGTAGACTAAGAATTTCTATCTTTCGATTTTATGGCCCGTGTCCCAAGTATTCTTTTGTCTAAGATTGGCGTATGTTTAGACATAGTATTTTCGTATAGTTTTATATGAAACATATAATGAGATATTATTCGTATGAAATTTTTTAATTACGCACTATTTTTTTTATGCATGTATGCAATGACCGATGTCATAGGGCTTTTACAAGACTTCCAAGAGGTCAAGTGCGCCTTGTTACACTCCGAGAGTGCCATACCTTCTAGGGTGTGCTCTCGGGTTGTGACAATATCTAAGTGTATTAGATAATGGGAATAATCATTCAAGATCACCTCATATTGACATTACCCCCAAAGACATAAAAATTGTGGTTAGAAGCCCTACTTTCAAGCTTAAATTCATTCTATGATGATCCATTTCTAAATTACAAGCTATCTAATCAAAATTGCTCAGTAGAAGATGATTCTGGTCATACTTGATAAAAAATGTTCAATTCTAAATTTATAAGTCATGATAATTCCTATTAAACAAAGACTAGTTCAATTCTTATTTAGATTATCCTAAGTTTTATCAATTAGCATTCAAGACATTGATATAGGAAGATAACTTTAGAACCTTCAACTCGGCCTCTAAGAGCTTAAACCCAAAATGAACACAATAATTAACTAAGAATAGGTTTCTTTGTAGAATTCCCATGAAATCTTCGTATAATAATTAAATAAATACAATTCACCACATTAATGAATTCTAACCACTAGATTGGAATCACAATAAAGTCTTACCCACAATGTAATCACAACCCTAGCTAGAATAGGGTTTTGTGTTCACAATTGGTGAAAACATGGGGTACCCATGGGTGGAAGTAACCATGAATGAATAAGTTTCACATACCTTTATTGCATTCTCTAAACAAAGCTTTAATCTATAGTAAATTTCACCCTAGCTTTAGCCGTTATCTCTTTTCTTGTTCTTCATCATCATTATCTTCTTTTTCTATTCCACAGAGATGATATTTGGAGAGAGTTTTCGGTTTAGATGAGAGTATTATAATAATTAGTTTAGGGTTTATTTATGGTTATATAGGTGGTTATATAACCTATTAACCGAACTACATTAAACTGTAATAAGTAACTAACTTCACCCCAAAACACTCAACTAAAAACTAAAAGTTGAAAAACTGACAGCATTCAAGACTTGGCCATATACGAACTGTAGATTCGACTACTATCCGTGTTTTTGGTAAGATACTCTTATTTTTAAGTCATGGTCAATGCCCATGACCCATGAGCTGTAGATTCATCTACCGGTCGTGACGTGGGGTCGTGAATTAAGTTGTTTTTACAACTTTTTTGCCAATGTTGGGGTCTTTCTCAAGGACCCCTTAGGTGGTCCTTGTGGAGTTGTACCCAAACATTTAACCTCTAATTATTTTCATCTAAGTATACACAACTTTTATACATGTTTTATCGCTCAATTACAAGATTCTACAACACACTAGTTCAACTTACTAGTTTTCGGGCGTTGTGAACGTTTCTTCATGTTTGACTTCCAAACTCCTCAACCTAACTTTAAAGACATTTATATCATTTAAAACATATATTGACTCAAAACAACCTCTTAAGGCTCTAGTTTCACCTACTATATTCAATAAAACAATAGCTAGGTATAACTAAGTTCTACGAGGTGTTAAATAAAATATCGAATTACAATCTTGAAATTGACTCGAAAATACTCCAATATTCACACTGCTATATATAAATAATATTCAAACCCAAGAAAACAAAGAGAGAGATTTCAATCAAAACACAGGGAACTCCAAGCTCGATACAACCATTGTCATCAAACAATCAACTAATACAAAGAGTTTTAAGGTAAAGTTTAAGTTATATACACTTTTTTGGGGTATTGAGAATAAGAAAAATGAGCTAATTAAGAGTAGTGATTTTATTGAAACATAGAACCAGAGAGCTAATTATAAAACATTAAGTGTAAAAAAAATATTGCTAATGAACTTAAACTCCAAAAAAAGAATATCTTCTATATGCTCGCTTTCCCCCCATTTCAACAACGGGTAGGGGTGATTTATTTAGTGCATAACCAGGGATGAATATGGGGAAACGGGTGAAATTTCAAATTGAAATTCAAAATTATTTTTCTCCCGTCCTAACACAACAGTGGAAGAGATTTGCAAATTCCTGAAAAAGCAGAAAAGGGACGAGGGGACGTGGATGTTTATGAATCTGTTGATTTCTCGCCGGGTTGATGCGACTGGTTGCTACTGGATTGCTGGATTTTTATTTCGCTGCTCGTTCGCAGTTTCTCGCGTGTAGAAGAAGATTGAGACAGGGTTGGGTTTGTCCTGTATGTATGTTATAGGTTTTTTTTTATGGGTTGGGTTATTGTATTGAATAACTGCTACTGGATTGCCTGAATAAACGAATTGGATTGAAGTTAGAGCTGCAGTAATTGGGCCACTGGTTTGGGACAATCTGGCTAAAAATAATGGATTCAAAAACCATTAATTAGTGAATTCGTAGTAGTTAATTGAAGAGCTACTTAGCCTTAACGAATTAAAAATAATTAACTTAATTACACACTAATTAATTTAATTAACAAACTAATAGAGTCGAAATCATTACTATAACATAATGTAAATTGAAAAAATATTTAACTAAAAATGTAAAGCTTTTGTGATGATTTTCAAATATTAATAAAATATAATAATTATGTACACATATATATATAAGAACATATACTTTTACAAAATATAAAAATGATCAACTATTAAAAATTATAAAAGTATATTTTTCTATATTTTTTTTATAGAACTAATTACTTTAAATTGTTTTAAATTGAAGAAGCTCGATGATAAGTATTGAATATGGAGGTCCAAAATTAGGTTTCAACCCCTAGAAGATGGACCTAAACCTCATGGATGAAATTCCCCCAGAACCTCTACCATGGTTCACCAGCACAGGCCGAGGGTCCTAGTATGGTCCTTCAGTGGTGGGCGTGGATGGGGCTTGGGACTGCCATTTGGTACTTATACTTTTGGATGTTTTCACGTTTTCCTTTTTAATTAAAAATTTGGTGGAGTCGTTTTACACTTAACTAAACTTACTATATAAAGTTTAAAGACCCCCAAATCAAGTCATCTTTTTCATGAATTCTAAATCCCAAATCACCCCCCCCCCCCCCAAAGACTCTCTCTCTCTAGAACTTAATGGTAGAAGAAGAAAGGCGAAGCTATGGTTGAAGGATCATGCTTATTCACTCAGATTAGTTGGATTTCTTCACCAAGGTATGGTAGTACTTCATCCATGGAGTCCCTTCAAACTCCCCAATTTCAAATCTTGAAATCTCAAAATTTGGGGTTTGATTTCAATTGCATAGATTCATTTCAAATACATTTTTAATTGTTGAATTCTATTTTACTATGTATATATTTGATGACTTTGCATAGTTTTATCTTGAATTCCCCAAGAATCTATGAATTCTCATATTTCCCTATTTGGATATAAAAGTGTGGGTATTGATTGATTCTAGTGAATACGATAGAATTATGCATATATAGTTGAAGTACTTGAATTACATTATCATCCATGTCTAATGTAGTAATTCTAGATGTATTGATAGATTGTGATCTATGGTCCTTGAAGAGAAAAACATGAGAATGATGTATGAATATGAGATTAAAGTAACACTTTCTAAGTAAAGTAAATATGATTATGTTCTATTTGTGTTTTTGGATGATATTATGATGTAACCCTTATGTATGAATATCGTATGATGTGAAAGGCTTGTCACATGTAGTTATTCTAGGGTTTGAAGACTAGTCTCACTTATCGAGTCTAAACTTAAGTATGAGTTATGTTAGATTTATTGTCATGACATTCTTCCATAATTATTTCTTTATGTTAAGACTTAACATGAAAGGGGAATTATTATTAGATTTGAGTGGATAATGATATGAGATGGAAGCCCTCACATTATTTTAGGCGGGTTTTCTAGGAGCAATATATTGGGACAGAAGTCGTCACGTTAGTAGAGGCTGGATTTTCTAGTACCAAACCCCTTATTCCATAAACTATGTTCCCTCATAGGTATTTAGCTAGTGGATCCACCTAAGCTAAGAGTATCATTATACCTTAGGCAAGTAGGACAACCATTTTTCGGTGTGGGATGGAAAACCAGATTCCATGTTATGCTCAGATGGTCTATGTGGGTTAAGACTTACCTCACTCTATAATATGAATAAATTATGAACTATAGCTACTCAGGAAGCTTTACATAGTATGGGATCTTATTCATGCATTGCACAAGTATGCTTATAGGGTAATTTATGGTATGTTTCCGCTATATTATGATGGTCTATATGTCAAATATGATTATGACGTATGCTTTTCCATTATCTACAAAATGTTGCTTTAACATAGTAAATTGCATGAATTCAACTAAAATGCCCCTTTTAGCATATTTTCATAATTTTGTTCTTAGTTAACATACCTAGTGCCATAGTTCTACTACATTTTTCCTAAGTGTAGTTTCTTGTTCTCGAGAAGATCTTTATTTGGTGAAAGCTTGGATTTTACTATTTTATTTTCTGGTGATGAGTCCTCAATATTCAAGGATGGATGTTTCATTTTGAGTTTTATTTCTAGAATTCTTTTTGGGCTAAGTTGTATGGGCTATGTCCCTTTTCATTTAAACTATTGTAATAGATGGCTAATTGAAATAACTTGAAACTTCCACTTTCATTTATAAAGACTAATGTTTTATGTTGTAATATGCTAAGTGACTTACATGGTCTCTCTCGGGGTTCTTTATACCTTGTTACGTCTAGGAGTACCCTTGGGTCGTGTAAAACATTTTAATCAGAGCACAGGGTTTAGAATGATTCTTGGATGACGTATCGTAAGCTATATATAATAGAGTCTTGTTAATGATCATGAAGCGCGCCATATTTATGAGTGAGATGCTATAAGATTTGTAGGAAATTTACTTGTTTCATTACTCTTAAGTTGTGCCTCAAAGTGTAACTATACAAAATTCTCTCTCCTAATCCTTCTCTTGTGTCTTCTGCATATGAATACATGAAGGCTAACACAAGAATAATGGAGGGTGAAAATGTGAATGAAGGATCTCCTACTTAAGATAATCAAGTTAATCGAGCTACGACTGATCCCATGGTTGAGAATGTGACCCATACGAAGTGTAGGTCTACTATACAATTATTGCCTCAACTTATGATGCTTTAAGCCAATAGAGACAATGTACGTCCAGTTAATCGTAATATAAATTCCACGTCTTCTAGATTGATGGATTTCTTCAAGAATTAACCCTCCCGTGTTTCTTGGTTCCAAAGTATGAGAGCATCGTCAAGAATTGGTGGAAGAGGCTTATAAAATACTTGCTGTCGTGGGGTGACTTTGTGTCATGACCGGAGAGCAACCCCTAGACGTAACCGACATCTTTGTCTATGAAGAGGTGTTAGACTAGCCCTTAGCATACATTATCGCATTTCCTAGCTAGAGAAAATGCGGAAAAGTTAAAACTTTACATATAAAGTTTACTTAGACTTCTCATATAATAAAATAGTTTACGTAGTTGTCCCACACAAAACCATATATTATAGAAATTTAAATTTGGGACATTGACCTTACACTATTACAATATGTCTCATGTAGAACTTACAATAAAGTCTCGAAATATAATTAAAGAACAATTGTCTTAAACATAATCAATAGTAAAGCAAGAATAGGGGCATAATCATCAGATTTGAGGACTCACCAACAAGTTGGGAATTATCCAAGTCTTCCCTGAAAATGTCCTTGAAGCTCTTTAATGGCCCGAACCTATATTTTTGTAGAAATAGAGATAATATGGATTAGTAAAAAAAACATGTACTAACTATAGAAAACATCTGCAAGTAAAACATTTAGAAACAGGCTAAAAAGGAAATTTGGTTTAAAGCATGCCAAGAACTTAAATTCATTTAATGCACATTCCAATAGCATGTACAAGCTCATAATAAGAATAATAATAAGACATATTAATGTTCATGATCAAGAGTAATCATCATAACAAATCCATATAAATGTTTCATGTTTTAGAGTTCATTTCATCATAACATAACAAGACCCTTACTCACAATCCCAATCCAAGACAACTAGTGCAATACTCATGGGAAGCCCATAACCCCACATAAACCAAGTAAACTAGTAAAGAGACCTTAAGCAATGCCATTACCTCATATAACATCAGAACAAGTATAGACAACATAATATATAGAAATTTAGGCAAATGTCATGTGTATTCACTAGAACCGAACATTATATAAGATCGAGATTATATAGAGCCATCATTATGAATTTCATTCATAACATAAGTACATAAGAACTCCCCAAAACACAAACTTGTTCAATGCATATGTAAAGTCTCATACCTTTACCTACACTAAGTAGTACCCCTTAAGTCATCCTAGTTAGTCTCCATATTTAATACATTCAATCATTCATTTTACTTTCGGGAACATTTGGCATAGCCATAAATAGATCACGTAAACTAAACATGGAATATGGTGTCATGAAACCCTACATCGAAAGAAGGTGCTACTTGTCAAGTTAGAACTATACATGAACATAGTATCTAGCTGGATCCACTAGCTAGTCTTGCTATGGGGCACATAGTTAAAGAACTATGATATATGCAATTGACAGCATCTTTATGCTAATTCACCTTACAGTCTCAATCTTATGAGAACAATGGTGAACCTATCTTTCCTCTTGGAAAGGGTCACCTCTCATATCTTGTTTGCTCAGTGCTAAGCTAAAGTCCCATTTTGAAATGTCTTTGAGCCATCCTTAACATTAGTTTATAGTATAGGCCTTAGGATACTAACCCCTTGTGTACTAACGATCATAGATCTTAAGGTTTAGAATGAGAAATTCCTTTCATCAGAACAAAACATTAGTGAGACCATCACATTATAGTCATAATAATAAGGTACACAAGAGAATCACTTTCAATATTTCATGATCATACCCCTATTATGGTCTCATATTTAACATATTCATAACATTCCATTATATTCATCATATCATCATCTTCTATTCTATTCTCATTCATACTTCAATTTAACATCATCATCAAGAATAGACCAACATAATTGAAGTAAAGTATTCATGATTATGGAAGTCTTACCAACATCATCCAAGAAACTCCTTCAAGAATTCACCCCAAATTCAATAATATTCATCAAAAAATACAATCATTATTATCATATAATAGTAAATTAAGCAATAATACATTCAATTAGATCTTCCTCAATCACAAACAAAACAAAGATCACTAGTTAGGGTTAAGAGAAGAAGCAGATCCATGGGCATTTGTAGATATTTATGTAAGATAGTTACGGGATACATCAATCCACACACAAATATACATAATTTATCAAGAATAATCCAATTTATACAACACACTTTTATCTAGAAAGAAGACCCGTGAAATTGGATGAAAACAAGGTTTTTTTAAGAAGAGTGAAATCTAATTTTTTAAGAACTTCTAGGAGAAAGGGATACAAAGAGTTAATTGCTTTCATACCTTGACAATCCTTTGAAGAATGGTGAAGGAAATTCTTGATCTTGAAGCCCTAGATAAAGCTTGGTCTTCTTTTCCAATAGGGATTTATTGAGTAATGAGAGAATCTAGATAAAAGTTAGAGTGATTTTGGTTTCAATTGAGGAATTTATTTGGGTGGATAATAATCACTTAAAACATACCTAAAATCAATATATAGTCATCCCGTAAAAGACCCAAAATACCCGTCACATAGTTGGGTCTTTTTGCGAAGTCAATTTGACTTAAAAATGAAACGATCAAATTTGGGACATGGTTACGCGTCGCAGGGGCACTTTCAAATATTTTTTTTTGAATATTATGTGAGTCAGTGAGCCTTGTGAAGGCCCCGCTGTGTGAAGAAATTTTTTTCCTTTCAAGTGATGTTTACGCTACACGCCACCACCCTCAAAAATAGGTTACTCGACAGGCTGCTTTAGCATCCTCCTTGCCAGCAGCTTGGGTCCACCTCTAGGACCCTTTATGTGATACTTGGGGAGTTGTAAATGGATGCTTTTACTAAGCATTTTTTTAAATATTTTAAGTATTTTTACATGTTTTAGACTTCATATGACACTCCCAAACATTCACAAAACATAAGGACGTCTACTAGTTCAATTTCGTTAGTTTTCGGATGTCAAGGTCTTTGTTTGACATTTAGGCTCTAATACTTCTGAATCAAGTTTATTACATTACTATAGGTCTAGAAATATCATTTTAACCATTATTTAATGGGTGAGGCTCTAGTGTAGTTCATATGACTTCCGGGATATTACACATTGGTAGAGAAAGAGGTGGTAGCCGCTTACCAATTGAAGAGTATGATACAAGTGTGATTTAATTAATTTAAGATAACTAGGACAATACATGTGGGTCCCATTTATTGGGAGATATTTAAGAAGTCATTTCTTGATAAGTTCCCCGAGAGATGAGGGAAGCTAAGGTGGAAGAATTCATTAACATTAATCAAGGTAGAATTAGTGTTAAGGACTACGCTTTGAAAGTTACCAAACTATCCAAGTATGCTCCATCTATGGTGGAGGATTTGAGAGACAATATGAGTAGGTTTTACATTGGTGTGTCCGACTTTGTTGAAGAAGAAAGTTGTACGACTATGCTCCATCGTGAATTGGACATCTCAAGGCTCATGGTGCATGTTCAACAAATTAAGGAGTCAAAACTCAATAAAATGAATAGAGTGTTGTAATGATCTATAACTGGTGATAGGAACTTCTCCAATTCTAGGTAGGTCAAGAAAGGTTCATACAAATGTTTTTCCATCCTTTAGCTCTCCAAATGTCAACAAAGATAGGGTTTCCAACCCTAAACCTCAAGGACGTAATACTGGTGGTTTTTATGTTTCTAGGCCTAATTGCCAAAATATGGTTAAAAACATGATGGAAAATTCCTAGCTGGCTTGTATGGGTAATATGATTGTTGAAATAGTGGCCACAAGATGAGAGATTACTGCTACTCATGGACAAAGGGAGAAAATTCAAATGAGCTCCACTAAGAAATTCCAACTTCCATGCTCAAAAGAAAAACTTCTTTTATGCTCTTCAATCCTGAGGTTACTAAGAGATATCCCCGGATGTAATGACCGCTATGTTAAAAATCTTTTTCGTTGAAAAAAATACCTTGTTACATCCCGGTGCCACTTTGTCTGTGTAACACCTTTTTGTGGCCATGATGTTTTATATACTCTCGGAAATGTTAGAACCTCTTTATGTATGTACCCCGGTTGGGGTCTTGGTGTTGGGGAAAAAAATCTATAGAAGTTTTCCCATTTCCTTGTAAAATAAGGTTACTTTGATGGATTGGGTAGATTTAGATATGTTCAATTTTGATGTGATTTTCGGTATGGATTCGTTGCATGCATGTTATGTCTCTATAGATTGTAGGACTCATGTGTTTAACTTCTAATTTTCAAATGAGTCTATTCTAGAGTCGAAGGGGGGAAATTTTATCCCTATAGGTCAATTTTTTTCTTGACTTAATGCTATGAAAATGATCTCCAATGTGTGCATTTACCAATTTGTAAGGGTGTCAAATGTTGAGTCGAAAACCCTATCAGTAGATTCGATTCAATTTGTGAATGAGTTCCCAAAAGCTTTCCACAATGATTGGCATGGTATTCCTCCCGAGTGGGAAATAGATTTAAGCATTGATATTTTACCGGATACTCAACATATCTCTATTCCTCCTTATAGAATGGATATGTATGAGTTGAAAGAGTTAAAAGTGCAACTAATGATTTTCTAGATAAGGGTTTTATTTGATCAAGTATCACTCGAAGGGGTGCCTCTGTGGTGTTTGTTAGAAAGTAGGATGGGTCTCTATTAATGTGCATCGATTATCGCCAATTGAAAAAAATGACCATTAAGAATAAATATCCCCTTTCGAGAATAGATGACTTGTTTGATCTACTTCAAAGGGCTAGCTATTTCTTAAAAATTGACCTTCATTCGGGTTATTAAAAACTAAAGGTGGGAGGAGTTGATAATGACCTTTAAGAGTTGATACGGTCACAATGAATTTGTCATTATGTTAATTTTGTTTGACAAATTCCCCAACAGCGTTTATTGATTTGATGGATAAAGTTTCTAGACAATACCTTGATATGTTTTTTTTGAGTTTATTGATGATATTTTGATCTATTCAAGGAATAAGAATGAACATATGGAACATTTTTAGGATTGTGATGCAAGTTCTTAAGGATCAACAACTTTTTGCTAAGTTTAGCAACTGTGAATTTTTATTGAGGTATGTAGCTTTCCATGGTTATATTTTTTCAAGAAAGAGTATTGAGGTAGATCCTAAAAAGATAGATATAGTCAACAGTTGGCGTAGACCTCTAACTCATTCAGACATTAGAATCTTTTTGGGTTTTCCTGGTTTCTATAGGAGGTTTGTTTAGTTGTTTTCCTCTATTTCTTCTCTGATGACGACTTTGACTCAAAAGAAGCCTAAGTTTGAGTGGTCGGAATCTTTAGAGAAAAGTTTCCAAGAATTGAAAGATAGACTTACCTCCTCTCCTGTGAAGACCTTATTGGAGTGTACACATGGTTTGTTGTGCATTGTGATGCCTATGCAGTGGAGTTAGGATGTGTCCTCATGCAAATGGTAAAGTGCTTTCCTATGATTGTAGGCAAATGAAAGTCTATGTGAAAAATATACCGACCTATGATATTAAATTAGCAGCGGTAGTATTTGCCTTGAAAATTATGTAGAAATTGCTTGTATGGGTCTATGTGAATTTTTTCATTGATAAAAAGAGTCTTCAAAATGTGTCTAGGTTGAAGGACTTGAATTTTCGTCAACAAAGTTGGTTAGAATTGTTGAAGGACTATGATATGAGAGTCTTTTAACACACCGACAAGCCTAATTTTATAGAAGATGCACTTATAGATTGTCTATGGGTAGTGTGGCTGATGTAAAAATGAAAAGAACTAGTTGGTTCGTGATGTGCATAGGTTTGCCTGATTAGTTTTTTCACTAGTGGATTCTACCAAGGGTGGTGTCATGGTCCATAATGGTTTCGAATCATTATTTGTGATGGATGTTATGTCTAAATAAGCCTTGATTCTTTATTAGTTTAGTTCATAGAGTCATTACTGAAAAAGTCCATAGAGGCTTTCTCCCAAGAGGTAGTTGGGGTGATTAAGTACAAAGGTCGGTTATGTGTTCCACATGTTGATAATTTGAGGGAGAAATTTTTATAAGAAGCTCATAGTTCTCAATATTCTATTCATTTGGGAGATACCAGGATGTACCATGTTCTACGAGAAGTTTATTGGTGGAATGGTGTAAAGATAGATATTGTAGGATTTATAGTCAAATGTTCTAATCGTCAACAAGTCAAGGTTGAACACCAAAGTCCTAAAGGCTTGTCACAAAATATTCCTTTTTAGTCTTAGAAGTGGGAAGATGTGAATATGGCTTTAATTGTGGGTTTTCCTCGCACTCGAAGGCAAAATGATTCTATTTGGGTCATTATAGATAGGATGACAAAATCATCCCACTTTATTCTTGATTAAGTTTCTCACTTAGCGGAAGAATATGCCAGGTTGTATATATGATATAGTTAAGTTTCATGGATTTTTTCTATTTATCATTTCATATTGAAATACTCAATTTACATCTCACATTTGGAAGTCATCCCAAAAACCTCTTGGTATGAAGGTGAATCTTAGCACCGCTTTCCACCCTCAAATGGATGTTCAAGTGGAATGCACCATTCAGGTCTTAGACGCCATGATAAGGGCATGCGTGATTGTTTTTAAAGGTAATAGGGATAACAACATTCCAATAGTAGACTTTTCCTACAATTATAGTTATCACTGTAGTGTCTGTATGGCTCCATTGGAAGCCTTTTATCATAAGAGATATTTGTCTTAGGTCGGTTGGTTTGAGGCAGGTGAAATTGCTATTATTGGCCCAATATTTGTTTATAAAGCTATTGAGAATGTTTTGGTCATTAGGGAGATATTGAGAAAGGTCCAAAGTAGACAAAAGTCTTATGACAATGTGAGAATGAAGTTACTGAATGGGTATATTTTAAAATCTAACCCATAAAAGGTGTGATGAGAATTGTAAATAAGGTGAAGATTATACCCTAGTATGTCGTCCTATGTAAAATTTCTAAACGTATTAGGAATGTTCCCTATTAGTTGGATTTTCCAAATGAATTTGCTCCGGTTCATATTGTATTTCATGTTTCCATGCTTAAGAAATGTATTGGAGATCAAACATCCATTATTCCCCTAGAAGGGTAGAGAGTTGATGAAAGTCTGTCATATGAAGTGGTTCCGGCAGTGATACTAGATCGGCAGGTCAAAATAAGGAAATAACTTTCGTGAAAGTTTTATGGAGAAATCATTTAGTTGAGGGCACTACGTGGGATCCTGGGTCTGATATGAAGTCCATATATCCTCATCAATTTTCTTTCTACCTTTATTCAAGTTTGAGGTAAATAGATCTTCTGGAAATTTTGTGTTTCGTAAGTCATGTGTGTTATATTGTTTTCTATGATTTCCTTATCTTGTGCATGATCTTGAAGAAATTCATGTTTAGTAAGAAAATACGTTTTTATGATGAGTTTCCTCTTGTTATTGTAAATTAAGTATGGTTTGCCTATTTGACTTCTTGAGATGAGTTGATGAACATGCTTTAGAATGAATTTTAGAGTAATGGCATATTGGCTGCATGATGTTGAATGGATCATGAATATACTAGGAGAATGTAGTTCCCCATATTAATATGAGAAATATTGAGTTTCATGCATATTGGGTAGTTAGATGTAGTTCTTACTTCGTTGTATCTATGCATATGAGTGATTAATCTCCTATAGCCTATTTTTATAAAGTAATGTTAATGAAGATTTAAATCCTTTTTCAATAAATGAAGATTTAGCTTAGAACCGAGTGAACATAATAATGAATGGTGTCCCTTTCAAAAAAGGAAGATAGGTTGACCAATGTTCTCATGAGGTGGAAACTACAATGCCAATTGGCATAAAGAGGGTTTCAATTATACATCTCCTAATTCCTTAACTATGTTGCGCCCCTAGGACCTAGCTAGTGGATCTACCTAATATGCTAGCATGATTTTCATGCTCTAGTTTAACAAGTATACCACCTCTTTTTGGTGTGGATTTCCATGACACCAGATTCCATGTTTAGATCACATTCTATCATGTTGGTTGAGGAAAAGCTTCCATAGGTAAAATGAACAATGGAACTAATATGATAAACCCTAACTGGAATCACCTAAGGGAAGTTGCTTAATGTAGGTGAAGGCATAGGAATTCACCTATGCGTTGTACAAGTAGCTTTTGAAGGGAGTTCTAGGAGGTAGTTCTAGATTTATATGTATATGTATATGTCTCTTGTGCATGACATTGTATTATTGATGTACTTGTATGATAATATGCATGATGTTGGTCCTATTGTGTCTATATTGTGAAGGTCTACTTAAGATGCATGTAGTTGGTTATACTAGTCATGTGGATGTATGATGAAAGTGATAATGCTTGTGGTCTCAATGTGGTTTACTTAATATGTGTGAGGTTATGGGGCTTCACATGTACATTACACTAGTAGGCTTAAATTCGGATTATGAGTAAGGTCGTAGGAGGTATTAACGAAATAAAGTTCAAATATGCATTTGAAGACTATTTTCTTGTTTTGATAATATTGCAATGAGTCTTATATGAGGTTCATGAATTATTTTGGGTCATATGTGAAGTATCTGTTTCATGATATGCTATTCCTTTCTGATATCTATGTGTTTGAGTTAATAAAGGTTATATAAATGTTCACCTTTGTGAACTTAGGGTGATGCTTGAGTGTGGATTGGTGGAATAGGACGCTATTCATCCATTGCACCTAGTATTACTAAAGGTTTACTTTACGGTAAAGGAGTTAATGTAAAGAAAGATAATTTTATGTAAATGATTAATGTTCCTTAAATATGGTATGTGACTTTATGCGATGTTATGACTATTGTACATGTCCATATGAAATATATGATCTATATGATGCTTATTGTAGTAATGTTTATCAAGTTTTACTAAAAGACATGATGCATGGTTTATAACTAAGTGTCCGCTTTAAATGCATGTTTTTTAATGGTTGTCATACTTAGTGCATTCTTAAGCTAATATCATTCTTCTTCATCTTTTACACAAAGTGTAGGTGGTGATGGGTAGAGGATGTTCCTTAACGTGAAGCGCTTGATAGATGTTTCCCAAGATCAAAAAGAAATCCTTAATATTCAAGGATTTCCTATTCCAAGATATTATTCAAAGTTATGTAATAGCTTAGATTATTATTTTATATTGTTAAGGGTCATATCCCTATTCAACTCTATTGATGTTGAGTATAAGATGGCAAAAGAGACTTAGAATCTAATTATGTATTTATGATATATAGGTGTGAAGTATGCCATTTTACTTCTAGGGGGTGCTCCCCGGTCATGACAAGATTGATCCCTATATCTATGTTATTATCTATTATGTTTGTCTTTAGCATAAATGATGCTTCATTGTTTCCTTTAGGTTTTTAATGATGTTTAGAAGAATTGAATGGGCTTACTCCCAAGGGGGAAATAGTGTGCCAACCTAGCGAGGGGATTGTGAGGTTATGATTAGTTGTTGGTAGGAATCGACTTGTTTATGATTTATTTTGAAGTGTGTTGATAGATTGGTTGAATAAGGTGATGATTTATGCCTAGAATGGGTGAGTGAATAGACTTCTCTAAGAAGGGTACAAGTGTACATCATGTTGTCTTAAAATCACCTTTGGTGAAGGATATGAAGTCTTAGTGATGCTTAAAAAGAGTTAGTATACGCTTGCTTCCAAGGGGGAGATACAATTTTTGAGTATCCTTGATGTACATGAGCTGGAGTTATTAGAGGTTTTCACCTTGAGATGTTTAGTGAGCATGAGAAGTTTAGTCCCGGTTTGCTAGGCTCATGTGATATTATGAGTTGTGTTAGTAAGGTTGCTTGTGGTCTATAGTTTCTTGATGACAACCTCCCTTATTTAGAAGTATGTGTAGAGGTCTTAGACTAGCTAGTTTTGGAATAGGAGAATAACAATGTTGTTCCATAAAGTGGTAAGGAGTGTACTTTAGTAAAGAATTTGATTAAGAGTGCAACTTGGGAGGCCAATGGCCATTGAGATGTCCCAAGATAATGTTGTCACATCTCATGTCAAAGCTATGATGGCTCAAGTGAATCGAGAAGTTTGAACCAATATGCCTCCACATGATAGAACTATGGCTTCTCATTTAAGAGACTTTACTAGGATGAAACATCCTATGATTAATGGGTCAAAGGTAGATGAATACCTTAAGATTTATTGATTATGTATACAAAATCTTATTTGATATGGGTGTGACTACTACTAAAAAGGCCGAGTTGGTTGCCTTTCAACTCATAGAATTAAAGCAATCTGACTACTACTAAAAAGGTTGAGTTGGTCTCCTATCAACTCAAAGATGTAGAGAAATCTTAACACACTCAATGGAGGGATAATAAGGGGCTAAGAGGTGGTCCGGTGGCATGGGAGATCTTCTAGAGGACCTTCCTTGATATGTTATTTCCTAGAGAGTTAGGGGTAGTTAAGGTGGAAGAATTCATCAACCTTCGTGATGGAGGTATGAGTGTACTTGATTACTCTTTGAAGTTTACTAAAGTGTCTAAGTATGCTCCATCCTTAATGTCTAATCCAAGGATGAGATGAGTCGTTTTTTGACGGGAGTGTCTGATGAATTGGTAGAAGCATGTCGTTTGGCTATGATTCGTGATAATATGAATATCTCTTATCTAATGGTTAATGCTCAACAAGTGGTAGAAATTCCACTAAGGAGGGGGATTAAAGAGGCCAAGAGGGACATGTCTGTTGAAAGGGGTTCATTAAAAGAGGCAAAGAGTGCCAAGTCTTTTGAAAGTGGTTATTCAAAGGTAAAGTTGGAAATTCAAGATAATCCTAGATTTAAGAAAATGCATTTATAGTTATAAAACATAGTGAACAAAAAAGAGGTAAAAGTAGAATGGTTATAGATTATCGTAACTTAAATGCAAAAACTAAAACATATAATTATACAATACCAATTAAAATACTAAAAATAAGACAAATACAAGGATATAACTAAATGAATACTTATCTACTGGATGATGATGTTAATTACAAGATATTAATACTCTATATACTAAAAGGTCTTAATACAGATAAAAAAGAAGAAATAATTATTGGCTAATTCTTGTATTATAGTTTATAACCCAATTATTCTTTTATTTGCATAAAAATTTGGTATCTCAACTTTTGGTATCTCTTGTTGTTGTCCTATCTCATCTGGTATTATCATTTCCCGAGTTAATCCAATTTTTACTACCTGGATCATCGGTTTTATCTCACTTCAGAGTATGTCAGCTGGTGCTGTATAGAATTTAATAAAAAATAAATTCCCTTTTGTTATCCTTTTATATATTAAAAATGATTTGTGGATATCTCGAATTCCACTTATCTATAATATGTTCTTTCTGAATAACTACACAATATTTTTCCTTTTGTCTTTTATACCAATTTCTCAAAGTAGGTATTTCAAGTACTTTTTCAACACTTAAGTCTAATTCTTTTCCTTTTATTTGTTCAAAAATTGTATTATCAAATATAATTTTTTGGTCTCATAATTCTTCATTTTGATAATCTTCTTTAGAAATTATTTTTATCTCATCTTCAGACATTATATTTCTTCATCTGTTTCATTATTATCTAGATTAATATTTTCTTCTTCATTTTCAGTTTCTATATCTAATACTTTATATATACTATTGTTTTCACTTAATTCATAGTCGATGTATTCTATTTGCATATATTTGTCATTATCTATAATTACTTCTGCAATTTGCTTCCTTTTTGGATATTTGGGTAGTTTACAGTTCCTAGCTAAATGTCCTACATTTTAAAATTTTGTACAGAAAAATATAAATGGATAATACAAGAAGCAAAGGAACTAAAATCACAAAAACAAAGATAGATAAAAAAGTACGAAAGATATGGAAAAAATTAAAATCCTTATATATAGAATATGAACTATCACAACTTACTAAAACAAATAACAATAAGAGAAATAATTTGATAAATATAATTTCAAAAACAGAATACAAATATGTTTGTTATTTAAAAAAATAGTATGAACAAAGAAATATATAGGCAACAATTGATAGAAAAAATAGATGAAAAAAGACAAGAACTACAACATAGGAAAGAAAGATTAATAGAAAACATGTTAGCAGGAGTATGTAATAAATCAATATTAGCACAAAGAAAAGTTATATTTATGTTAGAAATACAAATAGATCACCTTGAATATATCCAATCAAGTCCCTTCCAAACTTTCCAACGCTCGTGATGATAGGGTGTCTAACCCTAAGTATCAAAACAAAAGAGGTACTAGTTCACCAAGAAAGAAGCCTACTTGTGGAATGTGTGGCAAGAAACATATGGGTGAATGGCTAGTTGGGATGGTCAATTGCTTTGGGTGTGGTAAAAGTGGTCACAATTTTTGAGATTGCCCTAATGTGAAGGGGCAAGACAAGGGGAGTGGTTAAGCTCAAGCAAGTCGTTATAATGTTAATGCTCCAAGAAAGAATCGCTTTTACGCTCTCTGCTCTAAGGTGAACTAGAGAATTCTTCCGATGTGGTAACCGGTATGTTAAAAGTATTCTGTATAAATGTTTATGCTTTATGTGATCCAGGTGCAACCTTGTCATTCATTACTCCTTAGGTAGATAGGAAGTTTGATATTTTGCCTAATATCTTAAATTAACCGTTGATGGTGACTACCCCAGTAGGTGATTTGGTGGTTGAAAAATGGTGTATAGAAATTGTCCTATAGTGTTGCCCAAAAAAGTTACCCATGTGTAATTAGTAGAACTTTATATGGTTGGCTTTGATATCATTTTTGGAATGGATTGGTTTCATGCTTGTTTTGCTTCCGTTGACTGTAGGACAAAAGTTATCATGTTTAATTTTCCTAATGAACCAGTCTTTGGGTGGAAGGGGGGAAGTTAAATTCCTAGAGTTCCTAATTTTTGTTGTCTAAGGTCTTATGAGATGATCTCTAAAGGGTGTTTATACCATATAGTAAGAGTTGATGATTTAGACTTCGATAACTCCTCTCATTGAGTTAGTCACCGTAGTGAAGAAATTTTTGGAGATATTTTGTAATGATCTTCCAATAATTCCTCCTAAACGGGACATCAATTTTGATATTGATCTATTGTTGGATACAAACCCCATTTCAATTCCTCCTTACCGGATGGCTCCGGCCTAATTGAAATAGTTGAAGGTTGAACTAAAAAACTTACTAGACAAAGGTTTCATTCGACCTAATATTTCTCCATGGGGTGCTATGGTGTTGTTTGGGAAGAAAGTTGGGTAATTTAGGATGTATATTGATTACTGTCAACTCAATAAAATCACTATAAAAAACAAGTATCCTCTCTCTAGGATTAACGATTTATTCGATCAACTCGAAGGTGTGAGTTACTTTTCAAAGATTTGAGGCTGGGTTATCACCAACTTAGGGTGAGAGGTTAAGATATCCCCAAAAACAATATTTCGAACTAGATATGGGAACTAAGAGTTTTTAGTGATGTCGTTTGTCTCACAAATTCCCTGGAAACCTTTATGGACATAATGAATAGGATGTTCTGAAATTAAGTAGATTCTGTTGTGATTGTCTTCGTAGATGATATCTTGGAGTAAAAAAAAGGGAGTGATCATATGGATCATTTGAGAGTGGTGTTACAAGTCATAAAGGATCACCAACTATTTGCCATGTATAGCAAGTGCGAGTTGTGTTTAAGGTCGGTGGCGTTTATTGGTCATATCATCCTTAGTGAGGGTGTAAAGGTCGATCCAAGGAAAAGCGAGGAGGTGTGAAATTGGCATAGTTCAAACCTATATAATAAGTTTCTTGGGTATAGATGGGTACTATAGGAGGTTTGTGTATGGTTTGGGTCCATTGCATCTCCTTTGACTACTTTGAAACAAAAGAAAGCGAAATTTAAGTGGTCGGAGGGTTTTGAAAGAAGCTTCAAAATGTTGAATTACCATACTTAATGTTTACTTTAAAAGAGGCTACCAAACGCTTTTTGGTGTATTATGATGCATTGCGAGAGAGATTAGGTACTTTTCTCATTCAACAAGGGAAGGTTTTAGAGTATGACTCTAGGAAACTCAAGGTAATGAGAAGAACTACCCAACTCAACATTTTGTGAGTCAAGACATAAAGAAACGTCCATGACGTCTGGAAAATTTTGAAAAAGATGCTAAGGTGCCTTATCCTTTTTCAAGGGGTTGTAGGAATCATATTTTGATGAAATTTTGTGGAAAGGTGTTAAACACGTACTAAAGTGTGTTTAGTGACGAAATTTATAGGTAAGACTCCCCAAGGATTACCCAAAGGGTCCATCGAGGGAAATCTTACATTTCACCCCAAATCTGCAAAATTTTGGTAGTGTATTGAGTGGCTACCTACGCTTGCCATGGACAGGGCATAGATAAGTTGACAGGACATCGATGCCTCCCTAGACCCACCTCCGTAGACCCACAATTAACCATTTTCAAAATATGGCAAAAATGCATTCTCTAAATCTTATGATGAATGTGCAGGACGATTGCGGGGGAGAGGCATCGAGTGACCTACAGATAATAGGTCAAGGTCTCGTAGGTAAGATCTGCAATTTGCTATTGAGTTTTAGTTGGTTCATTTTATTAGTTTGTTGATTAATTTGTTAATCAGGGGTTAGTGGAGGTACGATTAAGTTAGTTAAGTATCTATATAAAGACCTAAGCCTAATTAAGCTAACCCAACTCCAAAAAATCACATACTCGAATAACTCTACCTTCTATCTTCTTTCTCTCTCCCAAAGGAAACTCCATAGAATACCAAGGTCAAAGGGGTTGTGTGGAATCAAGAACATAATGTTCCTCCATCTTTCTTCATGGATTAACAAGGTATGGGAAACTTTCATTGGTATTCCATTCCCCAAAAGGGTTCTTCAAAAAATGGTTTCAAAAAGATGAACTGCATATGGGTTTCTGTCTAATCTAAAATTGATCTTCCAAATTGTATTTTTCTTGATTTACAATGATTATTATTGTTATATAATGAAGTATTATTGTTAAATTATGGCAGTATGTAATTTTGAACTTAGTATGTGGAAGAGGTGCTGAATTGACCCCTATTCCCTAACCATAGGTTATCAACTCATGTTGAATTGATTCGGATTGATGCAATTGACTTACTGCTTGTATTAGTAACCATTATGACAATGTTATAACACCTACGTAAGCATGAATTTTTTTGGTTGATGATAACATCATAGATGATGGCTTTTGAAGGACAAATTGTAAGACATTGTGATCTTGCACCTTTACTTCAATAGTGATGGCATGTACTTGGTGATGAAATTCAATTGAAACATGTTTTGTGATTGGATTAAGTAGGTGTTGGTATGATTATGCAATTGAAATTTCTTGATTATGTGAACTATGAGATTATGATTAAGATGTAATGATATAATGTTTGTTGTGAATTACCTACGTGCCTTATTATTACATAATGATGATATTGTGTTAATATCACATATGAGGGTTCTATTGAATGAATGTTCTCATGCAATTCCTATAGATCTAATGAAAATAATTATACAATGGGTTAGTCTTCTATGGCCTAAATTAAGTATGATTATTAAAGAAGGACTTAAAGACATTTTGAAAGGGATTCTAACTTATCACAGAGTGAACTAGTAATGAGGAGTGTCCCTTACCAAGTGGGGAAGGTAGGTTCACTCTTTTACTCACGACATGGAGACTATAAGGCAATGTGAATAAAGAGGGTCCCAAGTATATCTCCTAGTTCTTGAACTATGTTTCCCCAATAGGAATACTAGTTAGTGGATCAACCTAGAATAATATGTTCATGTTTTCATACTACCTTGGCTAGTAATACACCTTCTTTTTTGTGTAGGGTTTAATGACACCGGATTGCACATTTAGCTCATGTGGTCTATGACAGCTAAGGCAAGTGTTCCCAAAGTAAAATGAAGGAATGAAGTGAAGACTAACTGCGGAGACATAAGGGGTTTGAAATAGTCTTTGTAGGGGTATGAGATTTCACTATGCATTGCACTAATTATTCTTGAGGGAAGTCCTACAAGGTTCTTCTTATGTCTTATAAAGTAAATGTTATGTATATATTGACTTTACGTGTTGATTATCATATATGATATTAGTTTCATTTATGAACATGCTAGTGGTCTATGTGCTAAACATGATGATGACTACTCTTGATGATATGTTATGTGAGGATAGGCGCTGCTTGTGATCTTTTATTTGGTTTACTTGGTTGAGTAAGATTATGGGACTTTCCTTGGTCATTACACTTGTAGACTTCATAGTGGGTTATGAGTAAAGGTCTTGCATATGTTGTAATGTTATGAACTCTTATGTATGCTTTGTTATTATAACATGATGTTGGAGTTGTTTTGGTAATGTACTTAAATATGCTATTAAACATGTTCACTTTGTTATACTTTATGATATTGTTCTTATGTTATATATGGTTTTTTCTAAAGGAATATGTGGTGATTGGATTATAAGGGTTCTTGGTTGTGCATAAGGCTTTTGAAAGTGACATAGCATGATTTTTAACAAATATCCTCTTTAGCATGATTTCAAATGTTTTATGTGCATGTTTCCATACATTTTACAAGTGGTGTACTAAGCCATATTTCTATGTTTCTACAATTATGTAGGTTCCGTCCGTTGATTTTCTAGAGGGTCATTTGAAGATAACTTGGACCTCATTCTCCATGTTTTGTAGGTCCTCACCGTCCGAGGACGATGCCACTATCTAGCTATTTAATGTTTATATAGTAGAAGACATTTCTTTCTTTCTCTTTCATTTGAAGACCACAATGGTATAAGCCTATATCTAACTTTTGTTGTAACGAAGTTTGGGTTATTCCCAAATGTTGTACTAATTCTATATGGTTTAAATATGAGACATCGATATTGGGCTATCATTGTATATTGTGTATGTAGCTTTAAAGTTGAAGCGTATGTAAGATTCCTATGTGAGGAGTCTACAAGAACTCCCTATGTATATATAATGTGTAAGCAAGAGGTCTATGTAAACCTCACTATATAGATATATATGAAATTTTTTAATTTTCCTTACTTTTTAACCTATGAAATGTAATGACAAATGCGAAGGGGTTAGTCTTAGTCCTCTCCAAGGACGAAGACACTGTTACGTCTAGGGGGTGATCCCCGGCCGTGAAAATATGGTCTTAAAGCATGATGTTTAATGTCTTTAGGACCGATGTATCACTAAACCACGTCCATTAATATTTTCTTTCAAAATAGTGGAGCACGCTACACTTATAAGTGAGAGACTATGTGATGCTTAGGAAATTCTCATCTTCATGTAATCCCAAGTGATGCCTCTAGAGTTTCACCTTATGTGTTCCTTTAACCTAAACATTTTATTGTGTTTATAGTTATTAATACATCAAGGGCAGCTGCAGGAAGGGCCGAGGAAGGAATCGCTAATGTGGGAGCTCGTCACAACCAAGATCCTCCGCAAGACAATCAAGTTCCTCCACTTGAGCAAATTCGTATGGGCGATCAATTTCCAGTCGTTCTTCCACCTATGATGGATGGAGGGATAAGGTAGGCTTTACTCAATATGGCCCAAGCTTTACTTCTGAACATAATTTCATCACTTCTCAAAGTCCAAGCTACGACAGCTCAAGTGAATCAGGAAGTTGGACCTCGTATGCCTCCTTATGCTAACACTATGGCTTCTCACTTGAGAGACTTTACTAGAATGAAACCTCCTATTATTAACGCGGCAAAGGCGAATGAATACCCCCAATATTTTCGTGATGATGTCTACAAGATCTTATCTACTATAGGTATTACTACTGGTCAAAAGGTTGAGTTGGCCGCCTATCAACTCAAAGATGTGGCGCAAGCTTGGTACACTCAATGGAGAGATACTAGGGTGATAACAAGTGGTCCGGTTACATGGCAGATTTTCAAGAGGGTCTTCCTTAATAAGTTCGTTCCTAGAAAGTTTAGGGAAGCTAAGGTGGAAGTATTTATCAACCTTCGTCAAGTAGGTATAAGTGTACTTGAGTACTCCTTTAAATTACTTAATCTTCTAAGTATGCTCCATCTTTTTGTCTAACCCAAGGGATCAGATGAGTCATTTTCTCACGGGAGTGTCCGATGACTTGTTAGACGAATGTTATTCTTCTATGCTTCATGATAATATGAATATCTATCGTATAATGGTTAGTGCTCAAGAAGTGGAAGAAATAGAGCAAGGAGGAAAAATAGAGAGGCCAAAAGGGCAAAGTGTTCTGAAAATGGTTCTTCGAAGGGAAGGTTGGAAATTTAAGATAAGCCTAGATTAGAGAGGAGGTTCTCCTCTCAAGTCCCTTCACAAATTTCCCAACGCTCGAGATGATAGGGTGTCTAACCCTAAGTCTCAAAAGGTATGAGGTATTAGTTCACAAAGCAAAAAGACCACTTATGGAAAGTGTGGAAAGTAACATATAGGTGATTGCCTAGTTGGGATGGACAATCGTTTTGGGTGTGGTAAAAGTGTTCACAAGGTTAGATATTTCCCTAATGTGAATAACAAGACAAGGGGAGTGGGCAAGCTCAAGCAAGCGGTTCTAATGTTGATGCTCCAAGAAAGAATCGCTTTTATGATCTACACTCTGGGTGAACAAGACAGTTCTACCGATGTGGTGACTGGTATGTTACAAGTATTCTCTGTATATGTTTATGATTCACTTGATCCGGGTTCTACCAAGTCATTCGTTACTCCTTTGGAAGCTAAGAAGCTTGCTATTTTGCCTGATATATCAAATGAACCATTTATGGTGACTACCCAGGTAGGTGATTCAATTGTTGCAAAAAGGGTGTACATAAATTGTTGTATAATGTTGCACAATAGAGTGAACAATGTTAAATAAGTAGAACTTGATACAGTTGATTTTGATATCATATGGAAATTTATTAGTGGCATGCTTTTTTTGCTTCCATTGAATGTGGGAGTAGAGGTGTCATGTTTAATTTTCCTAATGAACACATCTTAGAGTGAAAGTGGCGAAGTTCCGTTCCTACAAGTCATTTTTTTTTCTGAAGTCTTGTAATATAATCTCTAAAGGGTGTTTATACTATATAGCAATATTCAAAGATTTAGGCTTCGAAAACTACTCCCATTGAGTTAGCAACTGTAATGAGAGTATTTTTGGAGGTCTTTACTAATGATTTTGTGGGAATTCCTCCAAAATGTTAAATTTATTTTGGTATTGACATATTTCCAGATAAAAATCCCATTTCAATTCCTCCTTATCAGATGGTTCTGTCCGAATTGAACGAGTTAAAGGATCAACTCAAAGACTTACTAGACAAAGGTTTCATTCGACCTTGTCTTTCTCCATGGGGTGCACTGGTGTTTTTTGTGAAGAAGAAAGATAGGTCCCTTAGGATGTGTATTGATTACCCTCAACCTAATAAATTCACTATAAAGAACAAGTATCATCTCCCTAGGAATGATGATTTATATGATCAACTCCAAGGTATGAATTTCTTTTCGAAGATCAATTTGAGGCCGAGTTAACACCAACTTAAGTTGACATGTGAAGATTTCCCATAAATGGTATTTCGAACTAGATATTGGAACTTTTATTTCATAGTTATGTTGTTTGGTCTGACGAATTCCCCAGCGGAATTTATGGACTTAATGAATGCGGTGTTCCGAAATTAGATAGATACTTTTGTTATTGTTTTTATAGATGATATCTTGGTGTATATGAAAAATAAGAGTGATCATATGGGTCATTTAAGCGTAGTGTTAAAAGTCTTGAAGGAGCACCAACTATTTTCTAAGTATAGCAAGTTTGAGTTTTAGTTAAGCTCGGTGGCATTTCTTTGTCTTATCATCTCTAGTGAGGGTGTATAGGTTTATCCAAGAAAAACTAAGGAGGTTAGAAATTGGCTTTGACTTTTTGCTCAAACTGATATACAAAGTTTCTTCGGTCTACCGGGGTACAATAGGAGATTTGTGGATGAATTTGCGTATATTGAATCTCCCTTGACTACTTTGACCTTGAGCACCAGAGCTGCTCATAACAACGTACCGGAAAGAAGAATGCGAGAAAAATATGAAATTTTAGTGGTCGGAGGCTTGTGAAAGAGCTTCAAAATCATGAAGGATAGGCTTACCACCGCTCCGGTGTTGACTTTACCAGAAGGTACCAAGGGATTTGTGGTGTATTGTGATGCATCCCGAGTTATTTTGGGTTATGTCCTTGTGAAACACGGCAAGGTAATAATGTATGCCTCTAGGGAACTTAAGGTTCATGAGAAGAACTACCCAACTCATGATCTTGAGTTAGGGTCGTGGTTTTTAGCGTGAATATAGTAAGGCATTACCTGTATGGTGTTCATGTTGTTGTGTATAACGACCACAAGAGTCTTCAATGTGTTTAATCGAAAAGATTTAAATCTTTGACAACAAGGATGATTGGAATTGTTGAAAGATTATGACATTAGTCTTCTCTATAACCCCGGGAAGGCGAACATGGTTACAGATTCTCTAAGTGGTGTGACCATGGGTAGTGTGTCTCATGTGGAAGAATACAAGAAGGACATAGTGAAAGATGTCCATAGGTTGACTTGTTTGTGTGTTCTATTGGAATATTCTCCTAATTGTTGTTTTATGGTCCATCATAACTCTGAATCATCTTTGGTGGATGAGGTGAAGTCTAAGCAACACCTTCATGCATCATTGATGGATTTAAAGGAATCGGTTCTTTGCAAGCTAATGAGTCATTCTCCTTGGGGGGGGGATGGTGCCTTGAGATACCAACAGAGGTTGTATATGCCTAGTGTGGATTATTTCAGAAATCGAGTCGTAGATGAAGCTCATGGTACCCGTTATTTGATCTATCCGGCTCTACTAAGATTTATCACGACCTTAGAGAAGTATTTTGGTGGGATGACTTAGAAATGGACATAGCGGAATTTGTTGTAAAGTGTCCTAATTGACAACTAGTGTCGAGAACCAAAAGTCAAGTGGCTTACTTCAAGAAATACAAGTTCCAACTTGGATGTGGGAAGACAATAATATGGAATTTGTAGCGAGTTTGCCTCGGATACAAAGGCAAAATGACTCTATATGGTTGGCTGTGTGTAGGTTGACAAAGTCCGCTCACTTTATCCCCATTAAGTCTACTTATTTGGCGGAAGAGTATGCAAGGATTTATATCCATGAGATTGTGAGTCTTCATGAGAATTATTTATCCATCATTTCATATAGAGGTGCTCAATTTACTTCTCGATTTTGGACTCCTAAAATCATTTCAATTTACCTAACTCTTAGTTTTATGACTCCTAAATCATTTCATATAGAGGTCGTTCCAATAAGGGTTAGGTACTTAACTTAAGTTAAAAAGCGCCTTCATCCCTATATAGAGGATCAAGCAGAAAGTACTATTCAAATCCCTGAGGATATGCTTAGATCTTTTATAATTTATTTTAATCGAAGATGGGATAAACATTTGTCCTTGGTTGAGTTCTATTATAACGATACTCACCATTCGACTCTATCTATGACTCTTTTTTAAGCATTGTATGGTAAGAGATGTAGGTCTCTGGTTGGGTGGTTCGAGGTTTGTGAGTTTTCACTTTTTCATCCAGAATTAATCTATAAATTTTTTGAGAAAGTTCATATTATAAGAGTCGACTAAAAACAGCCTACAACCGACAAAAGTATTATGACGACAATAGGAGAATAGACTTATAATTTAAAGAAGGTGATAAGGTGTATTGGAAAATTTTACCCATGAAAAGGGTTATGAGGTTTGGCAAGAAAGGAAAACTTATTCCTCGCTATGTGCTTCCTTATAAAATTTTGTAAAGGGTTGGCAAGGTGGCATACAGGTTGAGATTACCTGGTGAGCTTGCTTTGATTAATCTAGTATTCCATGTTTCCATACTTTTCAAGTGCATTGGTGACCCCGAGTCCATTCATTCTGTTGAAGGTCTAAGTGATCATGAGAATCTCTCCTATGAAGAGGTTCTGGTGGAAATCCTTAATCGACAAGTGAAGATGTCAAGGAACAACGGGTTGGCCTCTATAACGGTGTTAAAGAGGAACCACCCTGTTGAAGGAGGAACAGGGAGGCCGAGGTTAACATGAAGTCTCGTTATCCTCATATCTTTTCTACTTAAGGTTTGTTGTTCCTTTAATAACTAATATAATGAAAAAACTTGAACTTGACATGTTTTGCAAAGATGTGCATAATTATGGAAAATTATATTTCTACGGAAAAATGCTCTCGTACTTGATTTGCATTTACTTGTATATTTTGTATGTAGTTTCCTTAGTAGTAATATTGAGAATATTGATGTCTTTTTAAGGAGTTTTGAGCATAAGTTACTCTTTGTATTGTGATGATCTCATGTTGATGTTGAGAAGCAAATTCCTCATATTGTGATGTCGAGCTCTTATATGTCGTAATTGATGTTTTGAGTTTCTATGCGTAAATGTCATATTGTTATGTCAATTTGAGTTTTAACTCATGTTGATTATGCATAATAATTTGTTGGCATTCTAGTCTTGAGCCTATAATTCCCCTTCAAAAGATTTTAGTGTCATTCGGGGATGATTGTTTCTAAGGTGGGGATAATGTAACACTCTAAAAGTCCAAGACCTAATCTATACAAATACATGTTGGTCAAAGATTTGTAACAGTGTTTTAAGACCTGAAATAATGTTTATAAGTCATTTAGGGAGTTTTAGAGTCAAGACGTCAAGAAACGTCGATGACGTTAAATGAATTGTGAAACATGTACAAGTGTGCCTTAGCCTATTTCAGAGGGTTGTAGGGTTGAAATTTGATGAATTTGGTTGAATGGTATTAAACATGTACTAGAGTGTGTTTAAAGTCTAAACGTCTGGGTACGACTCCCCAAGGTCCACCATGAGGGTCCTTCGAGTGGACCCTTTTAATTAAACCCAAATCTACAAATGTGGGCACTGTAGGCAGTGGCTACCTACGCTTGCCATCGACGGGATGTAGCCAAGGTGATGGGGAGTCAATTCCTCCATAGTATCACACTTAGATATTTTTCAAAAGTGTCCAAAATTCATACTCTTTGACGCCATCGATGGATGTGTAGGACGGTTGAGGGGGAGAGGCGTCCACTGACCTACGGACGGTAGGTCGAGGTCTCGTAGGTAAGGTCTGTAATTTTGTATTTGAGTTTAAGTTGGTTCTCATTTATTTAGCTAGTAGATTAATTGGTAAATAATGGGTTAAGGGAGGTCTAATTAAGTTATTTCAGGATCTATATAAAGACTTAAGCCTAATTAAACTAACCCAACTCCCACAATTCCCAAACTAAAATCACTCTACCTTCTCTCTACTATCTCTCTCCCAAAGGAAACTACATAGAATACCAAGGTCAAAAGGGTTATAAGGCATCAACAACATGACTTTCATCCATTTATCTTTAAGGATGAACAAGGTATTAGAACCATTCACCTTTGGGAGTCCTTTCCCCAAAGGGTTCTTCAAAAATTGGTGTCACAAAAATGAATTACATATGGGTTTCTTTCTAATCCGCAATTGATCTTCCAATTTGTATTGTTCTTCATTTATTATGGTTATATTATGATGTATTATTGTTAAATTATGGTATTTCTTTATTTTGAACATAGTGTGTGGAAGAGATGTTGAATTGACCACTATTCCCTAACCCTAGGTTATGAAGTCATGTTAACTTAGTGCTTGTGTTAATTACTATTGTAATGATGTGATCACACCTATGTATGGATAAATATTTTTGGTTGACGGTATTATCATGGATGAGGGCTTTTGAAGGACAAATTGTACGATGTTGTGATCTTGAACCTTTAATTCAATTGTGATGGCTTGTACTTGGTGATGAAGTTCAATTTAAGCATGTCTTGTGATTGGATTAAGTAGGTGTTGTTATGATGATGTTATTGAAATGCCTTGATTATATCAATTGTGATATTATGATTAAGATGTAATGATATAAGGTTGGTTGTGAATTACCTATGTGCCTTATTATGACATGATGATGAGAATGTGTAAATCTATTATATTAGGGTTGTCTTGAAAAGATGTTCTCATGCAATTCCTATTTAGATAATGACTATTATTATACTAGAGGTTAGTTTCCTCTAGCCTAAATTAAGTTATGATAATTAAAGAAGGACTTAAAGTCATTTAAAAAAGGACTCTAACATAGCACCGAGTTAACTAGTAGTGAGGAGTGTCCCTTCCCAACTATGAAAGGTAGGTTCCCTATTTTATTCATAAGATGGAGCCTATAATGCAATGTGCATAAAGAGGGTCTCAATGATATCTCCTTTGAAATATATTTTTCCTATAGGAATACTAGTTAGTGGATCACCTTGAATGATATGTTCATATTTTGGTAATTCCTTGGAAAGCAGTTCACCTTAATTCGGTATTGGGTTTCATGAGACAAGATTCAACATCTAGCTCATGTGGTCTATGTTTATTAAGTCAAGTGTTCCCGAAGTAAACAAATTAATAAAGTTAAAACTAACTAGGGTGACTTGAGGGTTTGAGTTAGTCTAGGTAGGGGTATGGGACTCTACCTATACATTGCACTTGTTGGCCTTGAGGGTAGTCCTAAAAGGTTGTTCGTACGTATTATAAACAAAATCTTATGCAAATGTTTACTTTGCATGTTGATGATCCTATATGATGTTAGTTACATTTATTAACATGCTATTAGTCTGTGTGCTAAATATGATGATCACTAATCTTGATGCTATGTTATGTGAGGATACGCATTGCTTGTGATCTTTTTTTTGGTTTACTTGCTTCAATAAGGTTATGGGGCTTTACTTGGTCATTTCACTTGTAGACTTTATGGTGGGTTATGAGTAAGACTCTTGCATATGTTGTAATTTTATGAATTCTTATACATGCTTTGTTGTTATAACATGATGTAGGAGTTGTTTTGGTTATGAACTCAAATATGCTATTATACGTGTTGACTTGGCTATACTTGATGTTTTTGGTCTTGTGTTGTATATGGTCTTTTCTCAAGGAATATGTTGTTATTAACTTATATGGGTGCTTGGTTGTGCATAAGGCTTTTAAAAGTTACATAGCATTGCTTTGAAAAAATATCACCTTTTGCATGATTTCAAATGTTTTATTTGTATGTTTCTGTACTTTGTATAAGTGGTGTACTAACTTATATTTCTATGTTTCTACAATTATGTAGGTTCCGTCTGTTGAGATTTTAGAGGGCTTTTTGAAGATAACTTGGACTCTCATTCTCCAAGTTTGGTAGGTCCTCACCTTTTGAGGACGATTCCGCTGTCTAACTATTTCATTTTTTTGTAGTCTATGAAATTTCGTTCTTTCACTTTCATTTGAAGACTATTATGGTATAAGCCTATATGTGGCTATTGTTGCAATGATGTATGGGCTATGCCATAATGTTTTACTCATTCTAGATATCTTAAATTTGAGTCATCCCTATTAGACTATCTTTGTATATTGAGAATGTAGCTTAAAAGTAGAAGCCTATGTAAGCTTCCTATGTGAGGAATCTATGTAAACTCCTTATGTATATATGATGTGTAAGCGAGAGGTCTATGTAAATTTCACAATATAGATGCATACAAATATTTTTAATTTTCCGCACTATTTAACCTATATAATGTAATGAAGAATGCTAAGAGGTCAGTCTTAGTCCTCTATAAGGACGACGACACCGGTTACGTCTAGGGGATGCTCCACGGTCATGAAAGTGATATAGATGATTAGTTGTTTTGCAGGGTTCCTAAGAGAAGCAGTGGAATCCTGAAAGAAAAGCATTTAAAGATGATGAGTGACGGTTATAGAAAAGGCTGGTGCGACGCCGCAACATAAATATCGCAGCAAAGGCGTGACATTCCAAGTTATACTCTGGCTACTTTATCGCGCACTCGCACAACGGTGCCATGGCATGCTGGCAACAAGTTGGGGGAACCACCCTATGGTTTGGCTGATGTTTTGGAAAAAATAATTTAATTAGGATTCGTTCTCGGGCTAACTTTGGAAATAATTTTCCTGAACTTAATAAATAGGACAGTAGGTTTTTGTAAAGTATCGACTCTTTTGATATGTGCAAGAGCATGAATTCATGTTTGGTAATAGGTTTTGATTCTCCAACTCAATTTTATTTTAAAAATAGTATGAAAAATTATATTTTGTGGTTTTTCAATATTATGAGTGGTTAAATTTCATTGTTCTTTGGTTGTAGCTATGGATTGATTGTGAATATTGAAGACTTTTTGAATTAATTCTTAGTTATTGTTTTGTGTTAGTTCTATACTATTGTTTTAGTATGTCATGTTTGATAATCATAGAAATAATCTCTTGTCTAGTTAAAATCAAGAGAGGATAAGGTAGATGGATCAAAGAATATAAAGAGATTGATCTTCCATCGAGTTGATTTGTGTTTAGGAGTGACGCCAAGATGAACACGTAGCTTTGTTATAAAACGGGATAAAATATAAATGATCACCAATTAGTACTGCCGATCCCCACTCAACGATATAGTTTGATAGTTAATTAGTGTAGGCGGCTAGAGGTCGAGAGACCGTACTCATATAACTAATCTTGTAAATCAGTAACTTGATAACTGAAACTAATTTATTTCCTAAGATATGATACGTGAAGTCAAATGCATATTGCAGCCCTGCCATTGTTTTTTATTTGTTGAAAGCATCAATTTAAAGACATTCACATTTGTTACTTTTAGTTATTGCAGGAATTGTAGTAGTAATTAACAACCATCAATCTTTTTTAAAATGTTAATTTTGTTGATGTGTGGAATTAAGATGCTAAGTATAAGTTAATCATAAGTAACTTTGGAATGAAAACTCATTTCTAAAAGAAGCTATATTAATCGAGCGGCCACATACACTTGCCTGTATATTTGGAAGACACAAGTTTTTGGTGCCACTACCGTCGACTTAGAAGTTGACTTATATTTGACTTTCTTAAGTCTAAAATGATTTATAAAGTGTTAATAACTTTTTTCAGCTCTTTTGTATTGGAAGTAGTTAATTCTGAAGTCTGGATTGAAAAGGACAACTTGTCCAACCCGACAACGAACCTAAAGAGCGTTAAGACTACGAAGAAGCCTGGAAAATCAAAGGACATAAACAAGAATTGGAACAAGGTCTCCCGGTAGATATAGAGGGTGACAAGGTAGGAAACTGAAAAAACAAAGGTTACCAAGTACCCCTGACACCATACCCAACACCAGTCAGTGATGTTGTAGGCCCACTCACAGCGAATGTGGCGTCTGGTGTAAGGAAACCATCATCGGGCGGCATATTTGAACTAGAACAGAACATGGTACATATTGTCCACTCAATGGTACATTTCACCAAACTCCCTCACGATGATCCCCAATTCTACCTTTGAAACTTTTTGGAGATAGGTCATACATATATCTTAAATGGCGTGTTACCATACTATGAGGTTGACATATTCTCCTATCTCATTTTTGGGAGCCACCAGATAGTGGTTAGACCAAGAGCCACAAAATTCCTTCACTACACGTGATTATCTAGCAAGAAGCTCTTGAGTCGATTCATTCCATCACGAAAAACCGTAGATTGAGGAGTGAAATACTGAGCTTCGAGTAGAAAATGGGGAGGATATGTACGAACCATGAAATTGTTTCACACAATGGTTAAATTCGTGTCTGCATCACTACTAGGCTGATAAGGTACTTGCTCACACTTCCATTGGTTTTTGGATTATAATGCAAGAGTACTTATTCATAGTGCAATAAGTGTACAAGCATTAGCAATAATGTGTGAGGAGCTATTCGATCTCCTAGATAAACTCCCAAAAGAAGACCTAATTATGAAATAGAAATACCTAGAACCACAACACATAGTGTGACTTAAATGTTAGATGGGTCAAGGTACCGCAATAAACACAAAACTACATGCAATTAACCACAACATAACCATGCAGTTCAAAAAATTGCGCTAAATCAAGCACCAGTAAATGTGGTACAACATGAAGCAAGTTGGTGTCACTACAACAAATATGATATAAAGCTATGAAATGATTACCTACGACATCAAATTTGTCACCAATTATTTGCTTGTAGTGACAAAATTTACTTTTCGTACTTAAATATATCAGACACGTACTTTTACTGAAAAAACATAAGAATTCGTAGCAAATTTTGTCCATTAAAGTTTCTCAGTAAAATATTATTTGCCATTATTTTGTTAAGTAGTGTTAGTCACGAATTTAATGTTATTTGTGACACGTTATTTTGTCACTAATAGTGTATGTAATTCATGACAAACTACGACATTAAATTTATCACTAATTATTAATTTTAGTGATAAAAACATTTTCGTGCTTAAATATATAAGTTTGTCCACTAAAGTTTCCCACCAATAACTCAATTAGAGTTATCTGTAAAGTAGTCTTAGTTACAAATTTAAAATTATTAGTGACACGTTCTTTCGTCACTAATAATGTATTTAATTCATGACAAAATATTTTTTGTCTTAATTTATTAAGTATTGGAAAAAAATTCATCTAAAAAATATGTGGTTACAATATCGACTAATTAGAGTTCGCAGTTAATATTGTGGTAGGGTAGGGTTCTACCACTAGATCACTAATATTTGTTGGTTTAGAACATTTGTTTTTTATTTGATACATTTTCATTGATAAGCATGATAAAAGAAAATTTTTCAAGTATTTGTGCTAATTTTTGTGCATGTCTATTGATTTGTAATTCGTAAACTACCTAAATTAAGTCAATAATTTTACTTATATCTATAATATGTACCTATTTCATAGTAATTCAACATACATACGTAGTCTAAGGATACAAAGTTAACATCAACTTTCAAACATAGATGTCGCAAAGGTGCAATATATTTTATGAATTTCTATTAACTTTTTCCATCACTGTGAAAATTGAAATAAACTAAAAAATGAAACAAAAAAAATAATAGAAATGAACTAACAAGGATTTCAAATATATTATAATGAAGTATTATAGTTATTGGTATCGATGTTCAATTTTAACCTATTATTCATATTTTTATAAAGTCAAAAGTTTAATTTAATTAAATTTATTATTTTATGAATAATTTTTAAAATTTACAAAAATAAATAAAAAAAATGAAAAAAAAGTACTCAATATATTTAAAAAAATACACAGTTTAATTTAAATATAATCTACATTTGAATGAATTGGGGGTGGTAAATCTCATTCATTTCTATATGAGTATAAATAATCATATAATATATGGTTTCTACACAAGTTAAATTTAAAATAAGTAAATGAAGTATAAACTAAAAGAAAAATGACTAAAAGAGAGAGTTGGTATGATGGTAAAGACTCTTTATTTTCAATCTTAAGATTGTGAGTTCGATCCCCAAGGAAAAATATTGTGCGAGCTCCTCCTCGATATATATCCATTTTATAATGATAAATTTATCGTATATAAATTTTAGAACAAGATAATTTTTTTATATATAAAATATAGTCATTAGTGATGAAATTAGATTTTTTTAGCTACGAAATACATATAACTTTAGAGACAATTGATTTTGTCACTGATTGAAGTGAAATAATTATTGACGATATTATTTTGTATTTAGTAATAACCTTTTAGTGACGAAGCATACTATTAACTGCAAAAAAATTACTTTTTACAACAATTAATTTTGTCACATATGTTTAAGCATTTGGGGACGATTTTTCTTTTTGTAGTTAATATAGTACTTTTAACGACGATGCACTAAATAGTCATTGTATACTATAAAAGACAAAGTGAGTGAAGACTAAGTGAGAATTATTTTTCATCACACAAAATTTCTAGTGACGAAATATGATTTATTAATGACAAAATTATTTATCCCTGATAATTGAATTTATTGTAGAGTGTGGAGTATGTGATAGTAGAGAACATACAACTAAACTTTCTGAAGCAAACCCGTATTCCGTAAATATCTGGGAAATGCACAACGAGGTGAAGATCATCAAATGTATGGTAATACCTGTAACTTAACCATCCCAACTTTTTATGGGGTGGAAACCAAAAGCAAAATAAAAACCAAGTGCAAGTGTATAACCTGTCACAACGGGAGTCTAGACCCCAGACGAGACCGGCGTCATTGACCTTTCAGCAGTCGCTGACAAGCCTACTTACTTCATTCTTACTTCTTCTAGGTTAATTTTAGCGGAAAATTTCAAACTTTTTGTTACTTAACATACACAATAATTATTCTATTAGTTTCATAATTTTTCACCATCAATCATCTAACATTAAGATCATCAAATAAAAGAAATAGTTTAATATAACATTAAATGTATACTTGCCAAAATGGTACCAATACAATTTCTAAACAAAAGCGGAAACAAACGCAAGTGGAACATACTCCACTAGCTCAATCCTATAAGAAAGCTAGAATATAATGTTCAAGCATCCTCGAAATCATGATGGCCTACCAAGTCTGAATGAATGATCCATGTACGGATAGTTTCAGCGTCAAACTGTAGCTCTAGCGTCCACCTTTGCCTTCACCTAAAATTGTAGAGTTGTATATTCTTAGTACACACTTGTGCTAAGTATAAGTATATTCAACCACACACCAAGGACATGCATGAATAAGAATAGCTCTTTCCTAACCACATGATACTAGAAAGACAAGTCAGTGGGCTTGCAAAATTAGGATTAGGAAAGTTAGTGAGCTTTCTAAATTTTGATTAGGAAAGTCAGTAAACTTTCCATTTTTGGATTAGGAAAGTCATCCCATTACAATAACATGCATCATCATATTTATCATTTTGCACACATCAAATAACATGTTACACTTAGCACATATCATATTGGATATAGAACATAACATCTTTCATATCCTTCATTAATATGCCATGAGACCTTGGAATCATTGAATTAACATGAAGACATTCTAGAAGTGAGGGTTCAACATACGGAACCTCAACTAGGGAGTCTTCTTTAGCAAACACTGAGTCTGCTTCGTTCATTCATACATACTCCATTTCAATTCATTCATGGGCCAGTGTAAACACCATCTATACCTAGGATGTAGTTTAAGACTTTAATCGGGTTCGTTGTACAATGACTAAGAATGACCTAATGTCGTTACATGAATCTAACTCACCTTTTGATTATCTTATCCAACACCTTTGGTATCATTCATTCATTATGCGCATCATTTCAAGCTGACCTCTTTCATTCATTTGGAACTTTAAATTTAACTTACGTTGTTAATGTGATCATCATGAAATACAGCGTCATGAAACCCCACACGTAAAAGAGGATGAATCACTGGCCAAAGTGACCCAAAAAGTTCTAGCATACATGAAAATTGAATCCTTCAAGATCCATATATTGGAAGTATTGGTTCGAAGTCTATGAGATACAAGTAGACCCATACCCAGCTTGCCGCACACTCTAATCTTATGAGAGTTACGTGAACCTCTGCCCTTCCCAAAAGAAGAGATCATTGCTCACAGCTCGTCCGTCGGTGTTCAGTAGAAAGGTCCATTACATTTTTAACTCATACGTCATGGAAGTTGGATTCTACTATGAGGACATCATAGATCAATAGATGATTTCTAATCTCATCATTAGTATTAAGTGTGTTAATCTCGATACTTTCATTAGAGTGTTCATAGAGACTATTCTTTCCATTAACTTTACACTCTCATAGGTGAGTGCATTTTAGTAAAATTTACTTAGGCTCATTTGAAATTGATCGCATCTTTTACATTATCCACATATAATGTTGTCACCACATTCATTAACATTGGCACACTTGCTCTTCAAAATTACTCACCCCTTTTAACGTGAATGTTCATTTCATCATATGCCAATGCACTTTGCCATTTAGTGTGTTTCACACTCTTACTTAACCATTCCAGGGTTTCATCATTTAATTGTTCATTTCGTCATATGCCAATTCACTTTTCCATTTAGTGTATCTTACATCCTTACTTAAACCTTATAGGATTTCACCATTTCATTACATACATCTTAGGTTCACTTTTTTTGAATCTTATGCTAGACTTATGGGTCTATACATTCAGGTCATGATGCTTCATTCATAGTTTGTAAAATGACTCATCTCTTCCTAAGATTATGTAGTACGAGACTTATGTATCTTGTATGTATGCCAAGATCTCGATTTTTATCTAAGTAGGTGGCATTATTTTTTAACATTGAATTCACGTATAATTTATGTATCAAAACTTACATTTTTACTTGACTTTATTTTTAGTCATCGTGGAATTGGGACCCTAGATTGAGCCCAACATCAACATTCTATCTTTATTTTTCTCCGTGGATTCTCCTCTTATTTGGCAGAAGGGTTGTGCGATTGAACCCCTACAACCTCTTTTATTTTTCATTTAAAATTGTGTTGTCCAATTCGCATAGACCAAGAGTTTGTGGGACCAAACCCCCACAACCTCTTTTTATTTTACTCTTTATTTCTCTGGGAATTGGGTTGTTGTGGTTTTGAACCCCCACAGCCTCCTTAATTTATTTTTATTTAAATTTTGCCTTAGCTATGCGTAGGAAGTGATGTTGTGCGATGGAGGCCCCATAGCCTCACTTTATTTTCCTATTTAATTCTCCCATTCTCCCTTCCAGCCTTGAGGTTGTGGGTTCGATTCCCATGCCTCACACTTCCTTTTTTTTAAATTTTATTTCCCTTCTTTCGCTGCCTGGAGGTCGTGGGTTCGATTCCAACACATCCCATTTTATTTATTTAAATTGTTACTCACTCTTTTCTAACTAGTAGACCCCATTTCTAATCCCCCAACCCCTTTACTTTTACTGCGAATTGAAATTGTCACGCAAGTGAGGTCACATGTTCGAATCCTGGTGGCTTTACCCCTTTAAAATTGATTAAATTTTCAAGATTTCTTCACTAAATTTTAGCCTAAACTGAACCTATTATTTTTACTGGAAACTTAATAATTTTCTTACTTATTTCCAACAATATTTTACACTTGAAAATTTATGAAGATTCAAGGATCGTTTAACACTTTTTGGGGTGTATTTCATAGATTTGTTTAACCAACATATTGACACTCAAATGTTCCCCACATCCAATTTAATGAACATCACGATTTACATAGGTTTATACACATAAAGAGACAATCAAAACAATATCAAACTTGAAGCCTTAACTTCAGACCTCATTCACAGTACGTTCACTGTAACCTTTTTGCACATACAGACACTTGCTCAAACTTTCGAATACATGGTTTTCTTTCCTAAGATTTCAAGTATACAAAAAAATCATGCTCATCACGAAATCATAATATACACCTAAATCTACCAGCAATCACACCCAACCTTTGCTTCACTGGGAGCTAATGACAGGGGCATGCAAATGGGAAACAATCTTAGTTTTTGAATAAATAACCTGAACCTTCAGATGTTTCTTGGGAAATAAACCAAGAGAGAAGAAACCCCAAAACTTATTTTGATGTTCATAACTTGAAGTTTCTGCCCAAACCTTATCCAATAGTCACGTCCAAGCCAAGTTTTCGACACAAAACTTTTGACGTTAAAACCCTCTCTTAGCCTAACATGTTCACTCAGCTTGTTTTCTTTTATTTTCGTGTAAGTTCTTCAAGTGTGAAAAACACTAGTAATTTCTTATGTTCTTGTAGTTGTTAAGGAAGAGTGAATTCGTGAAAAACAAACGGAGAAATGTGAGAGAGAGTTAAAATAGGTGAAGTACTTTACAATTAGTCAACTAGGAGACTTAGCCATAAAATCATATTAAATAATAAAAAAAATAATAAAAATCTCATTTTCCTTTTAAAATTATCCATTAATTAATAATTTATCAAATTAATTCACCAAAAAAAATCACATTAAATCATTGCTCCAACCTAGGTTGGAACCTGGGCGGAGAAAGACTTAACTTCAAGAGCTCCATTTCGTCTCTCTCTCCCTAATTTTTTCCTCCACCTTATTAAATAAATAATTATTATATAATTAGGATAATTACGATATTACCCTTTGCATGGAAAAAGAGAATTTTACCCCTAGACCCTCAAAACATAAGTTTTTCTCTGTTTAAGTCTGGTAAACACTCATTCGAGTAAATCTTCGTATTTGAGAGCCCTACATGGTTGGACCCAACCTTTCCAAGATCAACTAAATCCCCAAGTTAGTTGGATTGGATGTAGCAATGGTTTTAAAGTTTGGTTATACGCGCATCAATCTGTGTTAACCCTAGTCTAATCATAGGCATTCTTGAAAAATTAAGTACCACTTAGTATATCCATTTTTAGGGTTGTTACATTATCCCCCCTTAGGAACATTCGTCCCCGAATGACACTACTCTTTTCTAACAACAAGTAATTCATATATAGGACGTATGCATACATAAGTAATTGAATACTCCGCATTGGTAAATATCTTATTCACATATTAACTTGATGGTGCACATCCTTTAAACCTACTAGTAGCTTCATATTAATAGACTAAGGAAATCTTTCCTAAACTATTGTCATAAAAGCATACAATATAAGTTAACGTATAAGTCATATAAATCAGCAACAAACATGATGACTCGAACATATTAACCTCATACTAGTGCTTAGGCACCATACACGATCAAATACATGAAGGACTAATTAAGGCTACTCACCCGAGACTTCACCAAAAGTGCCTTGCCCAGCGCCGCTAGACTTGAGTGCGAAGAATCGTTGCCTCCTTGGAGCCTCTTCACTTGGACCATTAGACTTAACTCTCTCCTTCCCTTGTTCTTGACTTCTACTAATTGGACAATCATTCACCATGTGACCCGGTTTTCCACAATTAGAACAAGCATTAGTGACCATCATACACTCTCCTCCATGTAGTTTGCCACACTTCCTGCAAGGTGGTCTCTCCTGAGGTGTATATACTTCATCGTTTCTCTTATCTCTAGACTTAGAATTCCTATCATAGCGACTATTTGATGAACTTGACTCCCCTTTGTGGAAGAGTCCTTTCATAAACCTGGTCTTATCCCTGCTTTTATTACTACTCTTGCTTGAAAATATCCTCAACTTGCCTTGAACTGTTCACTGCCATAGTGTGTTTTCTCTTTATGTTTTCCTCCACTTGTTGGACATAGACCAAAGTCTGGAAAGGTCCATGCCATCATGCAGAATAGATGCCCTACACTCATTCTCGAGATCCTTAGAAATTCCTGTCATGAATCTACTCATCTCGTCTCTTCTATTAGACACAAGAGAAGTGGCATACTTGGATAATTTAGCAAACTTCAAGGAATACTCCCTGACAGACATTGATCCTTGTTTAAGGTTGATAAACTCCTCAACCTTGGCCTCCCTCATCTAACTAGGGAAAAATCTCTCCAGGAAGTCTGTCTTAAAAAGCTCCAAAGTGACCAGATTTCTGCCGAAAGCTTGGTTTTCCTACCACACCTTGCACTAAGTCTGTGCATCATCCTTGAGTTGATAGGAAGCCAACTCTGCTTTCTCAGTATGTGTGGCCCGCATAGCCACAAAAATCTTATGCAGATCATCCACAAACTCCTGGGGATCATTTGAAGTCTAAGACCATGTGCAAACCCGTGGATTCTCCCTCTAGACATTTTGGCGATTTACCTAATCAGTCGTGGCCTGAGCTTGCATGGTTATGGCATGTGCCGTTGGGCTAGAGATGCCCTTACCGCAGCATAAGTCAACCCAGCTGGGTTAACATACATGGATACTCCTTTAGCTGGAGCATGGGGTGGAACTTGATTGTCCCTAGCAGGTGCTACTCCTCTGCTATGAACAATAACTCTCCTAGTGTTCATTCTATGTAAAAAAACAAGGATTGATGTTATACACACTCATAACATCATCAAATTTAAACATTATGAAAGACACGATAAGCTCAGAAGAAGAAAAATTTTCTTATGCATCATGAAATCTAAAATCCATGACAAAGAAACTACTCAATGTGGTTGATGTGACCTTATTATCCTCAGAATTTAACCTAGTGCTCTGACACCAACTTTGTCACAACCGGAGTCTAGACATCAAACGAGATTGGCATCGTTGACCTCTCAGAGGTCGCAAATAAGCCTACTTACGTCATTCATATTTCGTCTTGGTTAATTTTTGTTGAAAATTTTAAACTTTTTGTTTCTTAACATACATATTAATCATTCTATTATATTCATAATTGTTCACCATCAACCATCTAACATTAAGATCATCAATTAAAAGAAATATTTTAATATAGCATTAAATGTATACTTGCCAAAATGGCATTTATAAAATTTCTAAACAAACGCACAAAGAAACGCTAGTGAAACATACTCCTCTAGATCAATCCTATAACTAAGCTAGAATAAAATTGTAAGGAATCATCGAATACACGAGGGCCTACCAAATTCAGACGAATGCTCCACGTGCGGAAAGTTTCCGCGTCAAGCCGTAGCTATAGTGTCCACCTGTGCTTGCACCTCAAATTATAAAGTTGTATAGGGTTTGTACAAACCTTTACTAAGTATGGGTATATGCAAGCACGCACCAAGGACATGCATGATCATGAATTGCTCTTTCCTAACAACATGATTCTAGAAAGTCAAGTCAGTGGACTTGCTAAATTGGGATTAGGAATGTTAGTGAGCTTTCCAAATTTGGATTAGGAAAGTTAGTGAACTTTCTAAATTTGGATTAGGAAAGTTGTGCCATGAGAATAACATGCATAATCATACTTATCATATTGCACACATCAAATAACATCTTACACTTAGCACATATCATATTGCATATAGAACATAACAACTTTCATATCATTCATTCATATGCCATGAGACCTTGGAATAATTGACTTAACATTATGACTTTGCAGAAACGAGGGCTCAACATATGGGACCTCAACTAGGGAGTCTTCATTAGAAAACATAGAGTCTGCTTCGTTCATTCATACGGACTCCACTTCATTTCATTCACGGGACAGTGTAAACACCAGCTATACCTAGGATGTAGTTTAAGACTTTCATCGGGTTCTTTGTGCAATGACCAAGAATGACCTAATGTCATTACTTGAATCTAACTCACCTTTTCATTATCCTATCCTAACACCATAGGTATCATTCATATCATTATGTGCATCATTTGAGGCTGACCTCATTCGTTCATTGGGAACTTTAACATTAACTGACATAGATAATGTGAGCATCATGAAATACATTTTCATCAAACCCCACACCGAAAAGAGGGGGAATCACTGGCAAAAGTGACCTAAAACATGCTAGCCTACATGGGGATTAAACCCCGCTAGATCCCTATATTAGTAGTATAGGTTGGAAGACTAGGAAATATAAGGAGACCCATACCCGGCATGACAGTTAGTCTCATCTCATGAGAGTTATGTGAACCTCCGCCTTTCCCGAAAGAAGGCATCATCTCTAATAGCTAGTTTATCGGTGCTCAGTATGAATTTCCATTACATTCAACTCATACTTTTGGAAGCTGGCTTATACTATGAGAACATCATAGCTCAATAGATGTTTTCTAATCTCATCATTAGTATTAAGTGTGTTAATATCTATAATTTCATTAGAGTGTTTATGTGAGACTAATCTCTTCATTAACTTTACACTCATAGGTGAGTACGTTTTAGTCACATTTACTTCGTCTCATTTGAGATTGCCATAATCTTTTACATTATTCTTATATCATGTTGACACCACATTCATTAACATACGCGCATTTGGTCTTCATAATTACTCACCCCTTTTTATTTGTTCATTTCATCATATGCCAATGCACTTTTTTCCATTTAGTGTGTTTCACATTCTTACTTAACCCTTGTAGGGTTTCACCATTTCATTGTTTATTTCATCATTTCATTGTCCATTTCTTCATATGCCAATGCACTTCGCCATGAAGTGTATCTTACACTCGTACTTAACCCTTCTTGGATTTTATCATTTCTTTACAAACATCTTAGGTTCACTTATTTTAATTGTATGCTAGACTTATGTGCCTATACATTCAATCCGTGAGGCTTCATTCATAAATTATTAAATGACTCATATCATCCTGAGATTATCTAGTACAAGACATATATATCTTGTATGTATGCCAAGATCACGATTTCGATCTATGTTGGTGGCATTATTCTTCAACATTTAATTCACCTATGATTTATGTATCAATATGGAAATTTGGGCAAGGGAACGCAAGTTCGAACCCCTTGGACAATACTTATATTTTACACTTTATTTTTAGTCTTCATTACATTGGGACCCTAGATTGAGCCCCAACATCAACATTCTGTCTTTATTTTTCTCCTTTGTTTCTCCTTCTATTTAGCCGATGGGTTGTGGGATTTAACCCCTACATCCCCTTTTATTTTTTATTTAAAATTGTGTTGTCCAATTAGCCTAGACCAAGAGTTTGTGGGATCAAACCCCCACAACCTTTTTTTATTTTACTCTTTATTTTGCTCTGAATTGGGAGGTTGTGGGTTTGAACCCCCACAACCTCCTTTATTTATTTTTATTTAAAATGTGCCTTAGCTATGCGTAGGAAGTGAAGTTGTGTGATCGATCCCCCACAACCTCACTTTATTTTCCTATTTAATTCGCTCATTCTCCCCTCCAGCCTTGAGGTCATGGGTTCGATTCCCAAACCTCACACTTTTTTTTTAATTTTATTTCCTTTCATTCGCTTCATGGAGGTCGTGGGTTCGATTCCCAAACCTCCCATTATATTTATTTAAATTGTTGCTCTCTCCTTTGTCAAAAAGTAGACCCCATTTCGAATCCCCCAACCCCTTTCCTTTTACTGCAAATTTAAGTTCGCACACGAGTGAGGTCACAGGTTCGAATTATGGTTGCCTCACCCCTTTAAAATTAATTAAATTTTCAAGATTTCTTCACAAAATTAATGCCTAAACTAAAGTTACAATTTTTACTTGAAACTTAATCATTTTCTTACTTATTTTCATCAATATTTTCCACTTGAAAACTTAGGAAGATTCATGGATCATTTAACACTTTTTGGGGTGTACTTCGTAGATTCGTTTAACCAACATATTAACACTCAAATTAGCCCGACTTCTATTTTAATGAACATCACGACTTACATAGGTTCATACACATAAAATGACAGTCAAAACAATATCAAACTTGAAGCCTCAACTTGAGACCTCATTCACAGTACATTCACTATAACCTTATTGCACATACAGATACTTGCTCAAACTTTTGAATACATGGTTGTCTTTCCTACGATTTCAAATATACAAACAAAATAATGTTCATCACTAAATCATAACATTCACCTAAATCCACAAGCAATCATACCCAACCTACGATTCATTGGGAGTTAGTGACATGGGCATGCAAAAGGGAAACAATGGTATTTTCGTATGAATAACCTGAACCTTAAGGGGTCTCATGGGGACCAAGAGAGAACAAAACCCACACCTTATTTTGACGTTCAAACATTGAAGTTTCAGCCCAAACCCTCTCCAAATCTAATGCACAAGTAAAGTTTTAAACACAACTTTCAACGGAAAAACCCTCTATTTGCCTAACATGTTGACTTAGCTTGTTTTCTTATTTTTTGTGTGAGTTCTTCAAGTGTGAAGAACTCTAGTAAGTTTGTCAATTCTTGTAGTTTTTTAGGCAGAGAGCAATCGTGAAAAACAAATGGAGAAACGTGAGAGAGTTGAGCGTGAGTGAGAGTTAAAAGACGTGAAGTATTTTAGACTTTGTCAACTAGGAGACATAGTCATAACAACATATTAATTAATAAACAAATAAAAATTAATGGTAAAAATCTGATTTTCCTATTTAAATCAGCCATAAATTAATTGACTAATAAAAAAATCACATTAAATCATTGCTCCCACCTAGGTTCGAACCCGGGTGGAGTAAGACTTAACTTCAAAAGCTCCATTTCCTCTCTCTCTCCCCAGTTTTCCCCTCCACCTTAATAAATAAATAATTATTTATATATTTAGGTTAATTACGATATTACCCTTACTATGGAAAAAGACCATTTTACCCCTAGACCCTCCAAACCTAGGATTACTTCTTTTTTAGTCTGGTAAAGACTTCTTCGAGTAAATCTTCATATTCGAGAGCCCTACATTGTAGGAACCAACCTTTCCTATCTCAACTAACTACCCAAGTTAGTTTCCTTGGATGTATCAAGGGTTCCGTAGTCTTGTTCTACGCGCATCAATCCGTGTAATCATTGGTCTAATCATAGGCATTCTTGACACATTATGAATCACTTAGTATATCCATTTTTAGGGTTGTTACATAACCAATACCAATTGTGCGGAATGAGGTAACAATAACAAATCCTAGCCTGTGAGTAAATCAGAGTGCATTGAGAGGGGGAATGACTGATGAAGGGTTACTGCAAAAACAAATGGAAGAAATCTGTACAATGTACAATGACAGGATAGACAAACAATATGAGAACATAAGAAACAGCCAAATGTCCCAAATGAGTTTAGAGAAACAAGATGTGCAGGTAGGTAATTCCTTGAAATTTTATGGTCAAGGAAGTTTTTCTGGTGGCACTTAACCCTACATTAATCATCTCAATAAGGTGAGTACTAGAAGTGGGTCACAACCAGAAGAACTAGCTCCAATGAAGATAGAGAATGAGGGAGTTAATAAAGAAAAAAAGAATATGAATTAAAAAATCCCATGTTGAGAACTTCGTTCCCTAAATAAAACTACCCCCTCATTTTCCAGAAAATAATAGAAAATAGAATTAAGAAAAATGCTTTTGTAAGTTTATCTATCTTCTTAAATAGGTTCATGTTAAGGCCCCTTTGGTTGACATTTTTTTGGGAATTCCAAAGTATGCTATGTATGTGAAGGAGATAGTGGCTAATAATAGAGGGCTTATTGAGTATGAAACGGTAGCACCTAGGAGTGCAAATCTTGAATTCAAAATAGCTTAACAAATAATTTAAATTGGACAAATGTTTATGCCTGTGGGTTATGTAATTTAGGTGCATGCAATAATCTCATTCCTACATCATTATATAACAAACATGGGTTAGGAGGTCCAAAACTAACAACTGTCATTCTCAAACTCACTGATAGGTACATCACTAGGCAAGAGGGGGTAGTAGAAGATGTGTTACTACAAGGGGGTTCATTGATCTTTTCGATGGACTTTGTTGTCTTAAACATTGATCCTCATCTTCAAGATCAATTCATTCTTGTCCATCCGCTCATGGATAAACAGTGGGCATATATTAATGTAGCGGTTGGACATTTGACTATGAGGGCACATGCTAAGGTTGAAGTATTTGATGTTCACCGCGTCTTGAAATTTCCTTCTATAGCTAAAGTGTTGTCTGCTATTATAGTTGTAGATCTCACAATGGAATCATAGCTCATTGCGCCTGTGGTTCTCTTAGAAAGAGTGTTAGTGGGACTTGACATAGAAGGTGATAGTGAAGCTCGTGAGATAGCGAATTTTTTGAATTTGGTAACCATGGGTAAAACATTAGAAGAGTCATTGGACTGTGTATTAGGGCCTCCACCTAAAACCTCAATTGAAGAAGCATCCAATTTGGAATTAAAATTTGTGTCTCTTCACCTAAGGTATGCGTATTTGGGTACTTATTAACGTTACCCATAATACTTTTTGTCAAATTATCTGAAATAAAATTTGATGCAGCGTTAAGAGTCATAAAGGGGAGAAAGAAAGATATTGGGTGGAATATGTCATATATTCATGGGATTAGTCACGAATTATGTATGCACAAAATATATATAAAGGACGATCACAAACTGAGTGCATAACATTAATGTAGACTAAATCCCTTGATGAAAGAAGTAGTGATAAAAAAAAGTAATAAAGTGGTTAGATGTTGGAATCATGTACCTAATTTCCAATAGCAAATGGGTAAGTCTTGCACAGTGTGTCCCATATAAAGGTGTTACGATAGTGGAAACGAATGATAAAAATGAGTTAGTTTCCACTAGAAAAGTAATCATATGGACAATTTACATGGATTACAGAGAGCTAAATAAGGCCACACGAAAAGATCACTATCCCATCCCCTTCACTGATCAGATGCTTGACCGTCTAGTAGATCAGGATTACTATTGTTTCTTACATGGGTATCTAGTATATAATCAGATATTGGTTGTGCCCGAGGATAAGGAAAAAACCGTGTTCACCTGTCCTTATGGTAAATATGCTTTCAAACACATCCCATTCAGACTTTGTATTGCGCCAATAACTTTTCAAAGGTGTAGGATTGCAATTTTTCATAATACGGTAGAGGACTTTGTAGAGTTGTTGATGGATTATTTCTCTCTCCTTGGGAAGTCTTTTGAGGTATTTAACCGGAATCTTTATAAAGTACCTAGTAGATGTGAGGACACCAATTTAGTGCTAAACTGGTAAAAGTATCACATCTTTCTTCAAGAGGGTATAGTACTGGGCCATGATTTGTCAAAACCTGTATAATAGATAGATAAAGCCAAGGTGGAAGTTATTGAAAAATTTCCCCCTCATATCTCTTTAAAACGGGTGCGAAATTTCCTTTGACACAGATGTTTTTGTGGGAAATTCATGAAGGTTTTTTCAAAGATTGTGAGACCTATGTGCAGCCTTTTGGGGAAGGAGGTAAATATGAATTGGATAAGATGCGTTTGAAAGCTTTTGAGATGTTCAAGAGGAACATAATTTAAAGCTCCTATCTTACTTGATCTAATTTTATTACCATTTCAACTCATGTGTAATGCAAGTGATGTAGCAGTTGGTGCAGTATTGGGACAAAGAAAATATAAAATATTCCACTCAATCAACTATGCAAGCAAGATCCTTTATTCTGCTCAAGCTAATTACATAGTGACTGAGAAAGAGATGATGGCTCTAGTGTGCGCCTTCGAAAGTTCAAGATCTTATTTGGTAGGTACCAAAATGATTGTTTATATTTACCATGGAGCTATTAGTTACTTATTCAACAAGAATGACGTGAATCAAACTTTAATTTGGTGGATATTTCTTCTCTAAGAATTTCACCTTGAGATCAAAGTTAGAAAGGGTACTTGAGTTAAATAGTTGATCATTACTATTTGTTAGAAGATTTTTCTTATGTATGTAAATGGGAACAAATAAGGGAAGAGTTTACGGGTGAACAATTTTTGGCACTAGATATATCTCAAGTGTCATTTTATGCGGATATAGTGAATCTTAAAGTAAGTTGAGAATACCCTCCGGTGTAACTACCCAGCAAAAAAAAAAATCATGACGATAAGTTCTATATATGGGATGAATCATTCTTATTAAAGAAATGAGTGGATCAGGTGGTAAGAAGATGCATTCTGGAGTGCGAAGTAAAGAAAGTACTAGATAGTTGTCATGTCAACCTATATGGAGTAGATCACACGAAGCATACGGTGTTACAATATGCTTTCCTTCTGGGCCCTCTTTATATAAAGATTCTATTGCTTATATGAAGGGATGTGATAAATGCCAACGGTTGGGTACTATATCAAGAAGTTAGGAATGCCACTAAGTAAAATTTTTGAGGTTGAATTTTATTATGTGTGTGGTATTGACTTCATGGGTCCCTTCATGTTATCTAGTGGAAACTAATATATTCTAATGGCTACTGATTTTTTTTCCAAATGGGCTAACACTGTGGCTCTTCCCTCGAATGATTCAACGGTTGGGATTAAATTCATGAAGAAGCAGATTTCACTTGTTTTGGTAACGCCAAGGGAAATCATAAGTGATGGAGGTGTGCATTTAATTAACCAACTACTGATGAACCTTCTTTCTAAATATTATATTCAACATAAGCTTGCTACAACTTATCATCCTTAATAAAGTGATCAAGTTGAAGTAATGGAGAGAGAGAATAAGAAAATCTTGTACAAAATAATAAATGCACAACAAAAGGATTGGTCTGAGAAGTTGGATGATGTGTTGTAGCCAACTACAACCGCATATATGACACCCATAGGGACTTCTCCCTATCACATATTATTTGGCGAAGAATCTCATCTTCCGATGGAATTACAACACCAAGCATATTGGGTGATTAAGAATTTAAATTGTAACACCTCGCTATTTCAAAGAACTAGAATTACAAAGAAACTGCTTTTGGAAGTAATTAAATTTCGTAATTTTTACTAGTTATGCTAAGTATTATTTTTTGTTCATCTTCAAATGACGATTACTCAAGTAACATGATGAGTCAGGTGGGCTAGAAGATACTACAGGAAAAATCTTTGAATTAACCTTCAACTCCACCAAGTTTGCTTATTTTCGCGTTTGTATGAGGCAGATATATCTGTTTGAAGTTGGGTTGTCTGAACAAGGAAAGTTAGTCGGATTTTGCAAGGGTATTTTTGTCTTTCTCTACCCAATTAATTAAATCCATTTTAAGCAATTTATTTGGGGTGTAAACTGAATTTGTTCAGTATACATTGTAAAATTTCACGTTAGGGCTTTAAGATAAAAAACTCACGAGGATAAAAGGTCAATACTCCTCAAGTTTTTGCGATTTTGATTGCGAAGTTCGCCAAGTATTTAATCCTATGAGGTATGTTACAATATCATAGTGTTAAGTTCGTTCAATTATGCGTCAAGCATGTTTATTTCAACGAAATTTGTTCCAAAGAGTTTCAAGTTCAATGATGTTGAGTTGTGTTCTTGAAATTGAAATTGGCTTCAGTTCTTGAGTTCTTGAGTAAATCGTGTCGATATTAGTAATTTATGAATAGATTCTTGTGTACATGTACTATCTAGTTGAATCTAAACAATATTTGATAAAAACATCTTAATCTAGATGAATTGAGGTTACAAAACGAAGAAGAAAAAAGGCTGACAGAATATAAGTACCAGGTGTATTCCTCATAAACAAAAATTTTCTCTTTACGTCGCAGAGAGTTTACAGACCCTTCTACCTTAAATTTTATTTTCCGACCAAATGTTTAAATAGCGCGTCATTGAATTCTTTCCAACAATATTTTCTTTGTTGTTTATCATTTTTATCTATCTAAAAACACTCCTAAACATCACGAGTTTTTTCCTTTCACAAATCATAATGAAAATTTAAGATAGTGTTGAGTCGAGTGTTGAGAGTTCTCGAAGTCATTTTTTAACAAGTCTTTTACAAATATTTTAAATTGTTTTAGGATTTGAATTAATATTGAGAAAGTCAATAGTCTAGTTCATGTTCTTTAAAATGTTATATGGATACTATCTATTCAAAAAAAGTTTACGGTTTAGACATGCTGGTTCAACAATAAAAATAATCAGTCTCTTGGGGAAAAAGATCACAAGCAAGAAAACCCCAAAAGAGGATCGTGAATTGGGATACTCAGACATAACCCCATCACTCGCTTTCCATTTACCCCACCCCCAATAAAAAGATATGCAATTGTCCCCAATGCATAAAAAATTTGAAATACGAGAGTGGTAGGTGAAGCAAACCTGGGGCACAGAGCGCTGACGATCAGCAAGCTAGTGGGTCCGGTTCCTCAGAATCCACTACCTATGAAGTCTTGACACCCTCAGTAGTGTCTTCATCAGCAACAACACTATCAGTAGTGCCTCTCGTGGTCTCCACATCCCAGGATCTAGATTCCCCAGCACCTGACTCTATAGACCTGATCTGACGCGCCTCCTCATCAGCAAGCGAGGCTCTCCTCACAGCCTCCATCTCATGGTGCTCCTTCTTCTGTGCTCTAGCCTCATCCTCCTCTCGTCCATTTTTCCTCTTGGCATGCTCTCGAGGGGGAGGTAGTGGAATCTCAGAAGTGGCGAATAAGGCCGCCATCACTGTGTTCTTAGAAGGCTCTGCAAAAGGGTCCTCAAAATATGGCACCCTAGCCTTTAGTATCATATCAATGTCCGCTCGCAGACTCTCAACCGCAGCCTGAAGGGTCGACACGTCCACCTGAGGTGCAGTCCGGGCTAGCACACACAACTCAAAAGTATCCAACCGCTTAAGAACCTCAGCGCTCTTCCGCTTTCTGTGCTGGACCATTTTATGCTCCAAGTGCTCTCCTACCTCAGCAATAGACCTCTGCAACCAAGACTAGATGTGATGCAGAAGTGTAGCCATCTGTGCCTATAGTTTCTGGACCCTAGCAAGAGGGAATAGATTGGGGAAAGGGTCTGAGCGAGAGGAGCTAGGGGCAGTGCTACTACCCAAGATAGACTCGAACGGGGTAGTGTAAGTGATTTTGGAAGCATCCTACGTAGCCGTCTGAGCATGTGCTACCTTATCAGGCAGATTTTCACAAAGTGCAGGCAACTCTAAAAAGGGCCCTCTACGTGGATCCAACTCATTGGACTGATCCTTGATGAAACCGATATCAACAGTGCCTAGCGAAGTCTTTAGATGATCAATGTGCAAGATGGGCACACCTGCAGACCTGCATAAGGAAAATATCATGCACGGAAAAGGGTAAGTACTTGTGACCTTGAAAGCCCTCTCGTGCATGATCACCTGTAGAAGCCAAGGGAAGTCCACCTCAAACCCGGTTATCATCGCCACCATCACAACTACGTGATCCCATGTGACAATATTATCAGCATCCGTGTGGGAAAGGCAATGGCGGACAATCAACCACAAGAACTTAGCAGTGAAGGTCAAGTTTGCCTTATTGATGGCTCTTTTCGGCTCTGTTACCCAATCGGGACCCTCTCCTTTAATAGACAAGTGCAAGACCATCCTAGTCTTGGTAGTCTCTCTTAGTGATGGCTCACACAAGAATCGACCATACAATTTTCCACCGGTAGTGAAACTCGATGGTAAGTGGGGTCCTGTTGGCATCAACATCATTGTCGTACAAATACCGGTGGATGGAGGGAAGGGAGATGTCAACCTTTATGCCGCGTACTTGGACATGGTCAAGTGGGGCTTGTTTGTCCGGGGCAGTCCGTCTATCTATTTGGTGATTGGAGAGTAGCCACATAAAAGGTGTAGAACTCTCACACAAAATCCTTACATTAATGGCCCAAAGAACGAGTTATCAACTCAAGCTGATGTCTAGTGAAGAGATTGTGGATCTCAGTCATTGTGGGGAGACTTTCCATAAGGACCCGCCTCTCTAGTGTAAGGGTTAGTGTCATGACGCCTTTATCATTTAGACACTTGGCATAAGAATACACTTGATATTAAACGTAGGCATACCACTGGTTGGGCTTGTTGGCAACCGCGGTGAGATCACCAGTCGGTGTGCCTGGAGTGAAATATGTAATGTCAGCCTTATTAGACGAGACACACTGTGATGATTTGGCGGGTGTAGGGACTTCTACGGACCAAGAGGATTCCTTTGACCACGACACTCCTAAAGAATATGTTGCTCCTTCCTCATGTGTAGCTGACCCAGAAGGTGTGCTGGTCAGTATGCGCTCCTCATCAAATTGGGAAGCAGTGACTACGCCGGACGCCACCTTTTTGGGCGTAGCTCTGGTAGCATGTGCAGCTCGTGATGGAGTGGTGGTGCCTGGGGGCACGTACTCGGAGTCATACTCATCATCAAAGCCTATAACCAGTTGGGCAGATGGGGAGACAGACTTTGAACTCCCACTTGCGTAAACTCAATCTTGTTTTGGTACCATTAGAGATAGTACCTGTAAAGAATCAATGTTAGGACTAGAAGGAGCAAACAAGACAAGAAAAAACGACACAATATAAATATAAGAGAAAAGTTCTAGTAACATCTCTGTAGTAATAGTGAAACACGATGGACCAGGTGACGGCGCATCGTGAGTACAATGAACCATCATGGGGTTCGTCATGTGTTAGTTCAAGTATGTTTATGTGGAGACCCCTGAAGGAAAGTCTCTGGTAGTTATGACGGCTAAGCAGGACGGACCGTCGGGATAATGACGGTCCATCGTCGATGTCCATCGTGGGGTACTTAGAAAAAGATATAGAGTCCCTTAGAAGAGGGGTCGATGACCGTCACAACGATTGTACAGGATACAGCGTCGAGGGTATGACGGTCCGTCGTAGATGTCTGTTAGAGGACACTTAGAAAAACTGGGAGACCCTTAGGACAAGTGTCTCTGACAACCATAACGGTTGTGCATGACTTACCATAGTGGCAACAATGGTCTGTTGTAGATGTCCAGCAGAGGTCACTTAGAAAAACTATGGAGACCCTCATGAGACATGTCTCTGACCATCATGATGGTTGTGCAAGACGGACCGTCGAGGGTATGACGGTCAGTCATAGATATCCGTTAGAGGACACTTAGAAAAACTATGAAGACCCTCAGGGGATAGGTCCCTAACAGTCATGACGGTTGTAGAAGACGGATTGTCGAAGGTATGACGCTCCAACTTAGATGTCCGTCAGAGGACACTTAGAAAAAGTTGTAGACCCTTAGGAAAAGGGTCTTTGACAACCAGATTGGTTGTGCAGGATGGACCGTCGTTCCCGCGATGGTCTCTCGCATTTATCCATTGGTGGACACTTAGAGAAGACGAACAGTGGGGTCTTTTAATAGACCCTATGACGGTCCATCGTGGTTGCGACGGTCTGTCATAGGGGTCTCGTGTTGTCATTTAGTTATAGAACTGGGGATGCCACAATCATCCCCTATGACTCAAATGGAATTCTTAATGTTAACCGACATGTTTCATACCCAAATACCTAGCAAACTAGCAATGCTAAACCAACTATTTCTAGATTTTTAAAAATGCAATTTGAGGATTCTCAACCTAGGTCAGACAAAATTGGATCAAAATATGAAGACCCACCAAAAAGAAATAGGCTAATACAAAAAAAAATGCAATGTAAATGGGTAGAGAACAGAGACACATACCTGAGAAGAGGAGAAAAACAAGCAAGAGAGGTGTTTGGTGTGCAAGAACAGAACCACAATAACCGACTCCGACCAGTAGAAAGGAGATATCTTGAATTTTTGAATTTGGGGAAGCGATCAGTTGATAGAGAAGAGAGGTAGGAAGTGGGGGTTTTAAATGTTAACAATTTTTAAAATACCCCCAACTGGGTCGGGTCGGGTATGCTTCTTAATGACACCACGAGTCCCTAACGATGGTCAGTCACAGATGCGACAGTACGTCATTGGTTCCTTCACGTGTGCCCTTGTTTTCAAAATAAATGAAAGCGTACCTAGCACGACGGATTCATGCAATAGTTCATCGCATGGGTAATGGTCCGTCGATGTATCCGTCAGTGACTGTTACAGAGTGGTTCTTTGCAGAATTTCCTGGTGATATCCTACTTGTAAATTTAAAACCCATTAGTAGAAAATGCTACCATTACTATAAAGAAAACAATAGGTATTGGGTTGCCTCTCAAAAAGCACCTTATTTAACGTCGCGGCATGACTGAAGACACTTGATTACTCAGACATCATCAAGATGGAATGCCTCGGTTACTTCATTTACTGACTCACCATGCCCAGAATAGGTTTATATTCGTCGTCCGTTTACATTAAACCGCACACCCTCCTTGGATTCAAACTCAACTGATCCATGAGGGAATAATTGGGTAACCATGGAAGGGCCAGTCCATTTGGACTTAAGCTTGCCCGAAAACTAACGCAACCTAGAATTGTATAAAAACACCATATCCCCAATCATAAACTCTCATTTTCTAATTTTTAGGTCATGGTGCTTCTTCATCTTATCTTTGCAGGATATAGCATATACCAATTAGATCTCACCACTCTGCCTCATGGACCTACAAATGTTGAAGGTTGCTTCTTCATTGTTCAACCGAAATTTCATCTGCCCCTTTTCCATATCAACTAAGGCTCTACCTGAGCAAGGAATGGCCTCCCTATAATAATAGGCACTTCAAACTTGACTTCATAATCAATAATAACAAAATCAGCTGGAAATATGAATGACTCAACTTTTACTAGCACATCGTGGAGTGTCCCTATAGGCATTTCCACTATTCGATCGGCCATCAGTTACTGCATCGCAGAGTAATTTGGGTCACCCAAACCAAACTTTTTGTAAACCGAGAGGGTCATGAGATTTATGCTTGCCCCCAGATCACATAATGCTTTCGCAAACTGTAATGACCCGACCGTACAAGGAATAATGAACGCTTTAGTATCTTCTTTCTTTTGTACGAGAGACTTGTAGCAATAGCACTACAATGCTGAATTATATCATCATCCTCAAAAGTGACCGATCTTTTCTTTGTAACCAGATCTTTCATGAACTTCACATAACCGAGCATTTGTTCTAGAGCTTCTACCAAAGGGACATTGATAGAAAACTGTTTCAATATTGTTATAGAATGACGATATTCACCATCCTTGGTCTTTTTCACTAATCTTTGAGGAAATAGAGGGGGTCTAGGCATTGGAATTACCTTTGTAGGAACTTCAACATCTTTCCAGTGTTATCTACTACTTCACCACTAACCTCTACAACTTTATCATTATCTTTTATCACCTTTTCTTCATTAGACGGCATAGGTGGGTCGATGTATTGCTTACCACCCCGAGTAGTGATTGATATACAATGTCTATCACTTTTCAGATTTTGGAGTGTTGCTAGGAAGAGTGCCTAGTTTCTGTTTATTCAAGGTCGCATATAATTGGGCCATTTGCAACTCAAGCTGCTTAATGGATATTGCATGTCTATCGACTTTCTGCCCAAGACCCGCTAAATCACTTCTTAACTCTTTAATGTGCTCATCACTAGCATCGAACCTCCTCATCATTTTGTGCAACATATCCTCAACTCGCGCAATACTATCTCCACCATCCCTAGGAGCAACTTCACAATCTTGAGGAGGGACATAGGGCTCATTACTATCATTTTGTTACCATAGTTACCCCTGTTGAAGTTGTTATCGGGGTTGTAGTTTCCATCTCGGATATAATTACCATAACGATTATAGTTACCATAGATCCAACCTTGGTTTCCTTGACTTTGGCGCCAATTCTCCTGATTTGATCCTTGGGCACTCGGTCGAAAACCCCCTGTCATGTCATTTATCGCATAACATTTCTCCACATAATAGCATTCAACATTTGGTGATGGTTGTTTAGAAAAGTAGTTATTGCATTTATCTTTTCTGCAACCCAAGTGACATGTTTTAATACCAACCCAAGATCACTTCTCATATGAGCCATGTCTTCACGAATCTCATTTGTGGCTGGGTTGTGAGTGGATTGAACTACGAAGGTATTTCTACCAGTATCTGAATTCCAAGTACTCCATGCTTTATTATTCTGGGATATTTTCTCTAAATTCTCGGCAATCTCGGTATAAGATCAATCCCCATAAGTATCCAATACCTCTTTATTATTATCATCCTGTCCCCGATACAAGTATTCCTTTAGTGACTTATCATCTATGCGGTGATTGGGGACACTTCTAAAAAATGAAGTGAATCTTTCCCAAAAACTACTAACTGAATCTCCAAATGAAAATTGAGTTATGTAGGAGCTCTGTGAACCAAAGAGCAGCCTCTCTCGTCAATGAGAGAGGAAATACTCTTAGCCCTATTAAATCCAAACCTAAATCAGGACTCCCTACACAACTTTTTCACACTGCCCTTACCTTAACTATATAAGCATGTGCGTCCTCAGAAGGTAGCCCTGAAAACAAACCTTTGGCAGTGAGCATTTGTATCAGACTACTAGTTACCACAAAGGTGTGGCCTTGTGGTAGAGAGGGCAAGACAAGTGGCCCATCAGAGTATGCTATATTATCATAACCTCTATGGTATTCTTGAGGATGTGGAGTGTGATTTTCTCCCCTTTGTTGATTTTCACCCGGATCATCGGGTAATAACTGACCATGAACATCAACCGCAGCTGGGATGTTCTGGTTTGGATCATCATCGTTAATACCCGAGTTTCATTCATGTTGCATAGTGTATGCTCTAATTCGTGATCATAGGGATACAAGGGTTGTCTTCCTCTCCGTGTATTAGGCATACAAGGAAGATAGTTCTGCAAGAATCAAAAACAATAAAAAAAAGTAAAATTAAGAAAATATCGACTAAACTTTATTAATAAGTTTAAGTTAATCTAAAGTCTACTTTCCCTGGCAGCGGCGCCAAATTTTGATACGCTCAAAGTTACTTCTCAAATAAGATGTAAAGCAGTCATATCAAGTAAATAACCCAACTATGTTGGGATCGTTCCCATGAGGAAAATAGTTCAGACTTAACTCTAATCTATTATTACTATTATTTAATCAATTATTTCCTTAGAAAACAAAAGTCAAAAAAAGTGGGGGTTTAATTCTAAATTATTGAAAATTACTATTTAAATTAAAGTAAACAACTAAAAGATTCAAATCTTGGAGTTTAATCAATTAATAAAAGTAACTAAGGTTTTAGTGTTCCCCACAGGTTCCTAACTTAATAATTCTAACTAAAACAATTCTTTCATAGTATCTTGCATGCAAAGTGATAAGTTATGTATTTCTAAATCCTTAGTCCGGCATGTAGAAAATTTCACTTCGCACCTTGGTCCAGCTTCGTGTGTTGGTATACTAACCCTTACCTTTACCTCATAATAAGCATTGTATTCGATATTTGACTAACTTATTACGTCATACCAATCAATACTATCCTATTAGATAGTATACATTAAATCTATTTTGATAATTCTTTTCCTATTATCTACCTCCTTGGTCCGGCAAGTAGCATTAAGGTGAATTCTAACGTTGGCCATCCGTTAAAATGACTTCTAAGAGAAAGAATTATCAATAGATGCAAGACACTATTATAGATTGTTATTTTAGTTAGATTTTACCTCATTATTCATCCATTGTTCCCACAACCCTAGTTATGGAGTTTAGTTACCCATAATCATAATCACAATAATCATATATGTAATATACAAATTCATGCACTTACATCAATAAGAATGAATAAAATCCAGAAGTTCACTTGATTAATCCATAAACAAACCAACAATCAATTCCAGAAAAAGTGTCTCAATTATTGAAATTAATCGAGGACTAAAGATTCTCCAACAGTCTAATAACAAAGAGTCTAACATAACCAGGAGTCTAACCCCAAAAACAAGGTTTTCAAACTATTTATATAAAAAAACACCTAATAAATGAAGGACTCTAATTGCAGAAAATCTGTCAAAACTCATTCGAGACGACGGACAGTCATGGCCTCCGTCATCCATTACTTTACAAATCCTTCTGCTTCTTTCTTCATTACCCTCGACGAACAGGTATGACGGATCGTTCCAAGCATGATGGTCTGTCCAGGGTCTCCTTTCCATGACACTTAAATTTCTTGGAATTTGGGTACTGAGATTATTCTTTAATAACCACATTGAACCAGTAGGAAGGACCGTCGTGGCTATGAAGGTCTGTCATGAACTTCGTAATCCCACACTTAGGTCAGACTTCCCCATCTTCCTTCAGCAGCTTCACTACGATGCCACCTACGGACCGTCACAAGCTCAATGGACCGTCACAAGCTCAACGGACCGTCACAAGCCCCATAAGTGGTAACTTTTCTGCATTTCTTGCTCAAAAACCTCTGGGTTCATCATTGGACAGATTTACTGCAAATAAAGATAAAATTACATAAAAATCAAAACCAAAAAGTCTTTCGGACACATACTAAACTTAAGGAAAAAACCATTCTAAATACCGTAAAACCATGGTATATCAACGACGCTGATTACATCTAGGGGGTGATCCGCGGATGTGATAGGGGTATGATATTCTCCATAGTCATTTCATTTATTAGAAGTTATGAGTATTCTTTTGTATTGTTAATTGGTGTCAAGTATGAGACTTTTATTTTAGAGTTGGAATTAGTATTTTTACTCTTTGCATAGTTGATTCATCAATAAGCCGGATTAATGATTAGATTGGTTGTCTACATTATTGATTTCGGATACAGGTAATTTCATGATAAGCTAAAAAAGGAAACTATGTCCAAATTTCTAATAGATTATTAGTTAAGGCTTGCTTTGGAATTATTTTCCTTTGCGCCGGTCACTATTCAAGATTGGGTAATGACAAAGTTTATATCAGAGCCCTATGTTATTCTTGTGATTTATGGATCAGATGTTAGAATTAGAATTCAATTAAGGTTATGTTGTCGGTCATTTCTATAATTGTGATACTACGAGAACGTGTATCGTGATAGGATATGACATGTCTTTTTTTTCTTACCTCGTCTTGTATGTGAGGTTTATACGGTCAACTAGATGAATCTAACCTAGTTTATCTTTGTATCATAGTCTTGTATTTAGACATCCTCTAACAAGAGTAGTCAAAGGTTTAGAGGCATAAAATGACACATTTGTGAACATTTGTATATTCCATGTAAAGATAGCTTACTAAACTAGTAGAATAGACGAGAAAGAGGTCATTATGACACTTTGAGGGATTTTTGTGCACCTGTGGGAAATGTAATATATTTCTTTCTCTTGAAAGAGTAGTAGTTTGCCACTTTAGCTACATGAGAGTGTTACAGTTAAGACACATATCTTAACCATATGAGCTAGGGATATTAAATTGTTAATGGACATGTTAAAAGAATCGAAAACATACATAGCGAGGTATCTTATGGTGGGTGTGAAGAACATAATGAATTGAGTCATAAAAAAATAGGACGTAATATCGTCTTCAGGTAGCTACAAAGGTTTTGATTTGTTTGGTAAATAAATGATTCTTGAAAGTTTCTAGAGGTTAAATGTAACATATCGTAACTTGAAATAGCTAAGGATATGTTAAGAAACTAAAAATAATCAATTTTTTTTAAAAAAGGAGAAATAAAAAAAAAATCTAAGTTAAGAAAGTGAATTTTGGTCATTTTCAAACGGCCATAACTTCTAACTCGTGATGACTTAGAGATAGTTCTTGATATGGTTGGAAAGTCCTTGGAGATATTTGTAACAACCCTAAAAATGGATAAGATAAGAAATTCTTAATGTGTCAAGAATTCCTATAATTAGACCAGGGTTCACACGGATTGATGCGCGTACAACCAGACCTCGAAACCCCTGCTAGATCCAAGCCAAGTAACATGGGGAGTTAGTTGAGCTTGGAAAGGTTGGATCCAACCATGTAGGGGGCTATCTAATACGAAGATTTATTTGAAGGAGTCTTTATGAAGAGCAAATGTGCTAATGTTAGTGAATATGGTGACAACATTATATGAGGATAATGTAACAGATGAGAGCAATCTAAAATGAGCCTCAGTAAATTTTACCAAAACGTACTCACCTATGAGAGTGTGATGTTAATGAAGAGACCGGCCTTTATGAACACTCTAATGAAAGTATTGAGATTATAACACTCAATACTAATGACGAGATAATAAATCATCTATCTATTTATGATGTCCTCATACTAGAAGTTAGCTTTCATGACGTATGAGTTTAATGTAATTGAACTTTATACTAAGCACCGATAGACTAACTATGAGCGGTGATGCCTTCTTTCGGGGAGGGCAGAGGTTCACATAACTCTCATGAGATGAGACTGTTCGACATGCCAGGTAAAGGTTTCCTTATATCTCCTAGTCGTCGAACCTATATTGTCAGTATAGGGATCTTGTGGGGTTCAACTCCCATGTATGCTATAAGGTTTTGGGTGATTTTGTCCAGTGACTCCACCTCTTTTAGGTGCGGGGTTTCATTATTCTGGATTTCATGATGCTCACATGATCTATGTCGGTTAAAGTTAAAGTTTCCAATGAATGAATAAGGCCATCCTAAAATGCTGCATATAATGAAACGAATGATACCAAATGTGTTAGGATAGGATAATCAAGAGGTGAGTTAGAGTCAAGTAATGACATTAGGTCATTCTTTTTCATATCACAACAAAACCATTAAATTCTTAAACTACATCCTAGGTATAGCTGGTGTTTACACTGGCCATTGAATGAAAGAAACAGACTCTGTGTTTTCTAAAGTAGACTCCCTTTTTTAGGTCCCATATGTTGAGCCCTTATTTTGGGAAGTCTTAATGTCAAGTCCATTATTCCATGGTGTCATGGCATACGAATAAATAATATGAACCACATAATGTATTATATGAATTATGATATGGTCTATGTGTACGTTGTTGTGTGTTGTGTGCAAAATGTTAAGTATGATAGTGAATTTTACTCTCATGGTATAACTTTCCTAATCAAAATTTTGAAAGCTCATACACTTTACTAATCGAAATTTGAAAGTTCACTCACTTTCCTAATCTAAATTTGGCAAGTCCACTGACTTTACCTAATATAATCATGTTGCTAGGAAAAAGCTATTCTTACTCATGCATGTACTTGATGTGTTCTTGCATATACCCATACTTAGTACAAGTTTGTACTAACCCTATACCACTCTAAACTTTTAGGTGTAGGCACAGGTGGACGCTAGAGCTACAGGATCAACGATGTAGCTATCCTGACGTGAAGCATTCATCTGGACTTGGTAGGCATTCATGCTTTTAAAAATGCTTTCCCATTTACATTTTATCTTAGTTGTAATATTGAGCTAGTAGAGTATGTTCCACTAGCGTTTCTTTACCATTTTTATTCAGACGTGGTATTGGTGCCATTTTGGCAAGTACATCTTTATCGTTATAATAAACTTTTTCTCTCATTTGATGATCTTAATGTTAGATGGTTGATGGTGAAGAATTAAGTATGTAGTAGAATGTTTAGTAAGCATGTTAAGAAATAAAATTTTTTAAATTTTCCGCTAAAATTAACCTAGACAAAGTAAGAATGACGTATGTAGGCTTTTCTGTGACCTCTGTGAGGTCAATGATGCCGGTCTCTTCTTGGGTATAGATTCCGGTCATGACAAAGTTAGTATCAGAGCGCTAGGTTATATTTTGAGGATAATAAGTTCATATCAACCACATAAACTAGTTTCCAAGTAAAGGTTGTGAAGTACACCACTATCGTACATTAAAAACTACATGATGTGTAGGAAAAATTTCCCTTCTTCTAATCTTATCATGCCTTCTCTAATGTCGGATTTGTTGGTGTTAAGACGTATCTAACATCAACTTTTGAAGTTTCCAAAAGATGAATACAAGGAGAAAAGCAGGCGGATTGATTGGAGGAGCAACTGCTGGGGTAATTCAGTTTCCTTCCCAGGCTCCATCTAATGGAATAGAGTTGTGTCTTAACCCAGTTGGGTTGACAGATAAAGAAGTAAGGCACCGTAGGTAAAGATGGACCAAGATAGAACTTTAAAAGCTAAGGCTATTAAGTTTGATTGATATGGAGAAGTCTAAGTTTGCATCCTACCAGCTAATGGATGTAGCTCAATCGTGGTAGCAAGTGTGGCAGGATAGAAGGGCCTTAGAAGGAGGCCCTATTACTTAGAATCATTTGAATATGGCTTTTCTAGAGCTGTTGTTTCCCAGATAAATGAAGGAGGCTAACGTTGATAAATTTAATAGACTTAAGTAGGGCTTGATGTTAGTCACATATTATTCCCTGAAGTTCGTAAAACTTTACAACTTAGGAGAGATCACCTTGAGGAAGTGTGGAAAACTACATGGAGGAGAGTGTTTGATGTGCACTAACACTTGTTACAGGTGAGGTAAACCGGGTCACATGGTGAAGGATTGTCCGATTAGGAGAAGTCAAGAACAATGGAAGGAGAGAGTTCAGTCTAATGGTCAAAGTTAATAGGCTCCAAAGAGGCAATAATTCTTCACACTCAAGTCTGGGGGTGCTGGATAAGTCACCTCTGGTGAAGTCTTGGGTAATAGCCTTAGTTAGTCCTTCAAGTATTTGACTGTGTATGGTATCTATGCACTAGTATGAGGTTAATATGTTTGAGAAATCATGTTCGATGATAATTTTTATTATTTAAACGTTTACTTAGGTTGTATGCTTTGATGAGACTAGTTTAGGAAAGAAATCCTTAGTCTATTAATGTGAACCTACTAGTAGGTTTCAAGGATGCGCACCATCATGTTACTATGTGAACTAGATATCCACCAATAGGGAGTATTGTATTACTTATGCATGCGTATGTTCTATAGATGACTCAGTTATTGTTAGTAAAGAGTAGTGACATTCAGGGATGAATGTTCCTTAGGGGGGATAATGTAACAACCCTAAAATTGGAAAAGATAAAAAATGGTTAATGTGTAAAGAATGCCTATGATTAGACCAGGGTTCACACAGATTGATGTGCGTAGAACTAGACTTTTGAACACTGCCTACAACCAAGCCAAATAACTTTGGGATATACTTGAGTTTGTAAAGGTTGGGTCCAACAATGTAGGGCTCTGAAATACGTAGATTTACTTGATGGAGTCTTTATCGGACTTAAAAGTGGGAAATCTTATGGTTGGAGGGTCTAGGGGTAAAATGGTATTTTTCCAGTCTAAGGGTAGTATCATAATTATCCTAAATATACAATTAATAATTTAATTAATAAGTTGTAGGGGTATTTTAGGGATAGAGGGACGATATTGGGATCTTGAAGTGAAGTGTTGCTCCACCCGTGTTCGAACCTAGGTGGAAGCAATGAATTATAGTGATTTTTTATTTAAGTTATTGAATTAATGTAATTTATTAATAATAAATATTCATTATACGATTTAAAATAAAATAAAAAATCTGTTTTTAATTAAATAAAGAAAACCTTATTGACTAAGTCCTAAAACTAGACTCCTAAGCCTCCTACAACTCCCATTCTCTCGCGTTTATCTTTCCACTCTCACGCTCAATCTCTCATTTCTTTCTCATATTTTTTCTCTGCCAAAAAAAGATACAACAGCATAAATATAAACCAAGTTCTTCACCCTTGAATAACTCACACGAAATCACAAGAAAAGAAACGTTAATCATACACTACGCTAAGGGAGGTTGTCGTTCGAGTGGAGTTTATCTTGAGGAGGCTTAGACGTGTTCTTGGGTGAAGTTTTTGGGCAGCCAGGACGAGGCCTTTAAACTTGGAGTCTTGTGCGGCGCGCCTTAGATGCTCCTGAATTGGCATTTTTTTGCCTAATTGTCATTTTAAAGCCTTTTAAGTCCTTTTAAGGTATATTAACAGTTTCCAATGATTCTAATTACTTTAAATGATTCCTAAAGACCTAGGAATTACAACAAACACAAATCATAACCTAGAATTCATAATTTAATTCAAGTAAAACTAAGATCAAGGTCAAAGTAGTGAAGAGTCATGTTTAATGTTAAGAAGCAAGTCCAAAGCAAAGTTCTTTAAGGTTTTCAAGATTCTTTATTATCATGTTAACTTTGTTTAAAGACACAAGTTTCAAGTTAACTAAAGAGTAAAGAGTTGAAATTCTTTCCTTCAAATAAATATATGGAAACTAATTAAAAACCCTAAGAACGTATAAATGTTTTCACATTAATTTTAGAGGAAACTAAGAGTTCCAAAAGAGTTATGAATAAGAAAAGGGGAACGTTGATTCGAAGAGATCTTTCTAAAGCTTAGTGTTGAGCAATTATTTCAACCCAAAGAAGGAAGTTATTTTTAAAATCATGAGCTAAATTATATTTTGGTAGTAGTATTGAGAACTGATGTAGAGATGAGAATCTCTATTAACTGAAGTCTCAAGCCAAACCATGTAGCCATCATAGGTATTAACGGGTCATACTATTTTAGATTATAACATAAGTTATGCTATTGGATCCACTAAGTGATGTAGTTCTCTGTGACGACAAAGCATCGGACAGTTCTGGCTGCATGGGCAAGACGTTGTACCACCACTTAGGCTCATAGTGGTGGTTGTATGTAACAACCCTAAAAATGACTATGCTAAGTAATGTCTAACGTATCTAGAATACCTAGATTAGACCAAGTTCACACGGATTGATGCGCGTAGAACCATACCTCTGTAACTTTGCACAATCCAAGCCAACTAACTTGGTGAGTTTGTTGAGATAGGATAGGTTGGGTCCAGCCATGTAGGGCACCCTAATATGAAGATTTACTCGGATGAGTCTTATATAGACTTAAAAAGGAGTAATCTTAAGTTTGGAGGGTCTAGGGGTAAAATTGTCTTTTCCATGCTAAGGGTGGTATTTTAATTACCCTAATTAATTAATATGGTTAAGGGACAATTAGGGTAGAGTTGGCCGAAATTGACCCTTAAATAAAATCTTGCACCACCAGGGTTCGAGCCTTGGTGGAAGCAATGATTTAATTGATTTATTGTATTTAGTGAATTAGTTAAATTAAATAATATTTAATTTTTTGATTTAATTAAAGAAAAATCATATTTTTAGTAAAATAATAATAATAATAATAATAATAAATAAATAAATAAATAATAGGGAGTCCTAGTTTGTCTAAGTTTGCACCTACCTCTCCTAATCCTAATCCTCTCATTCTCACATCTCTCACTCTCATTATCACGTTTTACATCAGCAAATGAGCTGAAAATATTCTTCTCTTGAAGAACTTACTCACAAAAACTCAAACGAAAAGCTATGCTAAAAACGAAAATTAACAATATTCTTCTTGACTGATTGGGTTTTGGATTTTGGTGGTGAGGCAGTGGTTTCGTGGGAATTGGAAGCATTGAAACAAGTGTTTAAAGACATTAAGGTATGGGTTATCTTCTATCTCGGTACCTTTCTCAAGATACCTCGAAGTTCAATTTAAATTCAAGTCGAGAAACTAAGGTTGTCCCCGTTGCATGCCCTGTCATTACATCAGTTGAAAGATTCAAAGTATGCGCTGGTATGTCTTCTGGTAGATAATTTTAGGGCAGGTTGTGATTATATTTATGAATTTTTATTCGGAAATTATGTAAGGAATGAAAGACGTGTTCCGAGAAAGTGAATGAAGTTAACTGTTTGTGCATGTGTGTGCTGTGAATTTACTATGTTTTCCTGCCTCAAATTTACATGTTAAAATGTTGTATTTTACGTGTACGAATATGTTAAAGGTTTGATGGTCATATAAGTGTAATGTTGGTGAATAAATGTCACATGAAATACTCCAAGAATCAACATAAATAAATGAGAGAAAAATGAATTGAGAGAGGACCAAATTTCTAGCTTGCTGGAATTGTTGGTCTCGGCCTATATTTTGGAGTTGGAGCTATGTTTTTAAAATTTAATTTAAAATGTGAGGTCATTGGAGATTTAACCCAAGACCTCACCAAATGCAAATTACATAAAAATTTCATGAGAAAAATGAAAGGAAAAATAAATGTGGTGAGTGGGGATTGAACCCACAATCTCTTGAATAGATAATAGAGTTAAGAAAAAAATAAAGGAGAAAATAAATGTGGTGAGTGGGGATTTAACCAACAACCTCTTGAATAGAGAGAGTTAGGAGAAAAATAAATGTGGTGAGTGGGGATTGAATCCACAACCTCTTGAATAGACGAAAGAGTTAGGAGCAAAAATAAAGAAGAAAAATAAATGTGGTGAGTGGGGATTGAATCCACAATCTCTTCAATAGATGAGAGAGTTAGGAGAAAACTAAAGGTGAAAAATAAATGTGGTGAGTGTGGATTGAACCCACAACCTCTTGCATAGGTGAGAATGTTAAGAGATAAATTAAGACAAAAAGAATGAGCTTGTTGGGGATTGATCCCACAAACTCCTTGCTTTAAACGAGAGAGAGAGGAGGAAAAGAAAGGAAATATTATGGGAGTGATGGGGATCGAACTACGGTCCCCCAAATCCGAAAAATGCAATCATCAAGTTCAATATAAGATTAAGTGTTTCTCAAGGGATTTGAAATCGGGTTCCCCTGCAAAATCCCGTGTTGATACATAAGTCGTACATGAACAAATATTTAATGAATGCTTCCTCTAAGGATTGAAATCGATATCTTGGCATATACCTACACGATGCATAAGTCTTGTATCACATAATCTAGGGTAAATATGAATCACTTCGATGAACTATGAATGAAGCATCATGGATTATATTTGTGGACTCATAAGTATAGGATACATTTAAAAGTAAATGAAACTAAGATGTTATATAAAGAGATGATGAAACCCCAGTGGGTTTAGGTTAGAGTGTGACACACATTAAAGGGCCAAGTATATTGGCATACGATGAAATGAACATTTATGTAAAAGGGGTGCGTAATTATGAATAGTAAATATGCTAAAGTTAATGAATGTGGTGACAACTTGATAAGAAGCTAAAGTGAAAGGTGAGAGAAATCTCAAATTATCCTAAATAAATTTTACCAAGACGTACTCACCTATGAGAGGGGAAGGTTAATGAAGAGACCAGTGTCTATGAACACATTAATGAGAGTATTGAAGTTAAAGTATAATTAATACTAATGATTAGATGAGAAATCATCTAATGAGCTATGATGCCTCATGCTAGAAGACAACTTCTATGATGTATGAGATGAATATAATGGAACTTTATAGTGAGCACCGATAGGCTAGCTATGAGTTGTTTTTTCTTCTTTCGGGAAGGCAGAGGTTCGTGTAATTCTCATGAGATGATATTGTTCGTCCAGACGAGTATGGGTCTCCTTATATCTTATAGTCTTTTAACCTATACTGCCAATAGTTTTCTAGCAGGGTTCGTTTCTCTATATACACTAGCATGTTTTGGTTCATTTTGACACGTGATTCACCCTTTTTTTGGTGTGGGGTAAAAAACTGATTTCATGATGCTCACATGATCTATGTTGGTTAAGGTTAAAGTTCCCAAAGAAAGAATGAGGCCTGCCTCAAGTAATGCACAAAATGAGATGAACAATATCAAAGGTGTTAGGATATGATAATCAAGAGGTGAGCTACACTTCTGTAATGACACTAGGTTATTCTTTGTCATTGCACAGAAAACCCGATGAAAGTTTAAAACTATATCCTAGGTATAGCTTGTGTTTACACTAGTATATGAATAAATGAAAATGAAGTACGTACGAATGAATGCAGAAGACTCTATGTATGCTAAAGGAGGCTCCCTAGTTGAGGTCCCATATGTTTAAGCCCTCATTTTGGGAAATCTTAATGTCAAGTCCATGATTCCAAGGTCTCATGGCATATCAAGGAATGATATGTACTATGTGATATGATTTGTGCAATATGTTATGTGCTATTTGCAAAATGATATGTATGATGATGCATGTTTCTCTCATAGCATGACTTTCCTAATTTGATTTCGCAAGTTCACTGACTTGACTTTCCATAACTCATATAATTCGGAGAGAGATCTTCTTAATCATGTATGTCCTTTGTCTGTGCTTGCATATACCCATACTTAGTACAAGTGTGTACTAAACCCACACAAATTTTAGTTGCAGGCACATGTGGATGCTAGACTTTATGAAACGACGTTGAAGCTATCTGAAAATGGAGCATTCAGACGGACTTAGTAGTCCCTCAGGCTTTCGAAAATGCTTGCCCGTTATATCTAGCTTAGATGTAGTCTTGAGCGAGTAGAGTATGTGGCACTAGCGTTTCTTTCTCAATTATTTTCAGACTTTGTATTGGTGCAATTTTGGCAACTTTATATTTTATGATATGACTATTTCATTTAGTTGATTATCTTGGTATTCGATTGTTGTTGTGAAACATTAGTAAAAAAATATTTTATGAGTATAATGTATCCTACTATGAAGTCTATGTATACTTCAAGTAACTAAAAGTTTCAAATTTTCCGCTAAAATGTATCTAGATGATGTAACAATTACATATGTAGGCATGTCTACGACATTTGAGAGGTCAATGACACCGGTCACGTCAAGGGTCTAGATTTTGGTAGTGACTTTTTTAGTTAGAGAATCTCCCACAAAAACTATATTACTTCATTTATAGGTAAAAAGTTGAGTTTATTATTGCATTTTCTTTAACGAACTAAGTGTTTAAATTGTTTTACAATTTTTTATATATTGCATATGTCTTGTTGTTTTATGTTAAGTATGGTTATTCATAGATGAGCAGAGCCAAGGTAAGTGTTCCGTCTTACTCTCTTTGAAGCTTAAGTTTTTGTTAGTATTCCAATTCGCATACATGTAAATTCATTGTACTGATGCAGGTAACCAGGATCAGCATCACACTGGCCTCGTTGATTAGGATAAGCACTTAGAGTCCGTGGTCAGCCTACTTGCATTCTAGAAGACACATAATTATGTTTTTTAGTCTTTTCTTTTATAAGAAGAATTGGGGTCTGCCCCATCATCCATCTTAGTATTATAGAGGCTGCATAGACATTCAGACAGTGTAGTTTTGAGTCTCTAATTATTTGAATTTCAGATATTCTATTAAGAAACTTTAGCGTAATTTTGGCTAACTTATTTAATTCAATTATTTTATGAGAATGTTTATTGTATTGAGTTAGTCTTCCGCTAATTTAAAATGCCAGGTCAAGGGTCCGCTCAAGGCTAGCAATGGTCATTGAGTGTCAGCCACGTCATTAATGTCGGCTCGGGATATGAAAAACATGGTATTAGAGTAAAAATTTCAAGAGTCCCATGGTGTCTATGAAGTCATCTCTTTAGAGTCCTTGTTATTGATGTGAAGCACTCCACGTCTATAATTAGGAGGCTACAACATTTAGGAATTCACTACTTCTTTCATCTTCCTTTTATGTGTTAAAGTTTATCTCTGAAACATCTCTCTAACTAGTGCTTGCTCGTGTTTCAGATCATCACACCTCCACGAGGAGTAGTAAGAGGTTGTACATCTAGGAGGAATGTCGAGGTGACAAAAAAACCTAATGCACAAAACGTGCAACCTCAAGGACAAGTCACAAATGATGAATTTTGTGAGGCCATCTTGTTGTTGAGCCAAGTTGTAACTAATCTGGTTGGACAACAGAGAGGAGCTCGACAAGAAGAGGCAGACACCTTAAGGATTCATGAATTATTGAGAATTAATCCTCCTATTTTCATTGGTTAGAGAACTATTGAGGATCCATAGAGTTTCGTTAAAGAGATAAAAAAGGTTTTGATGTGATAGAGTTGAGATATATGCATACCAACTGAAGAATGTGTCTAGGACTTGGTTTTATTGCTAGAAGGAGGGTAGAGATAATGATGGACCATTTCCGAGTTGAGCTTGCTTTGAAGAAGATTTTGTGGGGCATTTATTTCCCCGAGAACTGAAAGAATCTAAGGTACGAGATTTCGTTACACTAAAACAGGACTCATTGAGTGTACATGAGTAAGGGTTGAAGTTCATCAAGGTGTCCCGTTATGCTCCTAAAATGGTTAAGGACATGAGGAGTAGAATGAGCTTTTTGTTAATTATCTTGGTTCAGGCATCAAGCAAAGACGGTAGATATGTGAGGATGATAGGCAAATGGACATATCCAATGATAGTTAATGTGTAGCAGGTCAAAGAGGAGAATCTGAGGAACTGAGAAGAGTATTGAAGCAAGAAAGCTAAGACTGTAATGAGTTTGGGCAGCAGAAGGGTGGTTTCAAATGGACACAATTTCATAAACAAAAGCGGTTAGCACCATCATCTGCTTGTGCTCATGCACTCAGAAACAGAGTTGAGTATCATGGCCAGAATTCGCAGATTTTTAGAGCTACACCGGCACATCCTCCTAAAAGTGTGGTACAAGTAGGTTGTTTGTCTCCTTCATGTGCTAAGTGTGGTAGAACCCATCCAGGTAAATGTTTTGATGGACAGATGGTTTCTTTATGTGTGGTCAAGAGGGTCACTCCATGAGGGAGTGCCCTAAGAACAAGCAGAGCATTGGAAATCTTGGCAATAAAGTCCAATCTTTATCAGCTGCTCCACCACATAGGGCTGCACCTAAAGGAGCCACTTTTGGTACTGGAAGATGGGCAAATTGCATATATGCAATCACTAGCCGCCAAGAGATAGAGAACTCTCCAGATCTTGTTGCTATTATTATAAAAGAATTACTTTTTATGTTTATGCTTTGCTAGACCTAGGAAAAGTTTGTCTTTTGTAAATACTTATGTTGCAAATAAATTTGAGATTCTTACGAAGAAACTTTGTGAACCTTTTTGTGTTTCTACATCTGATGAAGAGTCTATTCTAAAGAAAACAGTCTATCATAATTATCATGTTTTCATTAATCACAACAACACATGCCTGACCTAGTGGAGTTAGACATGGTAGATTTTGATGCCATTCTAGGTATGAAATGTCTTCGTGAAAGTTAGGCATCAATATATTGTAGATCTTGAGTTGCCAAGTTTCAGATTCCTAATGAGCCAGTTATAGAATGGAGTAGTAGTTCAGTAGTGCCTAAGGGTCATTTCATTTCATACCTTAAGGTGAGAAATTTAGTTTCAGAGGGATGTATTTATCACTTAGTCCGATTTAATGACTCAAGTGCTGAGGTCCTTCCCTTAAGTTAGTTCCTATAGTAAAGGAGTTTCTAGAAGTCTATCCTTATGATCTACCCAGACTTCCTCTTGAGAGAGAAATAGACTTCTGCATAAATGTCATTGCAGATACTAGTGCTACATCTATTTTGAAATATAGAATAGCATTGGCAGAGTTAAAAGACTTGAATGAACAGTTTAAAGATATGTTGGATAAAGGTTTCGTTCGACCAAGTGTTTCATGTTAGGCACTCTAGTCTTTTTTGTTAAAAAGAAGGATGGATTTCTTAGGATGTGTAGATACTATCGTAAATTGAATAAGGTTATCATCAATAATAAGTATTCCAAAGACAGCTTTTAAAACCAGATATATGCATTATGAGTTTTTGGTCATTTCTTTTGGGTTGACCAATGCACCAGCGGCGTTCATAGATCTTATGAATAGTGTCTTCAAAACTTATCTAGATATGTTTGTCATCATTTTCATTAATGACATACGAATCTATACAAGGAATGAACAAGATCACGCTAGTCACCTTAGGATAGTCCTTCAGACTTTGAAAAATGTGGAGTTGTATTCCAAGTTCTCCAAGTATATGTTTTGGGTTAAGTCTAAGGCATTTTTGGCCTTCATAGATTCCGGTGATAGTATAAGAGTTAATACACAAAAGATAAAAGCAGTTCAGAGTTGGCCTACATCCACATCTACAGCTGATATAAAGAATTTCTTGTGTTTGTCTGGCTACTATAGAAGGTTTGTTGAGGTATTTTCATCTATTTCATCTCCCTTGACAAAGTTGACTCAGACGATAGTTAAATTTCAATGGTCTGAAGCTTGTGAGAAAAGCTTTCATATATTGAAAATGAGGTTTACTACTGCCCCGGTTTTGACCATACTAAAGGGTACTCAAGGTTTTTAGTTGTACTGCTGATACGCTCAAACTTACTTCTCAAATATGAAGTAAATCGGTCTTATAAAGTAAATAACCCAACTAATAAGGTTGGTATCGTTCCCACGAGGAAAATACATTAGACTTAATTTCAATCTATTATTACTATTGTTCAGTCAATAACTTCCTTGGAAAGCAAAAAAATTATAAAAGTGGGGTTTTCTATTTATATATAAATGAAAATAACTAGCGAAATTGAAGGAGATAACTAACATCTTCAAATGTTGGAGTTTTATCAATTAATAAAAGTAACTAGGGTTTACGTGTTCGCCACAGGTTCATAACTTGATAATTCTAACTATAACAATTCTTTCATAGTATCTCGCATGCAAAGTGACAAGTTATGTATTTCCAAATCCTTGATCCGGAATCTAGAAAATTTCACTCTGCACCTTGGTCCGGCGACGTGTGTTGCTATACTAACCCTTATCTTTATCTCATATTAAGCATCGTATTCTATATTTGACTAAGTTATTACCTCGTACCAATCAATACTAGCCTATTAGATAGCATACACTAAATCTTTGTTGATAATTCTTTTACTATTATCTACCTCCTTGGTCAGGCAAGTAGCATTAAGGCGAGTTCTAACGTTGGCCATCCGTTAAAAAGACTTCTAAGCGAAAGAATTGTCAATACATGGAAGACACTATTCTCGATTTGTTATTTTAGTTAGATTTTACCTCATTTATTGCCTATGGTTCCCACAACTCTAGTTATGGAGTTTAGTTACCCATAGTCAAAATCACAACATTCAAATATATGATATAAGAATTCATGCACCTACTTCAACGTGAAAGAGTAAAATCCGTAAGTTCGCTTGATTAATCTGCAAAAATCACAAATAATTAATTACTGAGATTAATTGAAGAACAAAGAGTCTAAAAATAATCAAGGGTCTAACAAAGAGTCTAAAAATAATCAAGGGTCTAACCTCAAAAATGAGGTTTTTTGATCTATTTATAAAAAATAAAAACATAATTAACTAATGACTCTATTTGCTGGAAATCTGTCAAAACGCGGCTTGATTGACGAAACTCGCGATGGATCGTCGTGGTCATGATGAACCGTCATGGACTCCATTCTCTTATACTATGCAATTTCTGCTGATGCTCTCTTTATTACCCTCGACGGTAGGTATGACAGATCATCGCAGGCATAACGGTCCGTCGAGGCTCTCCGTTCCAAAACACTTGAACATCTTGGAATTTGGGTACTGGGACTACTTCTCTGATCTTCATCACGAACCAGCATGACGGACCGTCATGGATACGACGATACGTCACGCACTCCGTAACCCGATACTTGGCCAGACTTTCCCATCTTCCTTCAGCAGCTGCATTACGATGCCACCTACGGACCGTCACGAGCATGACGGACCGTCACAAGCTCTGTAGGTGGTACTTTTATGTATTTCATGCTCTAAACCCTCCGCATTCATCTTTTAGACAGATTTCCTACAAATAAAGAAAAACTTACATAAAAATTAGCACAAAAAGGCTTTTGAACACACTAAATATAAGAAAAAAGTATTAATAATACCGTGAAACCACGGTATATCAACTGCGATTCATCTAGAGTTGGGTTTGGTTGTGTGTTAATACAGAATAAAAGGTTTATAGCTTATGCCTACAGATAGTTGAAGGTTCGTGAGAAAAATTATCCAACCCATGACTTAGAGTTGGCGGCAGAAGTTTTTGCCTTGAAAATGTGGCATCACTATATGTATCGTGGTCACGTTGATATATTCACTGACCATAAGAGCCTAAAATATGTGTTCACCCAGAAATTAATCAATATCAGATTACTCATGGATTACAATATAAGTATTATTTACTATCTAGGTAAGGCTAATATGGTTGTGGATGGTTTATGAAGCTTATCCATGGGGAAGTACCACCCATGTAGAGGAAGAAAAGAGGGTTTATAGAAAGATATGCATAGACTTGTACGCCTATGAGTCAAACTTATTGATTCCACAGAAGGAGGAACAGTAATCACCAATGGGACTGAGTCATCATTAGTGTCATAAGTCAAAGAGAAGCAAAACCAAGACCCCGTTTTTCTTGTTTTGAAGGCAAATGTTCATAAGTAAAGAGTATTAGCTTTTGAAAAAGGGAGAGATGGTGTGCTGAAGTATCAAGGTATATCGTGTGTACTTATGGTATATGGACTCCAAGAGAGGATCATGGAGGAGGCTCATAGCTCCAGATATTCCATTCACCCGGGTCCCACAAAGATGTACCACAATTTGAGAGAGTTATAATTGTGGGAAGGTAAGACAAAAGGGCATTGTTGACTTTGTTGGAAAGTGCCCGAATTCCCAACAATCGAAAGTAGAACACAAAAGTCCTGGAGGGTTGGATGAGAATATAGAACTTGCAGAAGGGAAGTGGCAGATGATTAATATGGACTCCGTCACAGGATTACCAAGGTCTCGCATGCACCATGATTCAATACGGGTGATTATCGATAGAATAAAAAAATCAACCCACTTTTTACCGATAAATACTACACATTCAACACAGGATTAAGCAACGTTATACATTCAAGAGGTGGTGAGAATTCATGGAGTCCGAGATTCAATCATTTTAGATAGAGGTGCACAATTTAGTACATAGTTTTGGAAATATTTCCACACAGGTTTTGATTAGAAGGTGAACTTAAGCATTTTTTTCATCCTCAAACAGATGGGAAAGAAGAGCGTACTATCTAAACCTTAGAAGATATGTTGAGGGTTTATGTGATGATTTCAAAGAGAATCTAGATGATGCAGATATCCTATTGGGTAGTTCGAAGTTGGTGAAGCAGGGTTGATAGAACCAAATCTAGTTCACCAAGCCATGCAGAAGGTGAAGGTGATTCATGAGAGATTACAAATGGCATTGAGTCGTCAAATATCCTACATAGGTGTGAGGAGAAGTCCATAAGAGGTCAAAGTAGATGATTGGGTGTATTTGAAGGTTTCACCCATGAAGGGTCTTATGAGGTTTTGTAAGAAGGGGAAACTTAAGTCCCTGGTAGATGGTACCTTATAGAATATCCAAGAGAATTTGTAATGTAGCCTATGAGTAGCAGCTACTACAAAGTTAGCAACGGTTAATCAGGTATTTCAAATATCTATGTTGAAAAAATACATGGTTGATCCTTGATTGATTATAGCAACTGAAACTATTGGGATAAGGATAGCTTATCATATAAAAAGATTCTGGTGCAGATTTTAGATCGCCAAATTCGCAAGTTTAGAACAGAGGAGATTGTGACAGTCAAGGTCCTTTGGAAAAACCAAGTTTTTAAAGAAGAGACTAGGGATAAGGATCGCTTATACACATCTCTTTAAATCCGTAAAGAATGCAGATCGAGGTACTAAGTCTTTGCTTAGTAGTTTATAATCTATGAGTATGCATGTTCTTACTTGTTTTTTATTATTGAATGTTTTTTTGAGGTTTCTAGTGTTAGCTTAGTGAAAGAAATGTCATTTGAGGACGAATGCTACCAAGGGGGAGATATTGTAACATCTCGTATCTCAAAATAGATATGAATAATCTAAGAATCTAAAAATAATCATTTTTGAAAAGAAAAGGAGAAATCTGGAAAATTTCTTAAGTTAAAAGAGTGAGTTTTAGTCATTTTGAAATGGTCATACCTTCTAGCTCAGAATGAGTTAGAGGTAGTTCTTGATATGGTTTGAAAGACCTTGGAGATATCTCTCAAATGACCCTGAGTTGCGCATTTTTGACCTCGTATGAGGATATATGCCTATCGAAAGTTGATTTTTTGGATTAAGGAAGGTCCCGATGCGGATTTAAGGAAGGGCAAACTAGTCTTTTCACCAATTAATTTCCTATTTCGTTTTAGAGATTTATTTGGGGTAAAATCAAGAATTAGTTCAGATTAAAAAAAATTAACATTACGCATACGACTTTGAGTAGAGAGAAGATAAGAAGTAAAGGGAGAAAAGTTAAGAATTCGCCAAGAACACCTAAGATTTGCGAGTGGAATTCATCGAGGGTGATCCCTATCAAGGTATTTGAGATCTTTTGTGTTGGCTTAATTCATCCATACACATTCAATTCAGTAGTTTTAGGATTGTTTATATGTTAAGAAGTGAGTTCTTGATGAATCTTGTCGAATTCCTTGTGGTTGAGTTGTTTGAATGCACATTGATGTTTGATTTGTAATTTTTGCGTTGTTTTTCGAGTTAGGTCTATTGGGTATTGAAGGTATTAATGAATAAGGGTTTGGAAAAAGAAATATGGAGGTTTAGGGGGCTTATTATTGTAAAACTAAGAAGAGAAGATTGTCATCCACACCTGGGAAGCTCCAGGCGTAGCTCGTCCCATCTTTGCTAGAGGGCTTGGGCCGGAGCACCTACAGTGCACCAGCATGAGGTGTTTGAACATGTGTCCTGGCGTAGTACGCCCCGGGTGCGCCTGATTTTGCATTTTTTGCCAAATTTCAATAATTTGGCCTTTTTAAGTCCTTCTAAGTATATTAACACCTTCTAGTGACTCTAATTACTTAAAATTATTCCTAAACACCTACGAATCACAAAAAACATGAATCATAACCTTGAATTGATAATTTCATTAAAGAAAAACTAAGGTCAAGGTCAACGAAGCTAAGAGTCAATTCTTTAGTTATGAAGCAAGTCCAATCAGGCAAAGTTCCTCAGAGTTTTCAAGAGCCTTTATTTAACATTTTAACTTCGTTTTAAGACTCAAGTTTAAATTTAAGTAAAGAGTTGATGTTATTTTCTTCAATCAAAAATAAGGGAAATAAGTATTCCCTAAGAGTTTATAAATATTTTCACATTTAAGTTAAGATGAAACTAAGAGTCCCAAAAGTGTTTTTAATAATAAAAAGGGAACATTGACTCCAAGAGATCTTTCTAAAGCATACTGTTGAGCAATTATCTTAACCCAAAAAAGGAACTTTATTTTTAAAGCATGAGCGAAAGTATGTTTTGGAGTAGTATTGAGCATAGATTTGGGAATGAGAGTTCATATTAACTCAAATCTCCATGAAAACCATGTAGCCACCATGGGTATTAACGGGTCATGCTTTATAGATGATCATGTAAGTTAAGCTAGTGGATCCACTAAGTTATGTAGTTCTATGCGACAACAAAGTATAAGACGGTTCTGGCAGTGTGGCCAAGACATTATATAACCACTTAGGCTCGTACTGGTGGTTGTCAGTTAGAGAATCTCCCACAAAAACTATATTATTTCATATATATGGTGTAAAGTTGTGTTTTTATTACATTTTCTTTGAGGAACTAAGTATTTACATTGTTTTACATGTTTTTATATAATGCATATGTCTTGTTTCTTTCTATTAAGTCACGTTATTTATGAGTTTAGCAGAGCCAAGGTAAGTGTTCCTTCTTACTTTCTTGCAAGCTTACATTTTAGTTAGCATTACAACTCGTATACTAGTACATTCAATGTACTGATGCCAGTTGTCCTGCATCGTATGCAGGTAACCAGGCTCAGCATCATCCAGCGTCTCGTTGATCCAGTTAAACACTAGGAGTAAATGGTGAGCCTCTATGCATTATAGAGGACACATATTTACCGTTTGATGTCTTTTCATTTATACAAAGTTGTAGGGTCTGTCCCAACATCCATCTTAGTATTATAGAGGCATCATGGACACTCAGACAATTTAGTTTTGACTCTTTAATTATTTATATTTTAGATATTCTAATGTGAGATTTTAGTGCCATTTTGGATAACTTATTTAATTCAATTATTTTATGAGAATGTTTATTCTATTGAGTTTATTCTTCTTCAGAGTTAAGTAAGTCATGCCAAGGGTCAACTCAAGGCCAGCAATGGTCATTGAGTATCGTTCATGTCCAGTGTGTAGGCTCGGGACTTAACATGAAATCTCTTAGGTTTGTAGGTTCTAACTACTTGGAGATCCTTAACGATTTTTGGTAAAGTAATGATTCATGGGTTAATACTTAAAGTTTAAAAGTTCTAGCACATTCCAGCAAGAGTACTCTAGTTTTCATAACATTGAGAAGGTGAACATGATCAAATACATGGCGTGATATTTTAATATTCAGAATACCAATAAGAGAATACTGATGCCTTGAGGCGATTTACTAAGTTATTTATGAATTGTTTCTTATTGACCGTTGGAAATGTGTAACATGATAAGGAGTTCAAGAAATGGTTCAAATAATGGATTGAACTAATATATGCCTCAAAAAATTAATCGTCTTGACCTTCTCCTTACTTAAGAGGTCAACTACTTAAGGTTGATAAGCCCTTTAAACAACCCTGTGGATAAACATCTTAACCTTATTTAAGGTGGTTGAGGATTTGGCAAGAAGATTGAAAATAACCATTCAGATAATGATTCGACAAAAAGGCCAAAACTAAGAAATTCTTATACAAAAATTTTAGTACAAGTCAAAGTATTGGGAAGTATAAATGCTTAATGATATTGGAAAATATTTTTACTGATTGGTACCCTCGAGGAATTATTATTATTATTTTACTGACATGTATATAAAGTTTGTCAGATTTGAGAGAAGATAAAGAGTTACAAAAATGGGTACTGTACATTCAACTTAATTGCTATGGCTCCTATCTATGGTACAACAAATGTTATTTTCTATTATCTATGGTAATTAGGAATTTTTTATATCTACACAAAATACCATTAGTGAGATAATCAGATGACGTACTTCCTATGATTTTTTCACAATATTCATCTATATGAGCAATAGATTGTTGATAATGATTTGATACCTTCCACCTAGCCCATATTGGTACCTCCGTAACATATTGAACCAATGGAGTGGAGAGAGTTAAGTAATAGATTGCAACCAGCAGGAAAGGGCTTTATAGAACCCAATTGTACACAAATATCCTTTGTGGGAAAAAGGGGACAGATACTTGAGAGTATATTGACTGCTAACAGTTGAACAATGCAATAATGTGCATTATGTAATCATCACCTTTCTATTAAGGAAAAATTTATTAATCACACATCATTTGTTATCATATTTTCTTATTTTACCTATTATTTCAAAAAATATCACAAAATCCTTCTTTTTCTTTCAGCATCTTCTTTTCCTGATACATTAACTTGAAAACTCATACCCATGATTTTCTTGCCTTTTTTCATGCCACAAATTTCTCTATAATTACATCAATTAATATATTTTTGAATTTTAAATCTTTTTATTTCCATTAATAATTTCAAATTATTCAATAGGTAGATTTCTTTCCATCTCTTCAATCTCCGATTTCTTTTATTATTATTTTTTAGCTTTTCATCTTAAAAAATAAAAAAAAAATTATCTCCTCCCCTTGACCCCATTGTAATCTTATTGAACCTTTGTAATTTTAGTTAAACATATCGTCGTTGAAATTTTTTCTTCAAAAATATTTATTTTCTTTTAATGTATCTACAGTTAAAAACGTCAAAAAAAAATTGTTGAATCTGCCATTGCACGCCATCACTGTGAAAGATACATAATTTTAATGTATCTCATTTATTTAGAGTCTTAAATTAGTCATTCTTAATGTTATCATTGATCTGATACAGTGCTACAATAATCTTTGTTGTATGCAATGTATCATGTTCATATTTAAGGTAGATACATAACTCTAATATTGTTGAATCTTCAATTAGTGTTTATCATGTTCAATATAAATGTACTTGATATATAAAATTTTCGTTATGTATCACACACTAAAAGGGAAGCTAATTTGATACAAATAGATATATAATGTATTTTTTAAAATTTTAAATTATAGAATTTCTCAAACAAAATAAAATATATAAATAATAATGTGTCATGTACTAATTTTTTAGCTTTGATATATAAATTTGAATTTATACTAAATGTATATAATACATAACAATTACCAAACAATAATGTATCGATCTCAAATCTAAAATCTTATGAACAAAACTTTCTTATTTAATGTATCTAGTAAAAATATGACACTTATTTGAATCAGTACAAAGAAAGTGAAATATAAGAATAAAGAATCAACAGAAAGATGGTCAAGAAATAACTGTTTCCAATGACTACAAACTGAGAAAAGAAAGTCTACAACAAAAATAAGAGTTTTTTGCTTCATAGGTTCTATTCGAAATTTCTTAACAGGAAACAAAGTAACTAAATAGAGATTTTTCGTGCTTTAACTTTCAAAGACACGGACATTCTTTTTGCCAATTCCCTCAATTATGGACAAACCTTCTAATTAAATATCTTTACAACTTATTTTCTCTTTATTTTGAAAGGATCTTCGTGATGTGTCTCCTCAAATTTTTCGATATTATGAATAAAAATTTGAAAGGATCTTGAATGAACTGGAGATAAATTTTGAATATCAAAATTTTTGGCAATCTTGTATGAAAATCGAAAGGATATACGATGAACTTGAAGATTCACAAAAGAAATTGTTTGTCCAAAAACAATTTCATCAATTTTCTATCCTTCATAACTCACCCTGCTTATCAAAAATTTTGACAAAAGTATTTATGAAACAGAGAAAACGATGAACAAGAAGAAATTTAATTTTTGATTTTTTTGGATAGTTACACTATATGATTGAATTCTTGACAATATGGAAGGGAATAACACAATTTATGGGACTTATATTATTTTCAACTTTTTCCCCCTTAATTAGTATAACAGATGGATAAGATCGTAATTTGATTTTTCAATTTTTTCCTTAATAAGTGCAACAGATTGATACAGAATGTATCAACAAATATCCTGATCCTTTTTTATGTATCAAAAATACCTAAAAAAACATGGGATTTATGTAATTAGAAAAATAATAGGGATAGAAGGTAATTAAGATCTTACACTATAGGATATAGGTAAGTTATACTTCTATTAAAGACTTATTTTATTAGTTACTTGGACCCGCATATTTCTCAAATCTTGGAATTAGAGGAGCATATTTTAAAACCGCTTTAAGAACTCGATAGAAGGATTAGAAAGTTCTTTGTGATATTTTCTGACTTACCAATGTTCTAGTTGCATTTATGGACTAAATGAAATAGTTTTTTAAGGAATTTATTGAAAGATTAGTGCCAAAGTTATGATTATATCCAAGTCTGTTCTCTCAGCTAGAATGAACACAAGGATCACCTCTGGATGCTATTTCAAAAGGAACCAGAAATCAATTTTATGACAAGTTTTCTAAGTGAAGAGTGTATCAGCGAATTGGAATCAGTATGTATGCGGAAAGGATAAAATCACTTGACAGTCTACTATAAATATTTGGTGGAGTAGTTCTAAAAAAAATTATGTTTTTGTCCAAGTTAAAAAGAAAATAAACAAATTTCACTACACGAGGGAATGTGAGTAGAGCTTTATAAACTCTAGACATATTGAGAATGAAATTAGAATATGTTTCTAGCCAAAACGGTAGTGTAATATCTTATGATTCGAGAAAGTTAAATCAGTAGGGAGCATGACTATCCCGCTCATAAATTGAAAATAGTCTCGATGGTCTTTGTTATAGGGATTTTATATGTAATATTTATACAACGAAACCAATGAGGTGCACCAAGCTTACAAGAGATTGGTATTCATTTTTCATCAGAAAGATTTGATATATCAATTGACACCACCAAAGGAAATAACTCAATGACTATGACATTTACTATTTGATGTTATATGGAAAAATGAAAATATTAAGGCTGATGCATACAGAAGAAAATTCATGGACAATCTGACATATAGCCCTTGCGCATAGATTTTGATCTAAGATGTGTACACACTCGACGATATGGATATCAAATTAGTGTGAGAAACTTAGAGACGTTGTTGGCTTATGTTCATGCCAAGTCTTTATTGGTAGAGCATATTTAGATACCAAATACACGGATTAGAATCATGTGAATATTGAAGTAAAGTTATAGCGAGTGAAGACATGGATATGAGTATTGACAGTTATGTCGCTTTTGGAAAAAGTGGCTGACTATGAAAATCTCTATGAAAATCAACATAGATGATGTGAGAGAGGTTATTCTTTAAAAAGCTATGACTCTTAATCCACTGAAGATCCTGGATGTACTAAGACAGTTGATGAAGAAATTGTACTGGTGGAAACTTATAAAAAATGGTATTGCTAACTTCATTTCTAATGGCTGACTTGTGAACATGCTAAAGATGTATAAGCAACTAACATGACTACTACTACTTTTAAGATTCCAGAATGAAAATTGAAAGGAGTTACTATTAATTTAATGTATTGCACTTCATCCATAGACAGTCGGGCATTTCAAACGTAATGTATAAATCTTGGAGGATATATTAAGAGCTTGTTGTTTAAATTTAAAAATGTTATTGGGGACATTTACTTACCCTTGGCAAAATTCTCCTATAGTAATGACTTTCAGTCAACCTCTCAGAATACTTTATATGAAGATTTGTATGTTATATGACGTTGTTTTTCCTATTATATGGTTCGATTTTGATGTGGAGAATGTATTAGCATTTGAGATCAATTAATTAGACTGAAGTTACTCATAGTTGAAAAGAATGAAAATCTTATATAAATAAAAGGAAATTAAGACTGATATTTGGGAACTGGATTTTCCTTGAAATTCCTCCATAGAAGGAATGAATTAATTCAACAAAAAAGAAAAAACTAAATTGAGCTCAAGATATGTAAGGTCATATAAGATTTCTGAAGCGGGGAGGGTAATATTGTATCCTTTGGAACTTCCCTTGAGATGTATTTTACTCGTCCGATGCTCTATATATGCAAAGAGAATGTATCTCAAACTCCCCTCGTGTGCTTGAAGCACCGACTATACAAATTGATGAAAAATTAACATATGAAGAGGAACATGTGGTTATTGTTAACAAACAAATAAGAAAGTTAAGGTCAAGAACAATTATGTCTCGAAAATCTATTGGAGAAAACATATCATTGAAGAAGCTACTTGGGAGTCAAAAGATGATATGCGAGTGAAGTACCCTCGCTTGTTCCGCCCTTAGGTTCACCCTTGTTTAAATTCAGCGATCAAGTTTCTTATGGCTGGTAAAATGTAATAACCTATCATATAAGATAATATTATAAGTGGAAAAATTCAAACTTCAAAGTTTAATTACAATTTTCCCCTACACTATATGATAATTTCTTTTTAATATTATATAGTAATTAAATTTCCCTCAAAAATTAAATGACCATTTTATCCTTTACTAAATTAAAAATTAACAATATTAATCTAATAACTTATATTCATAAAATTAAAATATTACAAAACCAAAATGTTTCAATAACCAATAAATTTATCACACAGCTTGTCTAGGAATATCAAAGGTTATTTTAAAACTATCAAACAATTTCATTTGATTCATGTATAAAAAAGGATTCACATTCTTTCAAAAAAATTTATTAATATGTCCATATATATATATATATATATATATATATATATATATATATATATATATATATATATATATATATATTTCATTGTTTGTTTTTATCTAACTCTTGACTTTACAAATTCTTTTATATAATTGAGATATTCCTACATTCCTTTTTTATAAAGGTCAATGATATTAGAGTGATTAACATTGGAGATATACAAGTTCTATGAAGTATTTGGAGATAAAATATTCCAATTTTTTTTAATAGAATTGTTTATTTGAAGACTAAAAGGTGGTCATTCCAATTTATTAAGGATTGAACAACACATTCCTTTCACTTTCTTGGTAGAAGCACAAAGGTGAAACACTTCATTTTCCCAAAGGAGACATCATCATACAAAAATCAATCAGTTCTTTTTTTTAATTTTAATAAGTGTATATTTTCTCTTCTTGAAATGTAAAATAAAGGGTCGTGCATAAGATCATTACACTATCAATATAATCCTGCCATGATGTCATGACCCAAAAATGGACGTGATGGCACTCGTCTTATCCCACCAAGACAAGTAAGCCTAAAATTCAACTATTACAATAAAAATGCGAAAAATTTAATATCAACTTACATTATACCCCAAAACATTGTTGTCACGTGTACAAGCCTTTAAAGTATTCCAATTGATTCAAAAGCAACGCTAGTGTTAGATGAACTTGTTTCTAGAATAGAAGAAGGTCATAACTAAGGAGAAAGAAAGTATGCTAAGGCGACAAAAAACTACCTCTCAATTCTCCAAGTAATCTCAGGCAAGGGTTGAGTACCAAACCACACGGTATCCAGCAAGTAAAACGTCTAAACACAAGCTATGGGATAAAATACGGGTACTCCTACTACCCCAACCGAACCTCCACAATTACAACCTGCATAAAATTCAGTCTAACCTAACAGTTCACATTTACATAGCACGTAACTCTACAACAACACATAGACAAATTACATATATATCCTGCGCAACAACACTTTACAAAATTATATAGATCCTCAATAACAACACTTCAGCAAATTAAATATTCTCAACAACACTTCAACAAATTACATATCCTCAATGACAACACTTCAACAAATTATATGTTCCACAAAGAGGCAATTACAAGATCAGTAAATCACAATATCAACTTCAATAATGATGAGTATGTGCAATGCAATGGAATGCAATGTCAAGTATAATGATGTATGTCTGACCTAGTGATACAAACCCGCTGTCTCTCAGTTCGGGACCCATGGGGGACATATCTGTCCACGCATCTGTCTTGATGCATGACACGACCCTCGATATAGTAACCATCGCGGCATGTGATACATCCCTCAATATATAGTGTTTATCGGGGGGCGCAATACGTCCCTCGAAATGGTACGTACTTTTAAGTACTCATTCTTTTTCAATGCACATAACACTTGTCACAACCAATGCGTCAGAATAATGCAGATGAAAATTTCAAACAAATAATGTGGAGATGACCACTTTCACAACATCGCACACTTCACAACCACACAAACATGAAGTCACATCAACAATGATTCAACAAGCCTTCAAACATTTCTCAACACATCACACATAAACAATTGATCACATAGCCTTTTGTTATCCCTTTTTTTCATCATTAGAATTAATCAATGTGGACAAGTCAACCCATCACCAATCCCGTTACTCCCAAACATATACCACAGGGAAATACACGCATTTTATACACTTAACAAGGGTGAAGAAATCCACTTGCCTCAAATTGTCGAACAATAACTCCGGGACATGAGTCTTTACCTTTCATTCAACTTCCAAATAAATGCAATCTATTTAAATAAGTAATTACAATAAGACATTCGGACTAATAAATAATCATATTACTATAGGTCTAGCCTAGATCCAAAAACTCGCGTAATTTATATTTTAGTTCTTCATTTTTGTGTCAATCAATATATCAACTCTTTCATTTTTCTTTCAATTTCACGCTTAAGTTTTAGTCCTGAATCCTTCAATATCATAATCTAATGATATTCATATAATACAAAATAATACATATATTATTTAATTAGGTATAATAATATGTCAACTTGAATCATAAAGTGGTGACCGAATTTAATAGCATAATTAGCATCCATAATTAGTGAACACTTTACCAAAGATCGGAACTCGAGGATTTATCCAAACCTAATGACAATAAAACTAATTTCATAAATATATCCCTGGCAGTATCACTATATTATTATAAAATTTCAAAACTAATATTCATTACCATGAACATACTATCACATAATTTTTTTTTAAAAAAAACCAATTAAAAGGGTCACGGTGCATTGCAGCAATCTATTTGCTTCCTTTAGGCTGAAAAAATTCAGCCCTCACAGCAATATAGAAATTGATACTTCCTTTCTAAATATATATTTAAATAATGAATAGTTAAATATTCTACGATAAAACTTCCTAATTTTTTTGTGCGCCTTACCTAGAGAAACGGGTCCCTCCTTTACAGTTCGTCGATGCAGGTATGTTCCGGACTCTCTCTACTTTTCTAAAATAATAATGTACTAACCTATTTTATTATATATTGGCCAAATATATAGGGTTTTAATTAAATTTCATATTTGGCCCAATATTATAAATTAAATAAATTATTCATCCATTAAATCATCAAAATTATCAAATAGATCAAAATTATTCAAATTACTTTTTCGGGTCATTACATTATCCACCACTAAAAATCATGTTCGTCCTCGAACATAAGGATGAAGAAAGAAGAATAATGAATGTTTTCAAACACCTCAGGCATAATATTCCATAGTAAGTGTTTATCTCTGAAAAAGAGCCCTCCTTAAGATCATTTCGTCAAGATCAACTACTAAGAATTGAACATTCAGAAAAAAATAACTTTGGAGGATCTATAAATCAACAGTTATACCAAACAACAAACTAACACATAAATCCATTACGAACCGAAACCCTCTAATCCATAACACAACCAATATTTTCTCATATAATCGAGATAACCTTCTGAATCAATATTGGCTATAACCATAAGTGATCCTGAAACAACCACTAGACACTCATAATGCATAAATGATCATCACAAATATTATCAAGATTTCCTTGTCATAACATAATCTTTTCACGATTTTAAGTCATAAATATTTGATCTTTAGACATTGGATAATCATAAAGGGAGAATAACACTTACCTAACCCAAAGAAGAAAAGTATTAAGTAACCACTTAGCAAACAATACATCAAAGTATACAAGACCTCTAACAACACTATCAGAAAAGATACTAGACAATTGTAACTCTTCATAGTAGCTCGTATATATGTTTTCATAAGCAAGGTTATAAATGTAGAACTATTGGTATTCTTCAACTATTCCAAATAACACCAAATGTATTTATCCTGAAATGACTAATTCCATCTAAGAATCCTACTCTATCAAGAGGACATATGAGGATCGGTTCATCCGATCCACCACTAAGAATTCACCAATAGATGTGGAAACACGCGTAATATAAGTAGGGAATCATACTTTAATAGTGCTCAACACGAAGAAGGTAATGACATAAAAATATACAGAAGCAAGGTCGAATAATACAAAAAAACTCCTTCCATTGGTTCTATATCAATAAAATTTCATTTATCTGACTCCATCCCTTAATTTTCTTTTTAGCCACCCAAAATAAACCACTCTGATCTGCATTACAATTTTTATATATATTCTATTTATCAAACTCTACATACGATTATAGTACTGTAAAAAAGACACAATTCTTAATGCTAACAAAACAATCTAACCATACTGATCATTTCTTCACTCTCTACCCGCTATTAATATCAAAGTCTTCTTACAAAACACATTGTCGTATCTAAAAATTTCAAAATATGACTCCTCTTTTTATGTAGTCATTTCATGATATATTCAGGTCTCACACAAATCTCAGTGTACTATCCATTGAGATTAAACTATTGAATCACATCAAATATCAATTGTACGAAATATTATACCAATCAAGTTTCAACTACCATTAAAACCATCATCTACCTTATGTGATAATTTGGAAAAATTATTGGTCACCTCATTAATTCTTTATGCTATGAGCACATAAACTCTATTCACCATTAAATGTCTATGTAACAACTCATAATAGTCTTTATAGTCCCATCAACATAGTAGTTTCAATTCCCTCAAATTTCTCATTAACCATGTAGAACGGTAGATCCACACCATTGAAAATTCATAAGTTACATCTTATGTTTTGAATAATCTAGCTCGACATATTCACAAAAAATCATTCACACATCATTACTTGTCACCCAAACTAAAACTCCATCTTTATAAAAATCGTTGATAGAACCTTAACAAGTCTACATTAGACAAATTGACATTCATAGTGAGAGAACTTATATATGAAAATTCATAAAACCTTCATTTCAAACCAGAAATCTATATAAGAGGTGTTACTCCTTTACATCTCTTAAATTCTTTCATAATGAAAATTTTTAAATATCTTGAACTCTTTAATACACCCAAATTTTATTTCTTTCGCTGACTCAGTTAATAATTGATCAAAATAAAATTTAACCTTATACTCTAAACTAAAACCATATGTGCAATATACTCTTATATTCTCTACAATCAAAATGAATCAACTTTATGACCTAAATCATGCACAAGTCCTTTCAAATGCTTCATACTCAATGAGATCAATCATTTCTTAGCTTACCAATTTATACCTTGACAAAACACACTACCATAAACCTAAAATCACAATAAAAAAAACTTTGATTTATTCCAACTGTGTAACAGAATTCCATTGTATATCAACATTAGTTTATACCTTGATTTTTAAAAAAAAATATAAATTCACGTATCTAAGCTTATCATTGATAGCCTCTTCATTGACCTTTTCATATCTTTCGCTAAATATTTAACCTTACTAATTATCAAACTCAAAAACCCAAAAAAATTATCATCACACTCGAGCTGAGCATTTGTACACTACTTTATCATATTTTATTCAATATTTTTTTTAAACCAATATGATGAACACGTGACACTATAACCATCACCAGAGCAAAATGAATGAACCCACATGTCTCTGAACTCAATTCACAATCATTTTAAGATACCTCTTTATCCTTGAAATCTAAGTAAAAATCATTATTCTCTCCTCATTCCAAAGGATACAATGCATCCCACTAATTCTTTTCATTTATGACTTTAGTTCATTTAATTCTTATTTGAGTAGTGCTTCAACACCTCCTATAACTTTCCTTGCAATCAAGCTACTAATCAAATAATGTCAAACCTCGGCCTTAAATACTCACAAGTCATCATTACAATACAAAATTTGTTTAACCATCAAGTCTTATTACATACTTTCATCTCAATCACAATCTATCACGAACACTTATTACCATCATACTCAGCTAGCTCTTTTCATCACAACAAAGTACATCTTTTCATAAATATGACACCTTAAATCCAGTTATACCAACAAATATCAAAGGACTAACTCAACCTTATATGTCTTTTCATACTAAAATCTTCAACCATCTTCACACAAGTATAATCTTTAAGACTTTTATTACCCATTAGTCTGTCACTATGGTATCTAGACATTCCCTTGGACCTTAAGATGGAATCACCAATACTTTATTTACTATGCTCGGAACACTCTTCTCAACTTAACATAGCAATACCGTACCAAAGATCCATCACTAAAGGCGTCCTTATAAATAATGCTTAACTCATTCATCCGTACTAACAAGCTAGTTGATTTTTCAATGATGAAATCAACACCATATTTTATTATATGAGCATGTATACCATGGATAAATCCTTAAGTAGTTAATATTTGCACTTACAATAAACATATTCATTTTCATATATCACTAGTTACACATTGTGAAAGTTTGTTACATCCACCACTAGGATTCAACATATACCTCGAGAAGATTATACTCATAGCTCACACATTTCTGACCATAAAGTAACTGCAATACACTACTATATTCATTCGATCTCTCACCTAAACTGATTCATTCATAGATCAGGTCAATAGTACTAGTAACACACTCCATAACTCTTAGAAAGTGATGATTGATACCTTTATACAAGTAATTTTGGAATTCTCTTTGTCATTCCCTCAACCTATGAAACTAAAATAAAGATTCTGACCTCAATTAGTGTAATATCACTCTCATCATTCACTAACCATATATGTTATGAAACTTTAATTAAATGTAGCTTTTAAAGTTTCAAACTCATTATCTAACCTTCTTTTTCGTCATTTCACTTTCAATTGTCAAACCACTCAAGATATTTCATATACCACACAAGTACTAATACTAGATGACTAGCCTAAACAATGTATAAGGCGCTCGTGAAGTCTTCTAAACCACTGTGCAACCTAATCCTCGAAATATTTCATCAAGTAATCACCTAACTCAATCTATTCGAGTCGTTGAACATTCAAAATTTGATGCACATCCTTCCCATAAATATATCACTTCCACATTTGTAAGAAATCTAACATCTAAGACTAATACAACACACCAAATACTCAAATGAGGAACTACGCACGATCATCACTATAAATGAGAGTGAACCAAATAAGGTGATAAGAATCAGTATCTGATAAAATACGTACAATAGAGATTAAAAAAAAAGTGAAATATTTTCCTAAAAGTCATTATAGCCTTTGGAAGATAAGTACAAATATCTCCGTATAGATCTTCGAGACTCTACATCGACTAGACTTGTACACACGTGAAATCGATGAACCTGGCTCTTGTACCGTTTTGTCACGACCCAAAAATGGACGTGATGACAATCGTCTTATCCCACCAAGACAAGTAAGCCCAAAATTAAACTATTACAACAAAAATGCAGAAAATTTACTATAAACTTATATTATACCCCAAAACCTGGTTGTCACATGTACAAGCCTCTAAAGTATTACAATTGATTCAGAGGCAACGCTAGTCTCAGATGAACTTGTTTCTAGAATAGAACAAGGTCATAACTAAGGAGAAAGAAAGTACGCTGAGGCGACAAACAACTACCTCTCAAATCTCCAAGAAACCTCAGACAAGGAGAAGAGAAATATCACAAAGTCCGGGCTAGTAACCTACAAAAAAAGTTGCAGTAGCAAGGTTTGAGTACCAAACCACGCGGTATCCAGCAAGTAAATCGTCTAAACACAAGCTAAGGGGATAAAATACTGGTACTCCTACTACCCTAACCGAACCTCCACAATTTTAAACTGCATAAAATTCAGTCTAACCTAACAGTTCACATTTACATAGTACGTAACTCTACAACAACACATAGACAAATTACATATATATCCTGCGCAACAACACTTTACCAAATTATATATATCCTCAATAACAACACTTCAGCAAATTACATATCCTCAACAACACTTCAACAAATTACATATCCTCAATAACAACACTTCAACAAATTATATGTTCCACAAAGAGGCAATAACAAGATCAGCAAATCACAATTTCAAGTTCAATAATGATAAGTATGTGCAATGCAATGGAATGCAATGTCAAGTATAATGATGCATGTCTGACCTAGTGATACACACCCGCTGTCTCTCAGTTCGGGACCCATGGGGGACATATCTGTCCATGCATCTATCGTGGCACACGACACGACTTTCGATATAGTAACCATCATGGAGCGCGATACGTCCCTCGAAATATAGTGTCCATCGCGGCGCACGATACGTTCCTCGAAATGGTACATCCTCTTAAGTACTCCTTCTTTTTCAATGCACATAACATTTGTCACAACCAATGCGTCAGAATAATACAGATGACAAGTTCACACAAATAATGAGGAGATGACCACTTTCATTACATCGCACACTTCACAACCACAAAAACATGAAGTCACATGAACAATGATTCAACGAGCCTTCAACCCTTTCTTAACACATCACACATAAACAATTGATCACATTGCCTTTTGTTATCCCCTTTTTTTCATCATTAGAATTAATCAGTGTGGACAAGTCAACCCATCACCAATCCCGTTACTCCCAAACCTATACCACAAGGAAATACACACATTTCATACACTTAACAAGAGTTTAGAAATCTACTTTCCGCAAAATGTCGAACAGTCACTCCGGGACTTGAGTCTTTACCTTTCATTCAACTTCGAAATAAATGCAATATATTCAAATAAGTAATTACAATAAGACTTTCGGACTAACAAATAATCATATTACTATAGGTCTAGCCTATATCAAAAAATTCACTTAATTTATATTTTAGTTCTTAATTTTTGTGTTAATCAATATATCAACTCTTTCATTTTCTTTAAATTTCAGCTTAAGATTTAGTCCTGACTCCTTCAATATCATAATATAATGATATTCCTATAATACAAAATAATACATATATTATTTATTAGCTATAATAATATGTCAACTTGAATCATAAAGTGGTGACCAAATTTAAAAGCATAATTAGCATCCTTAATTATTGAACACGGTACCATAGATCCGAACTCGATGATTTATCCAAACCTAATGACACCAAAACTTATTTCATAATTAAATCCCAGGCAGTATCACTATATTACTATAAAATTTCACAACTAAAATTCATTACCATTAACAAACTTTCACTAAATTTTTTTTTTTTAAAAATAAATTAAAAGGGTCACGCTGCATTGCAGCAATCTATTTGCTTCCTTTAGGGTGAAAAAAATCAACCCTCACAACAATATAGATATTAATACTTCCTTTCTAAATATATATTTGAAAAATGAATTGTTAAATATTGTACGATTTAACTTCTTAATTTTTTTGTGCGGCTTACCTAGAGAAACAGCTCCCTCCTTTACAGTTCGTCGATACAGGTATGTTCCTGACTCTCTTTACTTTTCTAAAATAATTATGTACTAACCTTTTTTATTATATATGGGCCAAATATATAGTGTTTTAATTAAATTTCAGATCTGGTCCAATATTATCAATTAAATAAATTATTCGTCAATTAAATAATCAAAATTATCAAATAGATCAAAATTATTCAAATTACATTTTCGGGTCATTACACATGAAGGAGACATATTGTACATAAAACTATTGGATATGTTTTATATTTTATTTTATTATATAGTTTATCGTATTTGGTATGTAATATAAAGGGTCATGCATAAGATCATGACACTACTAATATACTTTTGCAGTGTAATTTATAACTTTTAAAAATGTAATTTTCTTGTTATTTGTACGATTATATTACTGAACTATATTAATTGATGACAACAATTATTTAATTTGTTCCAAGGTTTTGTAATTTATATATGTTGAGTTGACTTTTAAAGAGTGTGTAAGAGTGTAGTGTATTATATATTTTAATATACTTTTGTTAATTAATATTTTATACGGAGGGTGTAAGATAGAATCAAAAAATAACTTGTGGTATCAATGTAATTTATAATAGGATTAATAATAAATTATTCTATTCATTGAAGAAGTGATGATATGATATCTTCATTTATATTTATATTTTTTTTCTTTTTATCTTATTTTAAGAAAGGTGAATTCAATTATGAACTTTTCATACAATTTTGACATCTATGATGTCAATCGTCTTTCTATATTCGACGTAATCTTTAAAAATATTTCATTTTGGAGGATTCGAGGTTTGAAATTCCTTTATAATGAAAAAATCAACGTTGAAAGTTTCAATTATATTTTAAATTTATTAATAACTATTGTCTTTTAATTTTTGTGTCTTTTTCTCTGAATTAGGTCCTACAGATGATTTGTATGTCAGATAATAATATACATCTATTAGGTTTCCTTCATAATTATAAAATTTTAAAATAAGAAGTATTTTCATCTCTCTTTTAGCTGGGCGAGAGATAATGTGTTATCATATTTCGATTTGTTACATCACACGTGAATATCAAAGAGTAGAACTCAAATATTTGAAATTTTTTTATAAAAATGAATGATATTATTGTAATTAAATTGTAAGATGATTTTCTGTATTTTAGTTCTTTAAAAATTTTATGTCAGTTTAAATAAAATACACGTGTGTTGCACGTGTCCAGAATCTAATAATAATAAAATATACTATGTATATACATAATTTATCAGATCGTTAAGTTATTCTTCTGGTTTTTTCAAACAAAGACAAAAATACTATCTATTATAAAAAATCTAAAAACAAACGACAAGTATAATGAGGATACGAACAACAACAAAACAATAATTTATTCTTGAAAAGGCATTGGCTAAAAAACATAGGGAGGGGGAAGATAAAATAGAAGAAAATCTATAAAAAATTTAACAGAAGGAGAAGAACAATACACAGATTGGAAAAATAAAGAGAAAATAGGATAAATAAAACTAACCTTATTACTGAACATAAACTAAGCCGTGAGGGCGAGAGAGAATCTAAAGAGATGAATAAAGAGGGAAGCGTAGCTAGGTTTTATAAGAACGTGACAACGCCGCAAATGGAAGAATAACACGCTTACACGTTACATAACTCTTAAATAGGTCAAATTCAATGAAAACCAACAAAATTCCCCTCACTACATCAATCAATAGTACCTTGGGCATGCCAATGGCCAATAATGGCTCTTTACACTAGGACAACTAATATGACCCCTTTTCAAACAAAATCAAAAGTAATGTTAGTTTCAAAAATATAAAACCAAATGATGTCAAACCTAAATAAAATTGATCAATTGAACCGTTTTGATATAATTTTTTGTTCTGGATCAATTTTTATTCAAACCGTGAACACCCTTAACCACAACTACACAAAGTATAACACCACCAATAAAAAGTAATAAATTGTTGAAAATAATTGCAGGGGGGTGATTTATAAAAATTCAACAAAAGGAGAAGAACAATATACCCACATTGGAAAAATAAAAGAAAAATAGGATAAATAGAAATAACCTTGTTAATGAACATAATGTAAGCGGCGAGAGTGAAAGAGAAGCTGAAGAGATGAACAAAGAGTGAAGAATAGGTAGGTTTAAAAAAAATGTGACAACAACGAGAATGCAAGAATAACACATGTAAACATCACAATCCTCTTAAGTAGGCCAAATTCAATGAAAATCACCAAAATAACCCTTACGCATCAATAAATCTTACCTCGGGCATGCCAAAGAGTTATACTGGCTCTTTACTAATATTAAGTAAATGATATAATAATGGCTAGTTACAAGTTAGGAAAATCCTCACACAATGATAAAAGGAGGCTTTACCTTTAGATAATTTACACATACAATAAATATGGAAAGAAAACAACGACATACTACTGTTTAACTCTTTCCGAGATCTTTTATTCCTTTGGAAAGATACAAGAAAGAAACTATCAATCTATTGATATTGGAAAATCTAACGAATTCTTTAAATGTATCATTTCTAAATACAATAAAATTCACAGGTATATAGAAAGAAGCCTATTAAATAGAAATTATATTTTAATCATATTTTAATTATTAATATATTTTAAAAATATCACTACTAAATAATGTATTGTACCCTTGATTGGGAAATTAATATTGATTGTTATTGAACCTGAATTGCGTGAATTAGAACATATCAAGTTGAGTACTCAAAGAGTTTTTATAAACATTCTTGGTATGCTATTCGATAATTTGGTTGATCTTACATCTTTTATTTAAAATCATAAAATGTATCACTATTACAAACTACTTCTCCATCCTCTATTTTGACCAATAACGTTCTACTCTTTTTCTAAATATTTATGATCTTCAATATATCTATGTATACAGTTTATCTATTAATGTTGTCTGCTAATTTGTGCCTGCCAAACAGGGTTGTCTTCACAAGTTTGGGAGCCTCTCAATATTCTATAACTAAGAAAGAGAAAATGCATAAGTACCTCCTAACCTATGCTCGAAATCTCAGAGACACACTTATATTAAACTAATATTTACTACCCCTGGATTTATTTTATAAATCATTTTCTATCCTTTTTAGGTCTATTTGACACTATCAACCAAATAGCTTGATAAAATTGTCAGCACACACTTAGTGTTGGGAAAGACAAGGCACTAACAAAGAATGCCTGACAGGATAACAGCGGAAGAATACCCAAGTCTGTACTTTCCCTTCTCGATTTGAACCAAGAGAAGACAAACAACCACAAGCAATATGATAGTAAGGCAGCAAGTAATTCAACCAAAAAAATATAACAAGACAATAATAAACCAATCACACAAGACACCATGATTTACGTGGAAAACCCTTCGATGTGAAGAGTAAAAAACCACGGGACCAAAAGCTCCACTATAATAACCAAGAGTTACAATATTGTTCACCAAAATTGGCCACAAAACAAGTGCCAAACAACGAGAAACAACAAAATAAGATTGCACCAAATCTAGAGAATTAAAGGAGCAAAATCACCAATTTCGCAGCTACTGTTCACGACAGCAAAACTGAAGCTGCAGACCACCAAATACAACTCTGTCAGTTCCTAATCAAAGATTGAGATGAATATAATATGCTGTACAAAAATCAGCTCAATCGGACAAGAAACGAAGCGGGAATCACAATTTGAAGTTGGTTGTTCGGGCTGAATTTTTGACTGCGAAAAACTGCTCTCTTTTTTTTCCTTTTTGGCTGCTGAAAAACTCTTTTTTTTATATCTGAAAATAATACCTAAATAGGCTTATATTTTCCTCATAAGAATGGGCTTATGGGAAAAATTGGGTTGGTCCAAATTGGACTTTTATTTATCCACATAGGAAGGGAAAAAAAGGTCCATAACCCAACAATTCTCCCCCTCACGACTATGTGGAGGAGACCGCCATCCCGGCGACCATGCAACAATCTTCAAACTTCCCTCTTGGCAAAGCTTTAGTCATCATATCGGAACCATTGTAATTTTTATGAATATTTTCAAGCTCAAGCAACTTAGAATCCAACACATCTCGAATCCAATGGTATCTCACATCAATGTGTTTAGACCGACCATGGAACGTAGAATTCTTGCCAAGATGTATAGAACTTTGACTGTCACAATAAAGCACATACCTCTCTTGAGCACAACCAAGTTCCCCCAAGAATCTCTTCATCCAAAGCAATTCTTTACAAGCTTCAACGACAGCAATAAGCTCAGCTTCTGTAGTAGATAGAGCAACACATTTTTGCAACCTAGATTGCCAAGACACAGCTCCCCCTGCAAAAGTAACCAAGTACCCTGAAGTAGACTTGCGAGTATCAACATCACTAGCCATGTCTGAATCAGTATAACCACAAAGAATAGGCTTCCCTGCACCAAAACACAAACTCAGACTAGAAGTGCCACAGTGATATCTCATAACCCACTTCACAGCATTCCAATGTTCTCTTCCCGGATTAGAAAGAAAACGGCAAACAACTCCAACAGCGTGAGCAATATCTGGTCTTGTACAAACCATCGCATACATTAAACTACCAACAGCTGAAGCATACAGAACTTTCTTCATATTTTCCTTCTCATCATCACTAGAAGGACACTGTTTCGTGCTCAATTTGAAGTGCATAACTAAAGGTGTACTGACAACCTTTGCTTTGTCCATGCTGAATCTGCGAAGTACTTTCTGAATGTACTTCTCTTGTGATAATACCAATTTCTTGGCCTTTCTATCACGGACAATCTGCATGCCAAGAATTTGCCTTGCTGGTCCTAAGTCTTTCATAGCAAAAGACTTACTCAACTCTTGCTTCAACTTCTGAATCCTGCAAGTATTATGACCAACAACAAGCATGTCATCAACATAAAGCAACACAATAATAAAGTCACCATCAGAGAACTTTTGCACAAAAACACAATGGTCTGAAGAAGTCTTCTTGAAGCCCTGCTGACTCATAAAAGAACCAAACTTCCTGTACCACTGCCTGGGAGCTTGTTTCAAACCATATAAGCTCTTCTTCAATTTGCAAACATAATTCTCTTTACCATTGACTTCAAAACCTTCCGGTTGCTCCATATAAATTTCTTCATCTAAGTCACCATGGAGGAAAGCAGTTTTAACATCCATTTGCTCAACCTCTAAATCTAGACTTGCAGCCAAGCCTAGAACCACACGAATGGATGACATCTTCACAACTGGAGAGAATATATCATCAAAATCAACTCCCTTTTTCTGATTAAATCCCTTGACAACTAATCTAGCTTTGTACCATGGAACTGGATTACCATCTTCATGTTTCACCCGAAAAACCTACCTGTTTTTCAAAGCTTTTCTGTCTTTAGGTAACTTAACCAAATCAAAGGTATGATTATCATGCAAGGATTTAATCTCATCTTCCATAGCATCAAACCACCTTTCTTTTTCTTCACTTTCCATGGCTTCATCAATACTCTCAGGTTCTCCCCCGTCAGTCAAGAGTACATACTCATTGGGAGAATAACGAGATGAAGGAATTATCTCTCTACTAGATCGTCTGAGAGAACTCTCTGGAGCATCTATAATTGGTTGTTGGACAACCACATCATCATGCACTGGAGCATCAACAACATCATGCCGGTCATTCTGAACATGATCACCATCTTCATTATCAACTTGATTTTCATCATTATGAAGATTTTCTTCCGGTGCAATAGTCAAAGGAACTGGATCAACATCAACTAAGCTCTCACTACTCTGAAAATCAGCCTTGTCAGCTTTGTCAAAATCTTCAATTTTTTGGTCTTCTAAGAACACAACATCACGGCTTCTAACCAGTTTCTTCTCAACAGGATCATAGAAACGATAGCCAAATTCATCTTGACCATAACCAATAAAGATACACTGCCTAGTTTTAACATCCAACTTTGACATTTCATCCTTAGGAACATGTACAAAGGCTTAACACCCAAAGACTCTAAGATGATCATAAGAAACATTCTTACTAGTCCAAACTCTGTCAGGGACATCACCATCTAAAGCAACAGCAAGAGATAAATTGATAACATAAGCAGCAGTATTAAGTGCTTCTGCCCAAAAGGAATCTGACAGCTTAGCATCTGAAAGCATACATCTAACCCTCTCAACTAGAGTTCTGTTCATCCTCTCTGCTAAACCATTTAACTGAAGAGTCTTTGGAGGAGTTTTCTGATGCCTAATACCCTGCTCTCTGCAATATCTATCAAAAAGACCAATATACTCACCACCATTATCTGAGCGGATGCATTTCAATGTCTTCCCTGTTTGTCTTTCAACCAAGGCCTGAAAACTCTTGAACACATCAAGTACTTGATCCTTGGACTTCAAAGGAAATACCCAGAGTTTGCGAGAATGATCATCAATAAAAGTCACAAAGTAAAGTGCACCACCATGAGATCTTACCTTAAAATGACCACACAAATCAGAATGTACCAACTCCAGCAAATCAAGCTTTCTTGAAGGCGGATGACTCTGAAAAGAAACTCTTTTCTGTTTACCGGCTAAGCAATGAACACATTTCTTCAACTTTGCTTGTTTCACTCCAGAAAGAAAATTTTTCTTAGCCAAACTATCAATCCCCTTCTCGCTCATATGACTCAGCCTTCTATGTCATAACTCTAATGAAGTATCATTCTCCACCAAATTTACTGAGTCACTGGAGATGGAGCCCTGAAATACATACAAGTTAAACAACTTGTCACCACAGGCCACAACCACCAAACATCTAGTAAGCTTCCACTGGCCAACACCAAGTGTATTAACATAACCTTCATCATCAAGATATCCCACAGAAAGAGCATGCTTGACATTATTGAGAACTAGTTTGGAACCATTGTTACTTTCCAAACAAACTGTCCCAATGCCAATAACTTCAACTTCATGATTATTGCCCATTTTCAACGTTCCAAAATTACCTGGAGTATAAGAAGAAAATAATTCCTTCTTTGGCGTGACATGAGAAGTAGCACCAGAATCCACAAACCAGCTAGACTCATCACGAACAAGATTAATGGCATTTGCATCACAAGAAACGAAAAGATCATCATTAGCAACAACAGAAACACGATTTTCATTATCCCCTTCTCTCTTTTGTTGTCTCATATCTCTCTTATGCTTGTAACAATATTTCATGATATGCTCATTCTTGTGGCAATAGTCACATGTAATATTCTTGTATTTAGACTTTGACTTGCTTCTACTTTTACCTCTATCATTCTGACCTCTGGACTTGTTTCTCCCCCTATCTTCAGTAACCAAAACATCGGAGTGTGAAGCTGAAGAACATGAGGCTTGAGATCTTCTTCTCATTTCTTCATTCAAGACACCACTCTTAGAATATTCCATGGTTACAACACCATTGGGAGCAGAATTTGTCAAAGAAACTCGAAGAGTTTCCCAAGAGTCTGGCAGAGTATTAAGAAGCCAAAGTCCCTGTATCTCATCATCAAACTTTACACCCATTCCGGACAGCTAGTCAAGAACACCCTGAAAATCATTATATGATCAGAAATAGGAGTGCCCTCTTTATACCTGATATTCATTAATTGTTTCAATAGGAACAACTTGTTGTTGCCAGTCTTCGAAGCATAAAGTTTCTCAAGCTTGTCCCACAAACTTTTGGCATGTGTATCATTCACCATATGGTTTCTAACATTATCTTCAACCCATTGTCTAATATAGCCAAAAACCTGCAGATGCTCAAATTCTCATTCTTCATCATTCAAAGACTGAGGCTTATTAGAAGCAAACACAGGTAAATGCATCTTCTTGACAAATAGAAGATCTTTCATCTCGCCTTTCCAAATATGATAGTTACTACCAGTTAAACACACCATTTTACTCATATTTGCCTCCATCATTCAAAATGACAATCAACAATAACCAATGCTCTGATACCACTTTGTTGGGAAAGACAAGGCACTAACAAAGAATGCCTGACAGGATAACAGCGGAAGAATACCCAAGTCTATACGTTCCCTTCTCGATTTGAACCAAGAGAAGACAAACAACCACAAGCAATATGATAGTAAGGTAGCAAGTAATTCAACCAAACAAATATAACAAGACAATAATAAACCAATCACACAAGACACCAAGATTTACGTGGAAAACCCTTCGATGTGAAGAGTAAAAAACCACGGGACCAAAAGCTCCACTATAATCCCCAATAGTTACAATATTGTTCTCCAAAATTTGCCACAAAACAAGTGCCAAACAATGAGCAACAACAAAATAAGATTGCACCAAATCAAGAGAATTAAAGGAGCAAAATCACCAATTTCGCAGCTACTGTTCACAACAACAAAATAAGACTGCGAAAAACTGCTCTCTTTTTTTTCGTTTTTGGCTGCTGAAAAATTCTTTTTTTTTATATCTGAAAATAAGACCTAAATAGGCTTATATTTGCCTCATAAGAATGGGCTTATGGGAAAAAATGGGTTGGTCCAAATTGGACTTTTATTTATCCACATAGGAAGGGAAAAAAAAAGTCCATAACCCAACACTTGGCCCATAAGATAGTGCCACGTAGATAAAAAAGGGATAGAAAATTGGTTATAAAATAAGTTCACAGGAGTAATAGGACCATATAGTATGAGTGTGTCTCTAAGATTTCGGACACAAGTTGGGGGTGGGGGTACTTATTCAAATATCTATATATATCTATATATCTATCTATCTATCTATCTATCTATCTATCTCTCTCTCTCTCTCTCTCTCTATATATATATATATATATATATATATATATATATATATATATCTACAAACAAGATGTTTACTCTAACATTACAGCTATACCCACACCCCTTCCCCTTTTTAAACAGATAATGATTACGACTTGAAGTGTGTGATGGAAATGAACGTGCCCGAGTTATATTGTTTGTAACGTGCCCGAGAATTGACTTAAGTAAATATATGATCTGAATTTATATATAAACACCTTAACACCTAATGGACTCTTCCGCATACGTACGTTCTCTGATAAATCCTAACTTTTATAGTTATCTTATTATTATACTTCATAGAACAAAAGAGAAGATACATCATTATATATATATATATATATATTTATATATATATAAAAGTTTTTTTAAAATTTTATACATTAGATTTACTTTGAAAGAAGATGTGCCCATCATGTTGCAGAGAAAACTAGACCTCTCACATGGTTTATGCAATTGGAGATGATTTATTTGTTGAGGCTTTGCCGAGAACATTATACATGAAGAAAAATAACAGGTTAATATGCCAAAAACTAGGTGTTTACTCTACCAATACAACTATCACCACCACCATCCCTCCTCGAAAATGAAGGATACCCTTTGAAATTTATTCAGAAATAATATCTAATACGTCCAATTTTTTTAATGATGATGAATAATGCTAAAGATCAAACATTACAAAATATAGGAGTATACGTACCACAACATGTTTTCTCGCGTGGCAAACTATATGTTCCACTCTCTAGAGGAGTATCTATGCCAACAAAACAAGTGCATCTTATGACTGAACAACCAGATTGGTCCACAAGGACATATAAAAGAAATACTCTCTACAAGAAAGTATTAGGTAAGATTTTATTAATATCAAAATACTAAGAAATCAAACAGTAAAATAATATATACTACACATGTATCTAACGAAAATTATATTCGAAGAATTCTTAGTTTTTATTGAAGAGGAGACGATATGAAAAACAGCATACATCTACCACATAAGACATTACTTTTGTGTATATAAAGTTATTTAAATGTATGGTACACTGAATTTCAAAAATTAAAAGAGAATATGCACTTCATGACACGACATAACTAAGGGAAAAAACTGTTAATTCGTGCATAATTACTTACAAACAAATTGCCTAATAAGAATTTAAAAATACGATGTTCGTCACTACATGCCCAACAAGACAGAAGACAAATAGATTGTCCACTCACTTAGTATGACGTAGTGCAATATTAAATATAAATTGATATGTTTAAAGCCTACAATATACTTAATAGATAAAATTTCTTGTGTATAGGGAACTCAAAACATAACCTATACGTGCAACACACGTGCAGTGAATCTAGTATTACTAAAAGTAGGAAGCTCCTAAAATCAAAGATAATTTACCATTTTTCCTTCTTCTTAATTAAAATGATTAAATTTTTCAATTAAATATTAATATTTTAATTACATACTAACATAATTTAAATTGGGCATAATTCATATATTGGACCCTAAACTTGACTTTAAATTTTAACTTTGACCTCCAACTTTCATAATGCACAAACAAGTACTTTAACTATCCAACTATTAAATAAATAAACACATGAGTCCTACATGGAACAATACACATAGGACACCACGTAGGACAAAAAATGACATGTAGGAAGACATGTGGGACATGTGTGTTTATTTGTTCAACTTTATACAAGTTTAAGTGTCTACTTGTGCACACCCACAGTTGAAGGGCATAAATGTAATTCAAAGTCATGTTAAAGGGCATATTTATGTATTATGCATTTAAAGTTCATGAGTTGTACTTTAATCCTCTGTTATAAAATCATAAATTTCTTTTGTTTTCTATAAAAAGAAAATCTTTAAAAAGTTAATAGCGTTGGAGGGTAATTTCCTATATCGATTTTGGGTAAACTGATAGCACGGAATACCTTTACTATGAACTAGATCACATTTTTTTCCAGTGGTAGGTTAAGCCAGACTCATTTCTTCCTTTGCATCATCAGGAGCCATAAATGAGTAAAAGGTGTCAAGAATTGGAAAATTTATCTGGAAATTATAAAGATTAAATACTATTATAATAAATATTAAAAAGATAAAGCAGGAATATTTACTTTAAAAGATACATGCATCGAATTAATTTTTTGTATTTAGGAAATACATACTCAAAAAAACTTTTCAATTTTTTTTAAATAGATTATGGGGTTTATTTTGATTGGTCTTCTTTTGAAATTCTCCCATATGCTCAATCTTTTCCTCTTTTTTCAATTATTATAAGATATTTGTAGTACTAATTAGTATAGAATACACGTGTCGAGAACTAGTGTGTATATACACACACATACAAACACACGAGAAAGTAGAAACATAATCGTCACAGTTTGTATCAATTTTTTTCAAATTTATCATATATCATGAATAAGACTCTTCATTTCTCATATTTAATTTCTCAAAAAGTACTCACTTCAAACCATTTTTATTAACAAAATATTTTTTAAAAAAAATCAAAAGGACTCCTTGAACTTTCCTCTTAAACTTACTTTAATTTTTATTTTTGAACTTTTTTTAATCAAGACATGTGATTAGAACATGTAGGAATTCTCAAAGGTAAATGGAGCCTTTAGGAGGTAATACAAAGAAGGGAACATAGTCAAGACTCGATGAACACGTTTGAAATGAAACACAGAAGGAAGTAGTCTAGACGACCATGGCGCACTACTGGCGCGGGACACCAGGCCCCAAACTACTGGCCTAAGTTTCGGGCGCAATGCTGGCGCGGGGCACTGGGACCAAAACTAATGGACGTTAGTGCTAGCACCTTGGTGGCGCGCCACCCCACACTTTTATCAAGAAAAACTGACAAAGTTTCAAGCTCAACATTAAAGTTGTTACTAGTATTATTATAAGTGGGAAGACCCAAACATCAAAGTTGAATTACTATTTTGCCCCTACACTAAATTAATATATTATAAATTTTTTTTATCTTTTTAATATTAGATAGTGATCAAATGTCCCTAAAAAAATTAAACGACCACTTTATCCTTCTCTTGATTAACATTTACCAATATTCATCTAATAACTTATATTTATATAATTTTAAGAGAAAATGGTCGAATGAACTCCTAACCTATTATCGAATTCTCAACTAGACACTTATATTTCAGAGGATTCGTATTAGCCCCTATGCTATTTTAATACGAAATTATTTGCTCCTAAATGCTGAGGTGGCAAAGAGTGTGTAGTTCACTCTCTTTGAGAGAGTGAATGTGAATTAAAAAAACTAATTAAAAATTTAGTAATATTTCTTTTATTTTAGAGTAGCTTTTTGTTTTTTTCTTTTAAAAAAAGTTATGTTTCCTTTTATTTTATTTTGATGTTTTTACAGTCTCTCTTCGTTTTTTGGCAGAGAAACAACATCGGCGCCGGCGAGCAACAACACCGGTGACGACGACATTTTGATCCATCATACGAGCTTTGCTCCTCCACCTCCAGGAGTCGCATCAGCGACCTTCTATAAATAAACATCTCACCTTCAAATTGACACTCCTCACAGGAACTCAACAAAAACTCCACAAGAAATAACCTTTGTTACTCCACCATGTGAGAACATATCCATCAATCACCAGTTTCGCTGAGAACCAACATCGCCACATTCTCTATTTTTTCTCCATGGCTTCAAAAAATTTGAAGTGGGAGACACGACAAAAGACTCTGACTACTAAATCTAAAATGAACTTCTAATTGTACAAAAACCAAAGAAAATTTGTGTATTTCAAGATTCGTACTGAAACAAACTAAATTATAAAATAAAAACTATTGGGCATTGAAGTATTATTAATGTTAAGTCAAAATTTCATGAATATGAGAGCATTCAATTAATATTGATTTTGAATGAAAATTTCATAAATAAGAGAGGAAAAATAGATCGGGTAAATATGGAGAATTTGACGGGTAATTTAACGACTATTGAACGAAGAATGGAGATTTTTGGAGATGGAACTGATAGAAAAAAGAAGATAACTGAGCAGGCGGTGGGAAAAAACCTTATTTTTAAAGAATTTGAGGCAGTGGTGCAACACCGACAAACAGCTCTAGGCAGATGGCTGCTTCTATGACAACAGAATAAAATGAATTAATTTAATTTGATATATATAAAGGATTATTATGTGGCAGGCGCGTGCAAACCACTCCATGATATAAATGTAACTATTAAAAATGTAATTTTCTTGTTCTTTTTTGTGATTACATCATTGTACTATATTAATTGATGATAAATGTTATTTCATTTGCCTTAAAGTTTTGTCATTTAAATATGTTGAGTTTATTTTAAAAGGGTCTATAAGAGTGTAGTGTATTATATTTTTTAATATAGTTTTGTTAATTAATATTTTTTTGGAAGGTGTAGGATAGAAACACTAAATAATTTGAGGTATAAAACATAATGTATGATCAGACTTATAATAAATTGTTCCATTCATAGAAGAAGTCATGATATGATTTCTTCATTTATATTTACATTTTTTCTTTTATCTTATTTTGAGAAATATAAATTCTTTTTTTAACTGTTCATACATTTTGACATCCAAGTTGTAACTCATCTTTCTATATTCAAAGCTAATCTTTGGAAAAAAAATTCTTTTAGCACGAATCGATTTTTGATATTCATTTATGTTGAAAAAGTCAATATTGAAGGTCAATGACAACCTTCATTTATATTTGAACTTTATTAATAATTATTGTCTTTTCATTATTCTGTCTTTTTCTCTGAAATTTGTCTTGTGTATGTTAGATAATAATACACATCGATTAGGTTTCCTTCATAATTATAACATTTTAAATTAAGAAGTATTTCAATCTTACTTGTTATCATATGTCAATTTATTACCTTATATGCTGATGTCAAAGAGTAGATCTCAAATATTTGAACTGTTATTCTAAAAAGGAATGGTATGATATTATTGTAATTTAATTGCAAGATGATTTTCTATATTTTAGTTATTTAAAACATTTTATGTTATCTTAGATAGGATACACGTGTCCAGAAACTAGTAATAATAAAATATATGTACATACATAATTTATCAGATGGGTAAAGTTATTTCTTCGATTTTTTTGAAACAAAGCCAAAAATACTATTGATTTTCAAAATTATAAAAAAAACAAAACCATACCCAAAAAAAATTGATTTATTGAATCATTTTGATATATTTTTGTTGGTTTGGATTGACTTTTGTCCAAATGGTGAACACCCCTAACCCAAAGGTATACCGAGGATACTCTAACACCCTAAAACGAACTAAAGTGAACGAGACCCTTGTGAGTGTTTCTTGAGTTAATTTTGTTTTAAAATGAGTTACTTTAGTGTTCTTAGGCAGTGTGTGTAGTTTGGTTAAATTTGGAGGTCATAGTCCACGAATTTCCATGACTTTCAGAAGGTGTGCCTAATATAGCGCTTGTCTCTCTCTATGTTTTTAAGTGAGTTTTACGTGTTCATTTAATCGAAATCGATGTAGGATGTTCCTAAGACCTAGACGACTTAGTTTAGGGGTTTAAAGTCCGAACCCCACCTAAGACCCCCAAGGGGCCCTAGATTAAGGGCCCAAAACTACGATCAAGCTGCAAAAATAGTGACCAATAGAAGACCCTAAGGACAGTTTATTGGTCCACCAACGGTCCGTCGAACTAGGGCGTCGATTGGCCCAGAAAGTCAGGATGAAAAAGCTCATAATGGAGCTACGTCTCAACAAATGAGACACCACCAATGGTCTGTCCATTGACAAATGGTCCATTGGTGAAAACTGCCCAAAATCTGTAAGTTTCTTGTAAAGTCTTCGGGTGTTTGGTAAATTCACCCCAAGTCTTTTATGACCCTGATATGCTGAAATTATAGTTACCTTAATAAGTACTCTTTCAATGATTCATCATTAATGTAGTGGTTTGGGACACTTTTCACAAATGAGGTGAACCTATCCCAAGAACTACTATCCAACTTCCCAGGCAATGCCACAAAGTTGTTCACCCTATCTTTGTGGTTAAGCCTTATAGGAATCGCTTAATACCTTTCTAGGAACACATCCCTCGACTCAAATTATAAGGCAACTCAGTAAACAAAATTGTGGCCTCTCCCATCAATGAGAGAGGGAAAACCTTTAATCCAATGATATCCATGTCCAAGTATGGCCTCCTTACACAACTCTTGCACACTGACCTCAGTTTGGCAATGTGAGCATGTAATTCCTCAGATGGTAGCCCTGAAAACAAATCTCTAGCGGTGAGCTTCTACATCAAGGTACTAGTTACCACGAATGAATGAACTTGTGGTAGAGGAGGTAGGACAAGAGGTCCATCCGAATAGATGATGTTAACATTGCCCCTATAATAATCTTGAGGGCGGGGGGCAGGAGGTTGTCTCTTCAGAGCGCTCTCATCAGGGTTTTCCATGATTACTTGGTTATGAGCATCAACTGGTGGAATAAGTTGACGGTGGATCCTATCACCATGGTAAGCAGGATTTTGTGGAACATTAATTCTGCATAGGGTGCATTTCAGTTCTATATCAAATAGAAGTGTTAGTTCTCCTCGACTCGTGTACTTGGAGCTAGACATGAAAAACATAAAAAATAAAGAAACAAGGTAAAATAAGGAAATTATTAACTAAATTTTAGTAGTTTCACTTCAAGTTAATCTAAAAGTCATTTTCCCTGGTAGTGGTGTCAAAATTTGATATGCTCAAATTATACTTGTCTAAAGAAGTATAAGCGGCCATATCAAGTAGAGAATCCAATTTTTAGGTTGGGGTGGGTCCCACGAGGAAAATTATTTAGACTTAACTATAGTCAATGATTACGTCTATTCAGTCAAGTCCTTTCTGGAAAACAGTAAATCAAACTAGGGGGTTTTGTGAAAGAAAAGTGTTCAATTATTTCTAAGTAAAACAAATAGCAAAACTAATTCTTTGGTGTTTATCAGGTGATGAGAAAAACTAGGGTGTAACTGTTCCCAGTAGGTTGATAACACAGTAATCCTAGCTATAACGATTCTTTTCTAGTGTCTTGCATGCAAAGTGGTAAGTTAAATATCTCTAATTCCTTGGTCCGACAACTAAAGAATATCACCCCGCACCTTGGTCTAGCTACGTGTGTCTAATTTACTAGACCTTACCTTACCTCATATTATGAATTATTTAATGTATGGATAAGTTATTACATCCCACACTATTCTATTAGATAGTGTCCACTAAATCTATGTTGTTATTTTTTTTTCCTATTAACTACCTCGTTGGTCCGGCAAGTTGAAATAGAAAAAGTTCTAACGCGTGCACTCGTTAAAAAGAAATCTAATTAACACGTTAACAGGATGCGTTGGGAAACTACCACTAGATCCCGCCGTTTAGAGTGACGTTGCACCATCAGTTGGGGGTCAAGTTGCACATGTGGTTGTTTTGATAGAGGATGAGCAGCGTAGGTATGAGAGATTTCAAAAGATGGACCCACCTCAGTTTCAGTGTGGGAAGAGCGAGGATAGTCATGAGTTTCTAACTACCTTCAAAGAATTACTAGAGGTGGTTGGATTAGCTGAGTCACATGGGGTTTGATATATTACACTCCAGCTTCGAGGACCAGCGAGAGACAGGAGTTTGCCAGATGGATCTCCTCCAGTGACTTGGGAGAAATTTGCTACTGCATTCCAAGATCGTTTTATCCCTTGGAGCGTGAAAGATGAGAGTCGCTTGAGGTTTGAGAGTCAGAGACAGGATGGTTTATTGGTTACAGAGTATGAGGCGCGTTTTTGCCAGTTTTGTACGCATGCGTTGGCCATTGTTCTAAATGAGACAGAGAGGATCCGCAGATTTGTGAGGGGATTGACTTTCTCTATTAGGTCAGCTGTGTTTCAGGCATCTAAGGAGGGGTCTTCTTTTCAGTCCATTGTGAGTGCCGCCAAAGAAGCAGAATTGATGGAGAGAGATGAGTTTGGGGACCTTAAAAGGGCCTATATATTAGGTCAGTTTCATGGTGCCTCAAGTGGAGGTAGGGAATCATAAAGAGTGAGTAGTTTTTTTCAGCAGCGGGGACCTATTCATGCATCTATGCCAACATTTGTGGGTGTCCATAAATCTAGGGGTTCTTATAGCTCTGGTCAGGGCTTGTACGGTTCAAAACATTGACCTATAGGGCGAGGCAATTATAGTGGGTTTTCAGGGTCCATGCAGAAGTTTCCAGGTCAGAGTTTTGTTTTACTTGTGGAGATCCCAATCACTTAATGCGATAGTGTAATTTTCAAAGGGGTCGTGATGAACCTCGACCTGATTCTTCATTCTAGATTAGACCAGCAGCACCACAGGGTAGAGGTCGTGGTAGAGTTCAGTCAGGTAGAGGTGATAGAGTTTCTAGTAGTGGTGTTGCAGCTAAGCAGAGTGGGGGTAGAGGTACCACCCAGACTGGAGGTGGATGAGGAGGCCAGTGCTATGCTTTTGCGGGGAGACATGAGGTGGAGAACTTGTATGCTGTTATTACAGTTATCATCCTAGTGTGCCATCGACCTGCGTCTATGTTGTTTGATCCATGTTCTACATTCTCTTATGTGTCCATATTTTGCTGCTAAATTTGATATGATATGTGATAGCATTAATGTACCTATTCGTGTTTCTACACCCGTGGTTAAGCCCTTAGTGGTGGATCTAGGGTATCGATCATGTCTTGTTTCTTTGGCTGGGTATGACACTTGGGTAGACTTAATCATTCTATGGATGGAAGACTTTGATGTTATCTTGGGTATGGATTGTCTTTCTCCTTATCACGTTGTCCTTGATTGTAATGGTAAGATTGTGACTTTAGCAATGCCTGGGGTTGCGAGGTTTGAGTTGAAGAGTGTTACTGGTTCTTTTCCTAGAAAGATTATCTCTTTTATTCGTGCTCAGAGAATGGTGGAGAGAAAGATTTGTCTTACTTAGCATTTACTCGGGATACTAGTGTTGAATCACCTCCCATGTACTCTGTTCCCGTGGTTAAGAAGTTTCTTGATGTATTTCCTTTAGATCTTCCAGGTTTTCCTCCCAATCGGGATATGGATTTTGCTATTTATTCGGAGTCGGGCACTAAGCCTATTTCTATACAACTATATCGTATGGCCCCAGCAGAGTTGAAAGTATTGAAGGATCAGTTGCAGGATATATTGAGTAAGGGTTTTATTCGCCCTAATGTATCACCTTGGGGTGCCCCTGTATTGTTTGTAAAGAAGAAGGATTGGACTATGAAAATGTGTATTGATTACAGACAGTTTAACAAGGTAACAGTGAAGAATAAGTATCCACTTCAGTTACAGGGATCATCATTGTTCTTTAATATTTATTTGAGGTCTAGGTATCATCAGTTGATGATTAGGGCATCAAATATCCCTAAGACAACTTTTCGGACTCGATATGGACATTAAGTGTTCCTAGTGACTTCTTTTGGATTGACTAATTCCCCTGCAACATTCATGGAGTTGATGAATGAGGTGTTTCGACAATACGTATATTCTTTTGTGATTGTTTTCATCGATGACATCTTGGTTTACTCCAAGACTAAGAAGGACATGTCTGACACTAGAGGATTGTACTTCAGAGGTTGAGAGAAGAGAAGTTATATGCCGAGTTCTCAAAGTGTGAGTTCTGTCTTACTTCTGTGACATTCTTGGGACATGTGGTGTCCAAAAAGGGTATTACAGTAGATTCGTCCAAAATTGAGGCTGTTAGAGGCTAGACGCAACCTACTTCAGCTACTGAGAATCGGAGTTCTATGGGATTGGCAAGCTATTATCGATGATTTGTCAGAGTTTCTTTACTATTGAAGCTCCATTAACTAGATTGACTCAACAGGATGTGCGTTTTCAGTGGTATGATGAGTGTGAACAGAGCTTTCAAAAACTCAAGACTTTGTTGACTTCAGCTCCTGTGTTGTCTCTACCTAAAGAGGGTGTAGAGTTTACAGTGTATTTTGATGCTTCAGGAGTTGGATTGGGTGGTATGTTGATGCAGAAGGGGAAGATGATTGCTTATGCTTCTAGGCAGTTGAAATCCCATGAGAAGAACTACCCTACCCATGATTTGGAGTTGGCGGTTGTGGTATTTGTACTTAAGTTAGGGCGTCATTATTTGTATGGAGTGCATAGTGAGATCTTCACTGATCATCAATGTCTTCAGTATATCATTAGCCAGAGTTAATTGAACTTGAGGCAGCGGAGATGGCTTCAGTTTCTGAAGGACTATGATGTGACTATTCTGTATCATCCAGGAAAGGCCAATGTTGTGGCCGATGCTCTGAGTAGGAAGACTCCTAGCATGGGGAGTCTTGCAGCGCTTAGTATTGAGGAGAGACCATTTGCTAGAGATGTGCTTATATTAGCTAACAGTCTTGTCCGCTTGCAGATTTTAGAAGAGAGTGATGGGATGATTGCTTTTATTGAGGCTCGTTCTTCTTTTGTCGAGACAAAGTATTGAGAGGGGAAGCTAAGGAGGTTGTCCTTGATTCTGATGGTGTCTTGCGGATCAAAGGCAGAATTTGTGTGCCCAGGACAGGCGATTTGATTTGATTGATTCTTGAGGAGGCCCATCGTTCTCATTATTCCATCCATCCAGGAGACGCGGAGATGTATCATGTTCTGAGTCTGCATTACTGGTGGTGTGGAATGAACAGAGATATTACAGACTTTGTTTTGAGGTGTTTGACTTGCAAGCACGTCAATTGTGAGCACTAATGGCCTAGGGGTGTATCTTAGAGGATGCCTATTTCTACTTGGTTGTGGGAGCGGATTACTATGGACTTTGTTGTGGGTTTTCCTACCACTATGGGTGGTTATGACTCTATTTGGGTTGTTGTTGATAGGCTGACCATGTCTGCCCACTTCATTCAAATTTGGGTGAAGTATACCGCAGAAAAGTTAGTCGAGCTATATATCAGTCAGATTGTGCGACTACATGGAGTTCCTATTTCTATCATATCAGATCGATAGACCCCTCAGTTAGATATGAGTACAACCTTTCACCCTCAGACAGATGGTCAGTTTGAGCTGACGATTCAGGTGTTTGAAATTGACATTTACCCTTAGTGGAGTTAGGCTATAATAATAGTTATCACTCTAGTATACAGATGGCCCTATTTGAGGTGTTGTATGGAAGACGGTGTCGATTGGTTGGTTCGATTCGGCGGAGATGGCTCTTTGGATACAGACTTGCTTAGAGATGCTATGGAGCAACTCTGTATTATTCAGTATAGATTATTGACAACTCAGAGTAAACAGAACAATTATGCAGACCGGAGAGTTAGAGCCTTAGTGTTTATGGAGGGTGATCAGGTTTGGCTCCGAGTATCACCCATGAAGAGTGTGATGAGGTTTTGAAAGAAGGGAAAGCTTATCCCTAGATTCATTGGACCTTTTGATATTTTGAGCCGAGTGGCAGAGGTGGCCAATAAGTTGTCCTAGCCATATAGTTTTTCGGCAGTTCATCCTGTTTTCCACGTTTCTATGCTATGGAAGTATATTCCGGATGAATCCCATGTGATTTCACTCGATTTTGAGGAGCTGAGTCCAGACATGACCTATGAGGATGAGCCTATAGCTATTTTGGATAGGCAGGTTCGAAAGATTAGGACCAAGGTGATTGCTTCAGTGAAGGTGCGTTGCAAGCACCGATCGGCTAGAGAGGCAACTTTCGAGACAGAGTCTGACATGCGTGCCAGATAACCTTAGCTTTTTGATGTTTCAGGTACTTTCTTTCACTTCAAGTTCGAGGATGAACATGATTTTTAGTGGTTGATATTGTAAAGACCCGCGAGGTTATTTTTGGAAATTTGAATTATTCGTATAACTTGAGTTAATTAATTAATGAATAAATTATAGGTAATTTATTTAATTAGTGACTAAAAGGGATAAATCTGTTATATATTTAAGACCCTAATCTACATAACAAATATGTAGAAATAAATTATGAGGGTTAAGAATTTTTGGATCATAATTTACAAGAAGCAATAAAAAAAGGTTACGACTTCCCTATGGCATCGTCGACGGCATTAAGCCAATATTTTTTTGTTTTCTTAAGAAATTTTCATCGAATAAATTAATAAACATTCAGGTTTTCTTCAAAATTTGTTTGTAGACATTGATAAAGTTATGCACTTTTGATAAATTTTATCGGTTGAAAATTTTTAAGTTGGCAGTTGTTTCCTAGGAGAGGAAAATAATTAAAATATATTTGTTGAAGTATTCGTTACAGTATCATTGCATGAACTTGGAACAATAATTGTCTAATGATGATTTGGGAGGCTTAAAATTTTAGGTCTGCAAAATGTTAGTATTCAAGGATTATCGTAGGTTCAGCTTTCAATCTCGATATTTCTTTCACTTTCGGATCCTTCTTTTAAGTAGCACATTAGGCTTTAATTTTTTATACATTGGAATAAATAATTAAATATTTTATATATTGTATTATGTGAATATTATTTAATCTATAATATTGGGGGAATTAGAACTAAACCCTAGGCTTGAAATTTGATGAAAATTGAAGAGTTTACATGTTAGTTGACATTAAGGTTTAGAATTGGATTATAGTAAAATGGATGTTGTTAAATTAGAAATCTCATTGTGAATATGTACTTGAATAGATTCCATTGATTTGGAAGATCAACAGAAAGGGAAGGCTCAAGTCCAAGAGTAATTATTCCATTGGCTAAGGCAAGTGGATTTCTAAACCCTTGTTAAGCGTACGAAATTCGTGTATTTCCTTGTGTGGTTTTATGGATGACTTGGAGACTTGTTGCTTATATGTTGGTGTTGTTTTCCTTTTTTTAAATTGCGCTTTGTTATCAAAATGGTTATATCCTCATTTTCATTTGAGCATGTCATTTGCATTGTATCTGAGACATGGATGTGGTAGGAGGATGTACAATTTCCAGAGTCGTATCGCATGTTGCGATGGATATTATCTTTCGAGGGACGTATCGCACGCTGCAAAGGTTACTATTATCGAGTGTAGTGTCGTGCGCCGCAATAGATGCATGGACGGATATGTCCCCTATAGGTCCCGGACTGAGAGACAACGAGTGTATATCGTTAAGAAAGACATGCATCACTATATTTGACATTGCATCTCATTGCATTACACATTATTATTATTGATGAACTTGAACACGTATTTTTCTGATCTAGAGAGTATTTCTCTTTGAAGCTTGTGACTGTTGAATATTGAGTTGTTATTGAGTATGTGTACACTGATAGAGTGTGGTTATTGAGTTCTGCGTTTGGTAAACTGTAAACTGTTTGGCTATAGCGTTGATATGGTGTAAGAAGTATCCATATTTTGTTCACTTAACGTGTGTTTAGAGGTTTTCTTGTTGGGTACCGCGTGGTTTGGTACTCGCCCCTCGCTTCTACAAATTTTTTATTGGATACGAGTCCGGATCTTCGTGATACCTGTCATTCATTTATTTTCAGAGGCATCATGTGGAGGGTTGTGAGGTAGCTGCTTGTCATCTTAGCGTACTTCCCTATTCCAGTTTATAACTTTGCTTTTACTTGAAAAACAACTTCACTTTAGACTTCTATTTTATTTCGATCTAATTTTTACATTAGAGGCTTATGCACGTGACAACCTTGTTTGTGGGATTGAATTAATATGACTTTGTTTCATAATAGCAATTGTTGTTGGATTGTCATTTACTTCCGCACTTTTTTAGATATTGGGTTTTAGGCTGACTTTCCTTGGTGAAATAAGACGAGTGCCATCACACTCATTTTTTCGGTCGTGACACAAACGACGGCAAGGATGGACGGTCCGTCATCTGCCCGACGCCCCGTTGTTGGGTCCGTCGTCAGGGCCTGTTCGACTGGATTTTACTAAAATAGGCATAACATTTAATTCAAAGGTCTGATTTAGCAAGATCGGTGGCTATGGAAAGGTAAATCAATTATTTCTGTGTGTGTAAGTCATGGGACATCTAATTTGTTTTATGCTTCCAGTTATTATCATTTGAAGTTGACCCAACTGCATTTCCTCTTAACTGCCTGCAAATTTTCCACCTACGGACCATAGGTCAACCTATGGACTGTATTGGTCATCTGTAGCTCTTGTAAGGTGTGGGTGAATGGGGGTATCGATCGATAGTCACGGACTACATACCGTTGTCTGACCTATGGACTGTCGATCAAGAATAGCCAGTTTTTCCCGGCTGAATTTTTGGGAGTTTCTGATCCCATCAACTATTGTGCATGTTTTACTATTCGTTGCACCTACAGATATTTTTTAAGAAAACTGATTTTTGGTCTATTTTAACTATGTGGTATAACAATTTGTTTTCATTGGGTGAGTTTAAATCTGGTTGTAAGTGGTTCCTTTGATCTTTGTATATGTTGATTACTATTGAATGTGAGTAGAAAGACATGTTTCTTTACGGTCAAAACAGAAAATATACAATTTTATCAGTGTATTACTTGTGCCATTAGTTGTATGACAGCCTTGTGTTGCCTTTTCTGTAATAATTTTATCAGATCAAAGCTAAATCAGTTGCTAATAGTGGATCCTTTGTAAGTTGTTAAGTGCATGGTTGTGGTGATAACTCCCCTTTGATGATATGCTTCAATGTTCTGCCAACAATAGAAGAATTAAGCGAAGATACATTTTATTTCTCCGGTGATCTAATAATAAAAATTTTTAGAGGAAAAAAAGTCCATACATACATACATATATATATGCATATATATATACATACATATATATATGCATATATATATACATACATATATATATGCATATATATATACATACATATATATATGCATATATATATATATATATATATATATATATATATATGTGTTACAAATGTATTATCAAGTTAACAAGATATTTTAAATTCAGTATATATCATTATAAGTTATTCCGAGTTCTTTTGAAAAAAAATATGAAAATTATGTGAAAATATATATGAATCATATAATATACTCAAATTTACAGAAGATTCTATTGAAGTCATAGTACTCACTACACAAGCATATTACACTAACATTAGCCAGAAATAAAAAAATTAATCTTCAAAATATTTCGAAAATTCAATGACACGCGACCCTAAAATTAATAAAATACAAAAAGGCAAAGAAAAAGACATACGATGTAACAAAACTTGAAAAACTGAGAAACTTATAATGAATATCAAACGACAAAATTCCCTTGAACAGAGCTCGTGGGAGAAGGGGGAAATAACGGAGGAACTGTCCTCATGAGAGAATGAAAAAATTACGCTCTTAGAAAGCAAAACTATACATATCTAGATGAACTATGAAAAATGAGTTTTCTTTTTCTCATGCTAGTCATTTTATACGTGATTGAAATATTCCTACATGAATCAAATTATTTGGTTGTTTAGACAATATGTATGTGTTTGTGAAACAAGCACAATATCAAGTTAAAAATAATATTGAAACACTGAGGTACGATGAGTTCTGATATGAAAAGATTAAATAGAAGGGTTCACAATAAAAATTCATACAAGTATAAGGCTATATTACGTAAATAGAAGGGCTCACAATACAGTACATTATTCTAGATACACTTGATCAAAGTAGATTCACATGAATCTATGATACATAGATAAATATTGTGTCTTCACCTCCCACCCATCTTGCTTGTCACTCTTTTCTCGTCGTGTATTTGATATGCAAAATACATGGTAATTATACTAGATTTTTTACTAGTGTTGTTGAAACAACACAAATGTTTTCCATAATTTATTTTAAAAAATCTTCTCATTTTCTTGACGTTATAATATTATAATCTTATAATTAAAAAAATAAAAAAAGAAGTGCTAGCTCGCCCAAAACCTTGACCCTTCTAGAGCTGGGTCTAGTCGAGCATTTTTAGACCCTTAAAAATGACGAGCCGATCCACCCTATCCCTTCAAATTCCTTGGCCCGTGAGGCTTGGTCCTAAAGGGGCTCGGTCCGCCCTTTTTAACACCTCTTTCTATATAAAGCTATATCAAACCATTTGACCTTTATGCTTAAATCCTAAATAACCCGCAACACTATAATCACTGTCATAGGTGATAGTAGACATGGGTACTTTGGGCAGGAGTATTTTTATAGTAGTTGCAGGTGGCTGTTATTCTGGTGTAGAAACTCCATTGACAGTTTACACGGTTTCTTTGATCATCTCTTTTGGTTTCTTCCATGTATGTATCTGATTCATTTTTTTGGGTGTGATGAATTTATCTAAAATCTCATATTGTGTTTCTTTTCTTAATTTTTATGTCTTTTTTTGGCTGTTTATTATTGATTGCTATTTGTGCTTCGCTTTTTTTTTCCACACATGATATATCGTTCGAATTTGGGGGGTTTAGGTTCTTTCACAGCTACAAAGATTGCGTTGATGGCATTTATTTTTTATGTTAAGGGACTCTTAAATTTTGTTTCTAAATTTTAATGAGTGTTTGCAAGAATATGCTATTGAGATTTGATAAAATTGGAGTTGTGTTTGACTAAACGCCATGTTATTCTCACTTCATAAGCTAGGACTCCCCCCTGTTCTTGATGCTTAATTCGAGGTGTGTGGTGCATTAAGATTTTTGCGTTTGGTTGATGAAATGAAAATTTATCTTATTATTTAGTCATGGTTAAATCCTTTCTTCATAAGCTACGTTCCATGCTTTAGATGTTCAGTCCTACGTGAGGGGTTGTGAGTTTCACATTAATTGAACAATTGTTATTATGTCTTGTTTTGTAGTATTGATTAATCCTCACTTCGAATGTTCGCTAATGTTAAGGTCCATTTTCCAATGATGACCCATTTCTTTTTCTACGTTTGTTCAAATTTTTCACTTTTATTGGCTTGCAAGGAATCTGTGGACAACAAAGGGCGAGGAACCACAGATTTAAACTCCAATTACATATGAAAGTGAATCTTTTCTTTTTTTGAACTCTCCACCTCTCTATTTGGTTTGCATCTTCAATGAATTCATAATGCCCTTGAACTGAGCTCGTGGGAGAAAGGGTGGATATCATGGAGGAACTAAGCTCATGAGAGAATGGAAAAAGTTACGCCCTTTGCAAACAAAAGTAGACATATCTAGATGAACAATGAAAAATGAGATTAATTTATCTCATGCTAGTCCTTTTTACGCGATTGAAATATTCTTACATGAATCAAAAGATTTGTTTGCTTAGTCAACGTATAAGTATTTGTGCAACACACACACTATCAAGTTAAAAATTATATTGAAATACTGAGGTTCGATGTGTTCAGATAACAAAAGAATAAATAGAATAGCTCACAATAAAAATTCATACAAGTATAAGACTATATCACGAAATGGGATCAAAGTACACGTATATTATTCTAAATACATTCTATCGAAGTGGATTCACATATATTTAGGTTACATAGATAAATATAGTTATCTCACCTCCTTCCCAAGAAATAATTGTAATCATCATATGTGTGTATGTGGTATGAGGTCAATTTGTAGTAGTTCAAAATTTGTTGGTAATATTAGTACATCCCTATAAAGGTATATTGGTTTGTCTTTTCAGAAGACATATGATACAAGTGAAAGGTTGTCTAGTAAAAACTTTTATAGATATATATGCTAGAGATACTCGTCATTTTACAAAAGGCAGATGTCCTAATTTTACATGTCACAACATTTTATAATTATAAGTGTGAGATGATGGTAAAGATTAGCAAAAATTAGAGAAATCAATAGTAGAAGAAGAGTAATTAGCAACACAACTAGCTTCTTTATTAGCTATTTATAAGTATTTTACCCTAGGTGATGTTGAGACTTAACGCTCACTTTCAACCAAGACCTTTTGACAATTGATCCAAGTAGGGATGAACTGATCAATAATTAGAAGAATAATTAGAGATATAAGATGAAGCATTATCATTAGTGTTACATTTCAGAAATTCATAAGTTAGATTGAAAAAGAAGAGTTTAGATGATTTGCCTTGTTGCAGGAATTGTGAGTCTTAGCTGCAGACTGTAAGAAGTCCTACGGGTCATAGGAAGGAAATATTTAAGTTGATTTTTAGAAATGTTGATACTCTGATTATGGAGCTACAAATGGATAGGGTGGGATGTAGTTAGTCTTATGGGTCATATATGGGTTCCATAGAATTGTTTTGGGCTTAGTTAATTTCGTGCTTAAAATTAAGTTCTATAAGCGGGCTCTACGAGGAGTAGGAAATTGGACAAATTGCAGAATGGTTCCGCATGAAGTGGATAATTTTTGGATTCCTGAAGTTTGTTCTATGGTTGACCAGTACGAGCCATAGAAAGGTCTACATACCTTAGGTCCCAATTCCTCCAGTTAATTCTTAAAGGTATTTGGATCTTTTTTTATGTATTTAATGTCTATGCTATGTTGTTTGACCAAATTCTAAGACCTATAACTACCTTTCAACCCCTAAAGCTACCAACTCTCTTATATAAACCTTTATTTTCATTTTCTTTAAATAGTTGAGATGAAGACACACCAACTGTATCTTTTTGTGGTGAGGAGGACACATCAATAATATATATTTTATGGGGGAGGACACATTATCATTATTGTTACACAATACGGGTAGCTCCTCAACAACAAAAGTTAAATTAATTTGATCATTAACAAAATCTGCATCGTTCAAATAATCAAGAAATTTTAAAACATCAAAATCAATATTTAATATGTAGTAGCGACCATTCTTGTTGATTCTACATCCAAATGTTTCCACATTTTTAGCATCCAATTCCTATGCTAATTTATGAAGCACCATGATATGCAACTCATATACATGAATAATATTTTATGATTAATGGTTTCGTTAAACAGTTTAGCTCAGATCATATACAAATTAATGAGTTTGAAGTGTCACAAATATTTAAATCATTTACTTTATGTGTGTTAAGAGATAAGAAAAATAACATTATTAGTGAATTTGTTCGGACTTGGAAATAATCTAATTTTAAACTAATCAAAAAGACCTATCTTGTTTGAGGTAACAAGGTGCAATATTCTTATACACAATTGAGATATTAAGTTTAGAAGTTTAGGTGAAATTGAGATTTTATGAATAAATCCTAGATTCTGCTAAAACTTACGAAATATTCTATTGAAATCATTCGAAGTCATAACACCCACTACAAAAGCATATTACACTAACATCAGGTACAAATCAAAATAAAATCTCCAAAAAAAATTAGAAAAATCAATGACACTCAACCCTAAAATCAAATGAATAGAAAAAGACAAAGAGAGAAAGAAATACGAACTAACATAACTTGAAAAACTAAGAAACCTATAATGCATATCAAAGATAAAATGCCCTTGAATTGAGCTCGTCGAAGAAGGGGAAAATGGGGGAGGAAATGAGCTCGTGAGAGAATGGAGAATAATACGTCTTTTGCAAACAAAGAAGACATATCTAGATGAAGTATTAAAAATGAGTTTTCTTTGTTTCATGCTAATCATACGTGATTGAAATATTTCTAGATGAATTAAAAGATTTGTTTGTTTAGAAAACGTATGAGTGTTTGTGCAACCCACACAATATCAAGTTAAAAATTATACTTGAAATACTGAGATGAGTTCAGATAACAAAAGAGTAAATATAAGGGTTTACAAAAAAAATTCTACAAGTATAAGGCTAGATTTGGTAAATAGAAGGGCTTACAATACAAGCACATTATTCTAAATACATTCTATCGAAGTAAATCCACATATATCTAGGATACATAGATAAATCTCGCGACCTCGCTTCCCTGTCATTTTGCTTGTCACTTTTTATCTCGCTTGCATATCCGGTGTGTAAGAGACATGCTAATGATACTATATTTTATTACTAGTGTTGTTGAAATAACACGATTGTTTGCCATATTTGATTTTAAAATTTTCTTATTTTCTTGATTGTATAAAATTATATACTTTAAAAGAAAAGAAGTAAATAAAAAGGGCTAGATCATTCTAGCCCTCAGCTTTTCTACAAGTGGGTTGAGTTGAGCATTTTCAGGCCCTACAAAATGACGAGTTAATCCACCCTATCCCTTTAAATTCCTTGGCCCGTTAGCTTGGGCCGGATGGTTCTAGTCCGACCCTCTTTGACACCTTTCAAGGCTATATCAACCCATTTTACCTTTATGTTTAAAGCCTAAATAACCAGCAGCACTACAATCTCTGTCATTGGTGATGGTTGACATGGCTTCTTCAGGCAGTAGTTTTTTGTTATAGTTGCAGCTGGCTATTATTCTGGTGAGGAACTCTATTGACCGATTTCACCAATTCACTTATCATCTCTTTTGGGTTCTTCCATTTATGTATCTTCTCCATTTTATAATGGATGTGATGAATTTATCTCAAATTGTGTTTCTCTGCTCAATTTTTGTGTCTTCTTTTTGGCTATTTTCTATTTATCGCTATTTGAGATTCACTTTTTTTTTTAGAAATGATATATCATCTGAATTTGGGGATTTTAGGTTCCTTCGAAACTACAAAGATTGTGTTAATGGGATTTAACTTTTATGTAAAGGGACTCTTAGATTTTGTTTCTAAATTTGAATGAGTGTTTGAAAGAATATTCTACTGGGATTTAAGAAAATAAGATATATAAACCTAACTTCAATTAAATAAGAAAGTGAATCCTTTCTTGACTTCAACTTTCCACCTCTCTATTTGGTTGCATCTTTAGTTAATTCGTAATGATACTTCAATAGTTCTAAATTGGGTTAGAACATATATAGACAAATAAACAACAGATAACTTACATAATATATATAGAAAAATTAGTTACGTTATAAATATATGCAAGTAAATACTATCTATCATTATAGTGTGGAAGGATGTTTTTGCAATTATAAGAATTCTTACTATTTTATTTATTTTTATTCTTTAAAATTTCATGCATAGTCATCTTCTTTTTGTTAAGAAATATGTAAATTATGATAGTTACATGATGAATATACTCCAATATGAAGTTGTAACTAATATTTATTTTTCATATCTCCATCGTTTTGAGTTCCTAAATATAACTTCGTAGTTGATTACTGTATTTTTGTATTCAACCTTTCTTCTATTTTTAGGATATATATAGTAAAGCTAATCACAGTTTGTATTTATCATTAATTATTTTGAGAGTAAAGATGTTAAATCTCATAGAATAATAATTATGTCTTTTTTATTGTTTGATACTCATTTATCTTTTGATACCAACATATTTGTACTTTTTTCTTTTTAAATGTAATCTCAAATGTTTAAAAAATTAATGAACGTAACTGATATAGAGAGGTACAAAATAAGTGCAAAAGTAAAAATAAAATAAACAATAATGTATACTAAAAAAATGACTAAGTAATACATTGAATAATATTTTTTTAGAATTCATTATATATATATATAGTTTATCTTAATTCTTCACACATTCATGCCATATTTTCTGTTTGTCAGATTTATTATTATTATATGATTATAGTTTTTTATACATATGATATGTTTCGTCTAGAGTAACTCATGTTGTGTTTAGAGTAAGTCTACTTTTAACAAAATATAATTCAATAAGTATGAAAATATTTTTCTCTATATATTTTAATGCGATGTCTTTTATTATGGATGTCATGTCTTTATTTACATCTTCTTTTTTCGTTTGAAATTCTAATTTTTTCCATAAATTTTATTGTATACCGCCAAAACATTTTGTAATATTTTTCTTTATACATATCTTTTTTTATAGACAATTTCTTTTTTGATTATTAAAACTTTGTTTTAGTTATTAAAATACATTAATTCCTCTGATAAAATAAAATATTTATTTTTCATGAAGTATTTAATATATCAAACCTCCAACATAAAACACTATGTTTTATGTTATATTTTGTGCACAGTTATATTCTTATGATAAACTTACATATGAAAGGTCTTAGATTTGAACTTAGCTATATAAATTAAAGTTTTCTAATATTAATTAGGGGACAAACGTGCAATGCACGTTCCGAGAACAATACTAAAAATAGTTCTAAAAAAAAATATAGTAGTTCTTTTCACATGTTCATATGACTACTGAACATTATAATGTAAAATAAATGTGCAAACACATTTGGATAGATGACAAGAAAAATGTACAACAAATATCGTCTATAAGATAATATTATTGAGATACTACAAATTAAATGATTGGACCTTAGTAAATTGAAATTAATATATTCATTTAACTAATTAAAAATTTCAATGGCCATCTTCATATGTTTGCGTGAATAAGAGATATATACTATGATCCACATTGAACATACAGAAAAGAATTTGTAATATTATACTGTTGAAAACCATATTATTATAATCTTCGCTAAATAAATAATACTATTTACTGTAACAAAATTTTCTTAATTGATAATCACGTGAAACACATGTGTAGATAAAGTAGTATATATATATATATATACATACATATATGACAATGGACCACTAACAGAATTAATACCGAACACAACTGATGAAAAATAATAGTAATTTAAGTTGATATTTAGACGTTATGAATAAATCCTAGAATCTACTCGAATTTACGAAATATTCTATTGAAGTCATAATAGTCACTACACAAGCATATTATACTAACACTAGGCACAAATCAAAATAAAATCTCCAATAATTAATGACACTGGACCCTAAAATCAAACAAATACAAAAAGACAATGAAAAAAACATACGAACTAATATATCTTGAAAAACCTAGAAACATATAATGCATATCAAAAGATAAAATGCCCTTAAACTGAGCTTGTGAGAGAATGGAGCACTCACGGAGGAACTAACCTCATGAGAGAATTAAAAAATTTATGCCCTTTTCAAGCAAAAGTAGACATACGTAGATGAACTATGAAAAATGAGTTTTCTTTGTCTCATGCTAGTCAATTTTTTCGTTATTGAAATATTCCTATATGAATCAAAAGAATTGTTTGTTTATCCAACGTATAAGCGTTTGAGCAACAGGAACAACATCAAGTTTACAATTATATTAAAATACTGAGGTTCAATGAGTTCAGATAACAAAAGAGTAAATAGAAGGGTTCACAATAAAAATTCATACAAGTATAAGGTCATATCACGTAAATAGAAGGGCTCACAATATACGTATGTTGTTCTAAATGCCCTAAAGTAGATTCACATGTATCTAGGATACATAGATAAATATTGTGGCCTCACCTCCCTTCCATCTTGCTTGTCACTCTTTTCTCATCGCGTATTTGATATGCAAAATACATGGTAATTATACTATTTTTTTTGTTAGTGTTGTTGTGTTAATGAGATTTAACTTTTAGGTAAAGGGACTCTTAGATTTTGTTTCTAAATTTGAATTAGTTTTTGCAAGAATATGCTACTAGGATTTAATAAAAGAAGATATATCAACCTAACTTCAATTTAATAAGAAAGTAAATCCTTTCTTGATTTAAACTCTCCACCTCTGTATTTGGTTGCATCTTCAGTTAATTCGTAATGATACTTCAATAGTTCTAAATTGGGTTAGAACATATATAGACAAATAAACAACAGATAACTTACATAATATATGTAGAAAAATTACTTACTTTATCAATATATGCAAGTACAAGCTATCTATTATTATCGTTTGAAAGGATGTTTTTGTAATTAATTGTACTTACATAACTTTGTTAATTTCTCTTACAATGAAACTAAATAAATACTTCAAACAACGTTTTATTCAACTGTAGCGGACATTGGCTCTCTTTTCATGTTATGCAAAGAAGCTAGATGATTGGAAGTATATGTTAAAAACACTAGAAAGATAAGACATTAATTAAAGTTTATATTTTTTTCATTTTCACTTTTATTTAATTGGATGTGCATACAACCCTACTTCTACCCTGTGGAGGTGAGGTTGAGCGATTGTTTTAGATAGACCAAAGTGAAGCATATCAAAATAAATATTAGAAAAAACTATAATAATGAACAAGTCATATTAAGTGATATTAATCACCTAAAACTGAAAGTAAATAAACTTTTATAACATGTTAATTACATAAAACATTGAGAAATTGCATGATAGGTATGTATAAATATGTGTTAAATCTTAAACAGATATCTAACATCCGATAAGACAAATAAAAAAGGGATACACATACACAGACACATATTTTACAAAGAAAAGTAAAAAATGAAAAAGAAACATATCTAGAAAAATGATATGAAAAAGGATAAAACATTACTAACCCCTAGATCCGCCAAATTCATCAACAATAGCAACAGATCTTGCATGGAACTCATTAGTCCAATGTATATCGGATGGTTTGTTTTGTAAAATAGACGAAACAACATTAGACTAAGTTGATGAGTCATAAGATTTAAATTAAAATATAATAATAATAATAAAAAAAACTATTATGATCAAACTCCAATCGAGACTTGTCATACTTGACAACAAGGAAATGGGACGGAGAAACATTTTCACAGAGCTAGACGAAAGAGATAAATTAAGAATGTAAACAGTACTCAACACTTTATGAATATGTGGTAGTTTGGAGAAAATTCTTGACCTATTTTTATTGGTGAATTTCCATTAAAGAAAGATCCATCCTTAGTAGAAATTTACCCATAAACACAGGTCAAGGGTAACTCAAAAGTACCCTATATTTAGAGTGTGTATGGTATTATTTACTTTCTTAATTTTATTTCCTCTATCTTTGCGACAATGTTTCCCCGTCTCCATCCTATGTTGCCAAGAATGTCAATTCAGTCAGTTTTTAATGATAATGATATTAAATGATATGATCCTTATATTTTTAATTTTTGTCTTGTGATTTATCAACTCAAACAAAAACTTACCAACAACATAATGTTGTTGCATCAGCTTTGCCAGACCAACCATTTCTGATACGTTAGAGTAATGAGTTGCATACATGATTTGTTGCAATTAATGAACTTGGAGGATGAGGAATAAAGCTAGGTTTCCAAGCTCGAAGTCTCCATCTTCCCCCTAGCACTTATAAATGTCTTCAAAACCAGTATATATACCTACAAGGCCAGATGGTTGCTCATATAGATTTACCCTATAAACTTTCTATTTATCTTGTTCTTGAATGTTACACTATCTATAGCTTGAAGCAATTCATCAAAATCACTCAAATTAGAATGTTTCATCAACATCATAGAGTGAATCAAAATAAAATAAAACTTTACATTTACTCTAGGACACTAGTTCTTAACTCTAAGGGACAGGTTTTCATTTAATCCCTTATTTTCATTTTCATTGAATGGTTGAGATGAGGACACACAAGCTCTATGTTTTTGTTGGGGAAGGACACATCAATGCTATTTTTTGGGGGGAGGATATATAATCGTTAGTGTTACGCAATACCGATATCTCCTCAACAACTAAAGGTAAAATAATTTGATACATCAACAAAATCTGAATCATTCAAATTATTAAGAAATTTCAAAACATCAAATAAATATTTATCATGTAATAGCCATCATTTTTGTTGATTCTACATCAAATGTTTCTCCATTTTCATCATGCATTTCCATTACTAATTCATGAAGAATCATGCTATGCAACTCATATAAATCTATATTAATCTTTTCAAGATTAATGGTTCATTTGACATAGATTATCTCAAGATCATATACAAACCACCCTCCATAATAAATTTTAAGTGTCACTATTATTGTAATTATTTACTTACCAAGTCTGTTAAGTGATATGAAAAATAACAATATTAGTGAATTTTTTCGTACTTGGAAATTATTCAAATTTAAAAATTAAGAATAGCAAAAAGACCTATTTTTTTAATGTAACAAGGTATCATGATTCTTATAATATATATATATATATATTCACCTTAAAAGCATACTCCTAACTTGAATGTTAAATTGCTAAAATATCCCTAACTTAGTTTGTGACTTTTTCAGTGAGTTGTGACTTTTCTGATAAGTTGTGACTTTTTTCAAAGGTTTGTGATTTTTCACTGAGTTGTGACTTTTCCAGAGAGTTGTGCATTTTCAAAGAGTTGTGATTTATTCAATGTGTTGTGACTTTTGCAAGAGTTGTGACTTCTAGGAAATGTCATTTTTCGATAAGTTGTGACTTTTATAAAAGGTTATGACTTCTCAAAAGGTCATGATTATTTCGATAAGACACAAAAAATATAATTTCATTAAGTTGTGACTTTTCCAAAGAGTTGTGCCTTTCTAAGGAGTTGTAACTTATTCAATAAGTTGAGAGTTTTCATTTTTCAATTAGTTGTGACTATTTCAAAAGGTTATGACTATTTCTATAAGACATTAAAAATACTTTCTCTCATTTCTTTTAACCACAATGTTTTTTATCTTCTACTATTCTTTTTCTGGCATTTTAAAAGATTACATGTACTTTGTGTCACACCCCGAGCTACCCCTGAGACGCAAACACGGGACCTAGGACCACAAGTTATTCCAAGCTAACCATGCTGGCAATTGGGGCACCTACTCACAAAATCTGCTATATCTCTCTTCATGTCATTCTACTAATAGACTTTTCGCAAATCGCGGTACATGGATGAATAGAATATCTGGATTTATGGTCTTCTGAAATAATATGCTTTCTCAACTCGACCACATTAGAAAAACACAATCTACGTGTAATAGTGAAGTACACCATCTACCCCTTGGGGGAAAACCTCCTCTCTCTGATTATGTATTGCAACCATAATTTCAAGAAAGATTGGATCACTTTTTTGCTTTTCCTTAACCTCCACTAACAAAGAAGATTTTGCCCCATTCTGAACTGTTACACAACTGTTTGATATGCTCATAAACCGAACTTCCAAGTGAGCATGACTATGAGCATCCTTCACTAGCTTCTTCCTTTCTTCCTCGACATGGGCTACACTACCCATATATAATCTACTAAGAGCATTTGCTAATACATTCGCCTTACGAAGATGGTCATGCACAATCCTATGATAATCCTTAATGAACTCAAGTGATCTCCTATGGAGAAGATCAACTCTTTCTGGGTGAACACAAACTGAAGGCTCTTATGGTCAGTGAATACATCTATATGAACACCAAACAAGTAGTGTCTATAGATCTTAAGTGCAAACACCACTGCTGCAAGCTCGAGGTCATGAGTTTGATAGTTTTTCTCATGCACCTTAAGTTGTATAGTAGCATAATCTATAACCTTATCTCGTTGCATCAACACACAACCAAGGTAAACTATGGATGCATCGCAATAGATCTCATAACCATCTGAACCCTCTGGTAGAGTCAAGACAGGAGCTCTAGTCAATCTAGTTTTCAATTCTGCAAAGTTTTTCAAAAAATCATTTAACAATTGAAACTTGACCATCTACTAAGTCAACCTAGTCATAGTGAGGTTATGGATGAAAATAATTTCACGAACCTTCTATAGTAACCCGCTATGGATGAAAATATTTTCACGAACATTCTATAATAACTCACTAGCCCTAAGAAATTTTTGATATCTATAGAAGAGGTAGGTCTTGGCCATTGGTTCACTGCTACTATCTTTTGCAAATCCACTAGAACTATCTCATTGCAATCAGAACTCACATTTGCTAAACTTAGCGAATAACTAACGATCTTTAAGAGTCTGCAAAACAACTCTCAAATGACTTGCATATTCTTCCTCATTCTTAAAGTAAATGAGGATATCATCAATAAAGACAATAACGAACAAGTCCAAGTATTGTTTGAACACTATGTTCATCAAATCCATAAAAGTTGCATTGGTTATTCCAAATGACATAACTACAAATTTATAATCACCATATCGTGTTCTGAAGGTTGTTTTTGGAATGTGACTATCTCTAACTATGAGCCGATGATAACCCTATATGAGGTATATCTTTGAGAAATCGATAGCAACATGAAGTTGGTCGAACAAGTCATCAATACTTGGTTAGGATACTTATTCTTTATTGTGACCTTGTTCAGCTGTCTAGAGTCAATGCGCATTATGAGAGAACTATCTTTCTTCCTTACGAACAACACTGGTGCACCCCATGGTGAAATACTAGGTCTGATGAAACCCTTATCTAGAAGTTCTTTCAAATACTCCTTCAATTCCTTAAGATCTGATGTGGCCATTTTGTAAGGAGGAATAGGAATAGGCTAGGTATCTGGAAGGAGATCAATTCCAAAGTCGATTTGCCTTTTGGGAGGAACTTCGGGAAGATCTTTTGGAAACACTTCTAGAAACTCATTAACTACTGGAACTAACTCAAGGGTTTGGGGTTTTAGAGCTGAAATCCTTATGCTGAACTAGATGATAGAGATAACCCTTCGAGATCATCTTTTTAGCCTTAAGATAGGAAATGAATCGACCCATAGGCGCTAAGCTACTACCCTTCCATTCTAAGATTGGTTCATTTTCAAACTGAAAAAGAAAAATCCTAGTTCTACAATCGACTGAGGCATAATAGGACTGTAACCAATCCATGCGTATAACGACATCGAAGTCTACTATTTCTAACTCTATAAGATCTGCTGAGAAAAATTTCTAAGATACTGTGACAGGAAAATTTCTGTAAACTAGTCTAGCTATAACTGGGTCACTAACTAGAGTAGAGGTTGAGAAAGGTTCTGAGAGAGATTCTTGACTGACACTAAATTTGACTTTTATGTAAGAAGTTACAAAAGAAAGAGTAGCCCCTGGATCTAACAATGCATAATTATCAAGGTCAAAGACTCGTAATGTACAAATGAATACAGAAAGAGAACCTTCCTCATCTTGGCGAGCCTGAAGAGGATACAACCTGTTCTGGCGCTGACCGCCACCTATAGAAGATGAGTTACCCTACTTACTTGGGAAACATGTTGGGGCCGATAAAGTTGTAGATCGAGATCTACAATTTCCACCCCCTTGACCCTGTCTAGAAGGACAATCTCTCAACTTGTGACCAGACTTACAGTACCCGAAATACCATTCCTTTTCTGCAAGGCACTCGCCTAGAAGGTTCTTACTAGACTTAGGGCAAGTGGGGTAAGTATTAGAGCCAGAAACACTTCCTTGATACTTAGAGTCTGCTTCTTAAACATTCTTTTCAAACATGTTCTTGGAGGATAAAACACCAGCTAATGAAGGGGCTAGGGATGAAAAACTTCTGGTAACTCTACGAGAGATTTCTACAACCCGAGTCATAGTTCCAAGTCCTAGCCTTCTTATTCTCCTTGGCATGTTCCTTAAACTTATTACCCTAAACCTTCTGAGCATGAGTTATAATCTTAGAGATGTTGATATCTCCTAGTAATATAGCATTTTTGCACTCTAATTTTCACAAAATTTGACACTCCAAACAAGAACTTATTCATCTGATCCATGGAGTAAACAACCATGTGAGAGCATACATGTAGAGTTAGTTAAACATGATTCCATACTCTTGGACTGTCATGTTACCCTGCCTTAAGTACATTAATTCTTGGGATTTTGCTTATCTCAACTCTATTGGGAAAAACCTATCTACAAAGGTCTCACTAAAGCATTCCCAGGTAATACGAGTTGAATCTGTGCCTTATTATCCGTCCATTGAGTGTAACAGATATGAGAAAAAACATTCAACTAATCTGATTCCAACTCAAACCGATCATCCTAGTAACCTACATAGCCTCAAAGATCTTCTTGATCATCCAAGAAATTCTGGGGATCCTCATTATTTTGCACTCCTAAGAACACAGGCAGATTCATCCTAACAAAGTCACAACCCTTGCCGCTATCGATCCACCATTTCCATTCATATGTGCTTGAACTCGCTGATAGTTCTGTTCGGCGACACTCTGAGCAAACATCTGAATGGAACTCATTAATTTAGCATTGGAGACTTCTTGATCTGGGACTCGACGAGTTGTGTTTGCATTTCTTGCATTTGCATTCCAAGTTTTCACATTCCTGGAATTAGATCTACGAGGAGGCATAATCAGAAATGTAGAACGTTAAGTTAGAATGGAATTAGATCATACCTTATGAATGATAAGAGTAACAACAAAGTGAAGTTTTCCTAAAACACTTCATAGCCTCCCTCTCATTAGATGTAGTGCACTTCACATCCATGAAAAGTACTCTACTTAGTGCGGCTTTTCATATATCCTAGGACACTTAAACCAAGTGTTCGGATACCAAGTTTGTCACGCCTCGAGCTACCCTAGAGACGCAGACGCGGGACCTAGGACAACAAGCGATCCCAAGCTAACCCTATTAACATAATCATGAGCATACTTGCGGAACCTAAAATCGTACTTTAAAAAAAAGATGGGGTATATCAATGTACTATAGCTGAAATATTTGAAATAATGAGGAGTTTAATGAAAATATATATTAACTCAATGCTAAGATGAAACTAACTATGTCTAAAAATAGCCTCTAAACTGACAATAAATGCTGGCACAAGCCCCAAAAAAGTCTAGAAAAAACTGAAACTAAAGGACTAAACATTGCAAAAAAAAAGAGCATGAATATCATTATTAGAGGATGAGGACTCACCATTGAATCTGATAAAGTGGAGATTAGAATTCAATTTTAGCGCGATCTGGATGCAGAGAACCTGAACCTACATCATGAGAAGATGTAGTACACATATGTGTATGTATTTGAAGGTACTAAGCATGTTGGATAGGGTAAAACTTAAATAAAATACTGAATGTTGAGATAACCGAATGCAATGACCAATTATAACATGTTTAATCTTAATGTTGAATATATTGATAAATTTTTAATGCAATAGATTCTTACTAAATTGTGGGAGCTACTAATAACCGATGTATATGCCCTACCGAGAGGACCCAATATAGCCTACCAAAGGTATAAATTCATCCTGGCATTATCTGATGCCCACAAAGTAGACTTACAACCTACTCGACTAGTAGTACTTGGACTATTTGGGTGCTCTGAACCCTAGTCCAACTCGGTATTATGCTACTCCAAATGAATTAAATGATTACGACATTATGACTGAATTTCTTCATATATTACTAGATAGCTCAAGACTGAACATGCAAACTGAGAGTGCAATTATTAATCTTATAATTATGCACTAATAACTAAGACATGTATATCTGAAGTAACTGAAATATATAACCTAGCATGTGTTATTTAAAAACTAAAGAAATACATAGTTAGGATACTGAAATTCAACTGATAAACTGAATAATAACCTCACAATCTGATTTGGAATATATACCTAACTAATTATTGATGATTTTGTGTAATTCTTCAAACCCTAGGTTTAACATTGATAAGAGAATCAAGAACTGATAGAAAACTAAGGATTTAATCGGTGAAAGTAACCCACTAGTGAAATCTCACATACCTGGTGATGAAATCCACAGAGAAATATTTAGACTTCGGGGTTGGAGCTGCTAGAACCTTGTTGCATTCTTGAACTAGGGTTCTTGACCGTTTTCTCCTTTCTTGCTTCTAATTTTCTATGTTTTGATTTCTGATTTTGACTTAGGTAAGTTCTTGTTATGTTTCGAGGCTTGAACTAAATAAAATATGATGGGTCAAAATGACATATCTTAGGGGTTAAATGAAGTACAAAAAGACCAAAAGAACTGGATTTAATTTTCGTCGAACAAAACGATGACCTGGACTGACGGGTCATCGTTTAATCGACGGTACGTCGTTTGGTCAGTAGGTTGGGTCTGTTCGACATAACTTTACTAAAATGATCATAACTTTTTACTTAGAGGTCTGAATTTAGCAAGGTTAGTGTCTATAGAAAGATAATTCAGTTATCTATAATTTGATAGGTCATGAGAAACCTAATTCATTTTAAGATAAAAGTTATGGACATTTGAAGTTGACACAACAACATTTTTCACTTAACTGTCTGCTAATTTTAACGTACGGTCTTTAGGTCTATCTACGGACCGTACTGGTCCATCGTGGTTGTTGTCAGAGAGTGGGTGATTAGGTTCTTGATAGAAAGGACTCAGACTATGGACCGTAGGTTCGTCCATCATTTGACGCTTAGTCAAATTTTCTAGGCTGAGTTTTTTTTTTTTTTTTTGGGGGGGGGGGGGCGGCAAACGATGGATGCACAGTATAGGCCGTAGATCAAACTAAGGTCTGTGGATGGTAACTGTCGGTTGCACCTACAAATTTTTGGTGTTTTTTAGACATGGGATATTTCAATGTGTGTCACGCCACAAGCTACCCCCGGGATGGGGACACGAAACCTAGGACCACAAGAGATCCCAATCTAACCCTGTTGGCATTATCATGAGCATTGTAAAGAACATAAGTTGTTGCGGAAGCTAAATCATAATTAAATATTAAAATATGGGGAATACCCATATTATATAACTGAGATTTTAAAAAAATAAGTTTAATACAAAGAAATTACTAACTCAATACTAAGTCGAATCTAATTATGTCTTAAAATAGCCTCTAAACTGGACTAGAAATACTAGGAAAAGCCCTCAGCTAAATCTACCAAAAACAAAAACAAAATGACTAAAGACTAAAATTACACTCATGACGATTGTCCTCGGAAATTTAGGACTCACTATTGAATTTGCTGAACTTGAGATGGGAAATTGATCTATGTTTGATCTGGATGCTAAGAACCTGAACATACATTACGAGAAGATGTAACGCACGTATGCGTCAGTACTTGGAAAGTACTGAGCATGTAGGATAGAGTAAAGCTGAAATAATACATTACTAAAAAAACATAAAAGAAAGTATAATAATAAGACAAGATAAACTAAATTCTAAGCTAACTGGATGCGATGACAAATTTATAACATGCTGAAACTAAATACATAATATACTGGTAAATGGACGATTCAAAGAGTCTGACTGATCTGTGGAAGATACTAATAACCGATGATAAAACTACAAGACAATATACCAAGACAAAGGTATAAAGGCAAGCTATCGTGATCACTAAATTGATTGCCCACAGATGGGACTTACAACCAACTTGGCTAGTAGTTGTGGGACAATTAGGTACGCTAAACCCTAGTCCAACTCGGTATTATTCTACTCCCAATGATTTTTGTAAAATAACTGATTATGTCTGAGTTTCTGTAAATAGTGGATAGGTCAAAACTGAATATACAAACTGAGAATGATATAATTAATCTAGTAATTATGCATTTATAACCGAGGCAAGTATATCTGAAGTGTGTGAAATATTTGACATAGCATATGTAATTCAAGAACTAAACAAATACATAGCTACGGTTCTGAAATACATGCGATATTATGAGTAATAACATTATAATCTTATTTGGAATATATATTTATTAAATTCATGAAGTTCTACCAAAGTTCTAGACACCCTTGGTTTAATCATGATAAGAGAATTAAGAATCTGACTGAAAACTACGGACACAATAGGTCAAAGGAACACACTAGTTTAATTTCACATGCCTGGTGATGAAATCCATGGAAAAATACTTAATTTGCGGGGATTGACCTGCTGGAACTTGTGGTGTTCTTGAAATAGTGTTCTTGAGCTTTTTCTCCTCTATTTCTTCAAATTTTTTAGGTTTTGATTTTATGATTTGACTTGGATATGTTTTAATCATGTTTCCAGGATTAAACTAACTAAAATAAGTATATATACGGTAAAAACGATGTAATTAAGGATTTAAACGGAGTGGGAAAGGTAAAAAAGACCTCTGGGAAAGTTGTTGTCGGGCCAAACGATGGCCAGGATTGACATTACATCGTCTGCCTGACGCCCCGTTGTTGGTTCCGTCGTCAGGGCCTGTTTGACAGGCCTTTACTAAAATAGGCGTAACATTTTATTCGAAGGTCGGATTTTAGAAAGGTTTGTGACTATAAAAAGATTATTTGAAGTTGACCCAACTCCATTTCCCCTATTTCCTGAAGATTTTCCACCTACAGACCCTAGGTAAACCTACGGAATGTGTTGGTCATCTATAGCTCTTGTAAGGATTAGGTGAATGGGGGTCTTGATCGAAGGTCACGGTCTACCGATCGTCGTCTGACCTACGGACCGTCGATCAAGACTGGGCCAATTTTTCCTGGCTGAATTTTTGGGACTTTCTGATCCCATCAACGGTAGTGCATGATGGACCATCGTCTGTCCTACGGACCCTCGATGCCACTATTTGTTGCACTTGCAGATTTTTTTGAAAAAACTGATTTTTGGTCTATTTTGGCTATTGGGGGTCTTACAATTTGTTTTCATTGGGTTAGTTTAAATCCTGTTGTAAGTGATGCTTTTGATCTTAGTATATGTTGATTATTATTGAATGTGAGTGGATAGACATGTTTCATTTCGGTCAAAACAGAAAATATACAATTTTATCAGTGTATTATTTGTGCCATTATTTTTATGACAGCTTTGCGTTGCCTTTTCTGTAATAATTTTGTTAGATCAAAGTTAAATTAGTTGCTAATAGTGGTTCCTTTGTAACTTGTTAAGTGCATGGTTGTGGTGATAACTCGACTTTGATGATATGCTTCAATGTTCTGCCAACAATAAAAGTATTAAGCGAGGATACATATTATTTCTTCGTTGATCTAATAATAAATTTTTTTAGAGGAACAAAAGTTCATGCATGCATATATATATAATTTTTACAAATGTATTATCAAGTTAACAAGATATTTTCAATTTAGAATATATTATTTTAAATTATTCTGAGTTCTTTCGCAACAAATATGAAAAAATATGTGAAAATATAATTGAATCGTTTAAAATCATCTTTTACCAAATACATCTTATTTTTAATATTATTGAATAAACATTTTAATTTTGTCCCTACACTAAATTAAAATCTTACGACTATTGATAAAAAAAAATTTGAAATACAACTATTACACATTAATTCTTTAGTTATAACACTATATATTTTCTTACTTATTACTAATGACTGCAAATACAACTATGTGACACTATCTTGTGAGTCAGCGTGTGTTGGCATTTTTTTCAAGCTAGTGCCACGTAGGCCGAAAGGGGTAAAAAACTATTTATAAAATAAGTTCAGTGGGTAATAGGACATTAGTATAATATAAGTGTGTCTCTGAGATTTCAGGCATAGGTAGAGGGAGTAATCATGCATTTTCCCAATAATATAAAAACAAAAATAGTTCTAAAAAAAATGTAGTTGTTCTTTTCATATGTTCATATGAACACTGAACATTATCACGTAAAATACATGTCCAAACACATTTGGATAGATGACAAGAAATATATACAACAAATATCATCTATAAGGTAATATTATTGAGATACCGCGAATTACATGATTGAACCTTTGTAAATTGAAATTAATATGTTTATCTAACTAATAAAAAGTTTCATTGATCATCTTCATTCGTCCGCGTGAATAAGAGATATATACTATGATCCACATTGAACATACACAAAAGAATCTGTAATATTATTTTGTGCAAACCATATTGTTAAAATCTTTGCTACAAAAATAATACTATTTACTGTAACAAAATTTTAACATATATATATATATATATATATATATATATAAATTTTAACATATATATATATATATATATATATATATATATATATATATATATTCTAACACAATGGACCACTAAGTCAATACCTAAGACAATTGGTGAAAAATAATAGTAATTTAAGTTTATATTTAGAAAATTCAATGACACTAGACCCTAATATCAAAAAAATACAAAAAGACAAAGAAAAAGACATACACAGTAACATGACTTGAAAAACTGGGAAACTAATAATGAATATCAAAAGACAAAATGCCCTTGAACTGAGTTCATGGGAGAAGAGGGAATTCACAGAGGACCTGAACTAATGAGAGAATGGAAAAAATTACGCTCTTTGCAAACCAAAGTAGACATATCTAGATGAACAATGAAAAATGAGTTTTCATTGTCTCATGCTAGTCATTTTATACGTCATTGAAATATTCCTACATGAATCAAACGATTTGTTTGTTTAGGCAACTTATAAGTGTTTGTGCAACACGCACAATATCAAGTTAAAAATTATATTGAAACATTGAGGTTCAATGTGTTCAGATAAAAAAAGATTAAATAGAAGGGTTCACAATAAAATTCATACAAGTATAAGGCTATATCACGTAAACAGAAGGGCTCACAATACAGTACATTATTCTAGATACACTCGATAGAAGTAGATTCACATGTATCTAGGATACATAGATAAATATTGTGTCCTCACTTCCCTCCCATATTGCTTGTCACTCTTTTCTCGTCGCGTATTTGATATGCAAAATGCATGGTAATTATATTAGATTTTTTGCTAGTGTTGTTGAAAGAACATGAATGTTTTCCGTAATTTATTTTAAAAAATCTTCTCATTTTCTTGATGTTATAAAATTATAAACTTGAAAAGAATAACAAGAAAAAAAAGGAAGTGCTAGCTAGCCCAAAACCTCGACCCTTCTAGAGCTAGGTCTAGTCGAGCATTATTAGACCCTTGAAAATGACGAGCTAATCCACCTTAGCCCTTCATATTCCTTGGCCCGTGAGGCTTGGTCCGAAAGGGGCTGGGTCTGCCCTTTTTAACACCTCTTTCTATATAACACTATATCAAACCATTTGACCTTTATGCTTAAACCCTAAATAACACGCAACAATATCATCTCTGTCATAGGTGATAGTGCACATGGCTGCTTTAGGTAGGAGTATTTTTATTGTAGTTGCAGGTGGTTGTTATTCTGGTGTAGGATCTCCATTGACAGATTACACGACTTCTTTGATCATCTCTTTTGGTTTCTTCCATGTATGTATCTGCTCCATTTTTTTGGGTGTGATGAATTTATCTCAAATCTCAAATTGTGTTTCTTTGCTTAATTTTTATATCTTTTTTTTGGCTGTTCAGTATTGATTGATATTTGAGCTTCGCTTTTTTTTTCCAGACATGATAAATCATTCGAATTTGGGGTTTTTAGGTTCTTTCGTAGATACAAAAATTGCGTTGATGAGATTTAAATTTTATGTAAAGGGACTCTTAGATTTTGTTTCTAAATTGGAATGAGTTTTTGCAAAAATTGCTATTGAGATTTAGTAAAATTGGAGTTGTGATTGACTAAACGCCTTTTTATTCCCACTTCATAATCTAGGACTCCTCGTTGTTCTGGATGCTTAATTCGAGGTGTGTGGTGCATTAAGAGTTTTGCGTTTGGTTGATGAAATGAAAATTTATCTCATTATGTAGTCTTGGTGAAATCCTTACTTTATGAGATATGTTCCATGCTTTAGATGTTCTGCACTATGTGCGGGGTCGTTAGAGTTTCACATTAATTGAAGAATTGTAATTATGTCTTGTTATGTAGTATTGATTAATCCTCACTTCAAATGTTACACTTTGCTAATGTTAAGGTCCATTTTCCAAGTGATGACCCATTTCTTATTCGGCGTTTGTTCAAATATTTCTGTTTTATTGGCCAGCAAGGAATCTGTGGACAACAAAGGGTGAGGAGCCAAAGATTTCAACTCCAATTATATATGAAAGTGAATCCTTTGTTGATTTCAACTTTCGACCTCTGTATTTAGTTCGCATCTTCAGTGAATTCGTGTTGCCCTTGAACTGAGCTCGTGGGAGAAGGGGTGCATATCATAGAGGAACTTAGCTCATGATAGAATTGTTAAAGTTACGCCCTTTGCAAATAAAAGTACACATATGAAGATGAACTATGAAAAATAAGATTTCTTGGTCTCATGCTAGTCAATTTCTACGCGATTGAAATATTCTTACATGAATCAAAAAAATTGTTTCCTTAGTCAACGTATATGTTTTTGTTTAACACGCACAATATCAAGTTAAAAATTATATTGAAATACTGAGGTTCGATGTGTTCAGATAAGAAAAGAGTAAATAGAATGGTTCACAATAAAAATTCATAAAAGTATAAGACTATATCACGTAAATGGGCTCACAATACACGTATATTGTTCTAGATACACTCTATCGAAGTTGATTCACATATATTTAGGTTACATAGATATATATAGTAAACTCACCTCCCTCCCATGAAATAATTGTAATAATCATATGTGGGTATGTGGAATGAGGTCAATTTGTAGTAGTTCGATAATTTTTTGGTAATATTAGTAGTTCCCTATAAAGGTATACTGATCTGTCTTTCCATAAGACATATGATTCAAGTGAAAGGTTGTCTAGTAAAAAAGTTTATAGATATATATGGTAGAGATATTCTTCATTTTACAAAAGGAAGATGTCCTAATTTAACATGTCACAAAATTTTTTATCATAAGTGTGAGATGATGGTAAAGATTAGCACAAATTAATGAAATCAATAGTAGAAGAAGAGGAATTAGCAACACAACTAGCTTCTTTGTTAGCTATTTATGGGTATTTTACCCTAGGTGATGGTGAGACTTGACTCTCACTTTCAACCAAGACCTTTTGACAATTGATAAAAGTAGGGACGAACTGAGCGACAATTACTAGAATAACTAGTGATATTAGATGAAGCATTATCATTAGTGTTACATTTCAGAAATTGATAAGTTAGATTGAAAAGGAAGAGTTTAGATGTTTTCCCTTGTTGCAGGATTTGTGAGTCATAGCTACAAACTATAAGAAGTCCTACGAGTCATTGGAAGGAAATATTGAAGTTCAGTTTTAGAAATATTGACACTCTGATTACTGAGCTACAAATGGATAGGGCGGGATGTAGTTAGTCATATGGGTCATATATGGGCTCCATAGAAGGGTTTTGGGCTTAGTAAATTTCGTGCTTAAAATTGAGTTATATAAGTTGGCTCTACGAGGAGTAGGAAATTTGACAAATTGTAGAATGGTTCCGCATGTAGTGGATAATTTTTGGGTTTCTGAAGTTGGTTCATTGAATAACAAGTACGAGCCATAGAAAGGTCAACGTACCTTAGGTCCAATAATCGATCACTTCCGCAGTTAATTCTTAAAGGTATTTGGATCTTTTTCTATGTATTTAATGTCTGTGCTATGTTGTTTGACCTAATTCGAAGACCTATAACTACCTTTCCACCCCTGAAGCTACCAACTCTCTCATTTAAACTTTTATTTTCATTTTCATTAAATGGTTGAGATGAAGACACACCAAGTGTATATTTTTGTGGTGTGGAGGACACATCAATACTATATATTTTATGGGGGAGGACACATCATCATTAGTGTTACGCAATACGGGTAGCTCCTCAACAACTAAAGGTAAATTAATTTGATCATCAACAAAATCTGCCTCATTCAAATTATATATGAAATTTGAAAACATCAAAATCAATATTTAATATGTAGTACCCACCATTTTTTTTTGATTCTTCATCCAAATGTTTCCACTTTTTTAGCATCCAGTTCTATGCTAATTTATGAAGCAACATGATATGCAACTCATATAAATCTATAATATTTTCAATATTATTGGTTTCGTTTAACACTTTAGCTCAGATCAAATACAAATTAATCATTTTGAAGTGTCATAGTTATTTCAATCAGTTACTTAATATGTGTGTTAAGTGATAAAAAAATAACATTATTAGTGAATTTGCTCGGACTTGGAAAATATTTTAATTTTAACCTAAGAATATCAGAAAGCCCTATCTTGTTTGAGGTAAGAAGGTGTCAATATTCTTAGACACAATTGAGATATTAAGTTAGAAGTTTACGTGAAATTGAGATTTCACGAATAAATCCTAGAATCTGCGCAAACTTACAAAATATTCTACTTAAATCATTCGAAGTCATAACACCCACTACAAAAGAATATTACACTAACATCAGGCACAAATCAAAATAAAATGTCCAAAAAAATTTAGAAAAAACAATGACACTCGATCGTAAAATTGAATAAATGGAAAAAGACAGAGATAGAAAAGTAAAATAACTTCAAAAACTAAGAAACTTATAATGCATATCAAAGATAAAATGCCCTTGAATTGAGATCGTCGAAGAAGTGGAAAATCGGGGAGGAAATGAGCTCGTGAGAGAATGGAAAATAATACGCCTTTTAAAAACAAAGCAGACATATCTAGATGATTTATTAAAAATGAGTTTTCTTTGTTTCATGCTAGTCATAAGTGATAGAAATATTCCTAGATGAATCAAAAGATTTGTTTGTTAAGAAAATGTATGACTGTTGGTGCAACACACACAATATCAAGTTAAAAATTATACTTAAGATACCGAGATGAGTTCAGATAAAAAAAGAGTAAATATAAGGGTTCATAATAAAAATTCTACAATTATAAGGTTATATTTTGTAAATAGAAGGGCTCACAATACAAGCACATTATTCTAAATACACTCTATCATAGTAAATCCACATGCATCTAGGATACATAGATAAATATCGCGACCTCGCCTCCCTCTCATTTAGCTTGTAACTTTTTATCTTGCTCGCATATTGGTGTGCAAGAGACATGCTAATTATACATTTTTTTTCTAGTGTTGTTGAAATAACACGATTGTTTGCCAAATTTTATTTTAAAATCTTCTCATTTTCTTGATGGTATAAAATTATAAACTTGAAAATAAAAAAAGGAAATAAAGACGGCCCTAAACTTTTCTACAACTGGGTTGAGATGAGCCTTTTCAGGCCCTTTAAAATGACGAGTTGGTCCACCGTAGCCCTTTAAAATGACGAGTTGGTCCACCGTAGCCCTTAAAATTTCTTGGCCCTTGAGCATGGGCTGGATGGTTCTAAGCCGGCCCTTTTTGACACCTTTCTAAATATAAGCCTATATCAACCCATTTATCTTTATGTTGAAACCCTCAATAACCGTCAACACTACAATCTCTGTCATAGGTGATGGTGCACATGGCTGCTTCCGGCAGGAGTATTTTTGTTATAGTTGCAGCTGACTGATATTATATTGAGGAACTCTACTGATCGATTTCACCACTTCTCTTATCATGTATTTTGGTTTCTTCCATGTATGTATCTTTTCCATTTTTTATTGGATGTGATGAATTTATCACAAATTTTTTTTCGTTGCTTCATTTTTAAGTCTTCTTTTTGTCTATTTGCTATTGATTGCTATTTGAGCTTCAATTTTTTTACAGACATGATATATCATTTGAATTAGAGGTTTTTAGGTTCTTTCGAAACTACGAAGATTGTGTTAGTGAGATTTAACTTCTAGGTAAAGGGACTCTTAGATTTTCTTTCTAAATTTTAATGAGTGTTTGCCAGAATAAGCTACTGGGATTTAATAAAAGGAGATATATAAACCTAACTTCAATTAAATAAAAAAGTGAATCCTTTCTTGATTTCAACTTTCCACCTCTCTATTTGGTTGCATCTTTAGGTAATTCGTAATGATACTTCAATAGTTCTAAAAAGTTTAGAACATATGTACACAAATAAACAACAGACAACTTACATCATAGATAGAAAAATTACTTACGTTATCAATATATACAAGTACATGCTATCTATCATTATAGTGTGGAAGGATGTTTTTGCAATTAATAGTACTTACATAACTTCATTAATTTCTCTTACAATGAAACTAAATGAATACTTCAAACAACGTTTCATTCAACTGTAGCGGATGTTGGTTCTCTTTCCATGTTATGCAAAGAAGCTTGCTGATTGAAAGTATATGTTTAAAACACTAGAGAGATAAGACATTAATTGAATGTCATATTATTTTCATTTTCACTTGTATTAAATTGGATGTGCGTGCAACCCTACTTCTACCCTATGGAGGTAAGGTTTAGAGATTTTTTTAGATAGACAAAAGTGTACATAAAAATAAATATTAGAAAAAATAACAATAATGAGCAAGTCATACTAAGTAATATTAATCACCTAAAACTGAAAGTAAATAAACTTTTATAACATGTTAATGACATAAAATATTGAGAAATTGCATGATAGATATGTATAAATATGTGTTAAATCTAATACAGATATCGAACATCCGTTAAGAAAAATAAAACAAACGATACACATACACACATACATATTTTACAAAGAAAAGTAAAAAAAGAAAAAGAAACGTATCTAGAGAAATGATATGAAAAAGGTAAAACATTACTAACCCCTAGACCCAACAAATTCATCAACAATAGCAACATATCTTGCATGGAACTCATTAGTCCAATGTATATCAGATGGTTTGTTTTTTAAAATCAATGAAACAACGTTAGTCTGAGTTGACGAATCATAAGATTTAAATTCAAAATATAATAATCATAATAATAAAAACATTATGATCAAACTCCAACCGAGAATTTTCATACTTGACCCCAAGGAAATGGGTCGGAGAAACATTTTCACAGAGCTAGACGAAAGAGATCAAGTAAGAATGTAAAGAGTACTCAACACTTTATGAATATGTGGTAGTTTGGAGAAAATTCTTGACCTATTTTTATAGGTGAATTTCCATAAAAGAAAGCTCCATCTTTAGTGAAAATTTACCCATTAACACATGTCAAGGGTTAATCAATAGTACCCCATATTTAGAGTGTTTATGATATTATTTTCCTTCTTAATATTCTTTCCTCTATCTTTGCGACAATGTTTTCCCGTCTACATTATATGTTGCAAAGAATTTCAATTCAGTCAGTGTTTAATTATAATGATATTAAATGATATGATCCTTGTATTTTTAATTTTGATCTTGTGATTTATCAACTCAGACAAAAAGTTACCACCAACTTAATGTTGCATCAACTTTGCCAGACCAACCATTTCTGATACGGTAGAATAATGAGTTGCATACATGATTTGTTACAATTAATGAACTTGGCGGACGTAAGAGTTAGTAATTTTTCACCTTTTATTTCACTTTGTCATGTTTATGCTTTCCATTTTCTTTGTAATATATTTGTGTATTTCCATATCCTCCTTTTTTTATCTTACTAAATGTTCGGTATCTATTATGGATTTAAGTCGTATTTATTGTAAAATTTCTCAATAATTTATGTAATTGACTTGATATTAAAGCTTCTTCATTTTTAATTTTAGGTAATTAATATTTAACAATGAATTTGCAAAACATATTGTCGCTAGCTCCATTGGCTAAGAAACTCCTCAAAAGAATGAATCGCACCATACATGTGTCCTTGTTGTTCTAAAATAACAAAGAGACGTAATTTTTATTTATTTTGATATATTCCTTGCCATTTCCTTGATAAGATATGTTCTTACTGTTTCATGTCAAAAAAATGGGGTTTCATTCAATTTTGTGAATTCCTTTTCAAATTGATTTGATGTTTTATTGTGTTGGTTTATATTGATAATTTATGGTTAATTAATTGTGAAGTTGTTATGAATTGAAGATTTATATGATCAGAGTTGTTGGAATTGATCACGTTAATGTTTAATGCACTATAACGATGATCATGATGATCAGTGTATCATTGAAATTTTTTGATGAATTGACTGTAAGATCTTGAAGAATGTTTCGGAAACTATTTGGTAAGACCTGTATGATTATGAGTTCCCTACTTCAATAATGTTGGTTTATTCTTGATGTTGATATTTTCATTGAAGTATGATGATGTGAATCGATTAAGAAGATGATTATATGATGATTATGATGGAATGTTATGAATATGTTCAATTGTGAGATCATGGTAAGGGTATGATGGTACCAGGTTGAAGTTAATTCTCTTGTGTGCCTTATATGATATGATTGTGATATGTTGATCTCACTAATGATAGATTGTGATATAAGGAAGTTCTCTTCCTATACCTAATGAGCTAATGAAATGATTATACAACGGATAGTCTTATATGGCCTATATTAATATTTGATCATTAAGAATGACCTAAACGCATTTCAAAGGAAATTTAGTTTAGCACCAAGCGAACTAGATATGCGAGATGTCCTTTTACACAAGGTAATGTAGGTTCACTAATGTTATCATGAGATGGATACTACCATGCAATGTTCATACATGAGTTTCCACTATATCTCCTAGTTCCTATCTATGTTTCCCCCCGTAGGAATGCAAACTAATGGATCAACCTAAAATGTTATGTTCATATTTTGGTTCTACCTTGGGAAGTAGATCATCTTCTTTCGATTTAGGGTTTCATGAAACCCGATTCCATGTTTAGCTCACACAGTCTACTGTCAGTTAATGCGATGATTACAAAAAGTAAAATGAATGAATGGAAGTGATAAATATGGACTTAACTAGGGTTACTTAAGGGGTATTACTAAGTATTGGTAAGGGTATCGGACATTTACCTATGTGTTACACAAGTTGACCTTGAGGGGAGTCATAGGAGGTTGTTCTCATGCACTTGTGTTATAATGAAATGTATCATGTTGATCCTATATGTTGTTGCTCTTATATGATGTTGGTTTCATTTGATGAACTTGATATTGGTCTAAGCTTATATGTATGGTGGTGAGTACTCATGATGTTATGTCACATCAGGTAAGGCATTACTTACGATCTCTTTACTAGTTTACTTGATTATGTGGGTTATTGGGCTTCACATGAGTATTGCACTTGTAGGTCTAGGACAGGCATGTTTGTAAGAGTTTTATATGCTTTGATGATATGAACTCATGAACATGATATGCTAATATGAGTTTATGTTGGTGTTGTTACTATGTATGAATATGAGTATGTCTTATTTTTTTTTGATCATTTGCTTGTATATGCTCTCATATATGTCTACACAAAGGCTTTCCAAATGACTTAACATGTGTCCAAAGAAATGGTCCCTTTTAGGCACTTATTCAAAGGTTTTGTGTGCATATGTTTCCATACTTAGTACAGGTGATTGTACTAACCCATATTTCTTATGTTTCAACAAATATTCGATTTGGGTTTTTAAGGTATTTCGAGGCCATTTGTAAGAAGACTTGAACTTTTCCCCATGTTGTTTTTGAGTCCTCAAAGTTTGAGGATGGTGCCAATTGTTCTATCCTAGTAGTATTGCTTATGTCTAAAGACACTTATTCTTTCCTTATTCTTGAGACTTTTGTTTTAAGTGTATATGTGACATATTGTACTTGTAAGGTCTATGCCCAAACCTTGGTAATTCTTGTTTAAATGGATATATCTGAGACAAAGTATTCATTTACTTAAATGAATTGACCATTCTTAATGATAGATCTATATAAACTTCATAAGGGAGGAGTCTATGTAAAGTCCATATATGATATGTGAGAAGTCTAAGTACACTTCACTATGTAAAAGATTTAATTTACACATTTTTTCTACTAATGATACGTCATGATTTACGCTAAGGGATAGTGTAAGTCCTCTTTGAGGACCAAGACACCAATTACGTCTGTAGGGTGCTCCCGGGCGTGACACATGGTCATGATTGAATACGAATAAAATGAACGAACGTTTAAGACCTGGGGTGTTAGATGTAGGTTTAGGGAAAAGCAAGTTAGTAATGTGTAGTTGTATTCTTTCAAATAGTTGGTGGTATTTATTGTCTTAGTTGTCCTTAGAGGTGCAGGTGACGGTGGGGCGTCACTAGAAACATATGTGCTAGGACTAGGAAGGGATATGCATTTGAATCAAATATATGCACATCATATTATTGGTTACTTGGTTAGTAGTAACTTCATAAAATGTATTTCTTTTCAGCAATTAATGATTAACGAAAGTTCTTGTCGTATCACACATATAAATTAATTTATCCAAATAATTGAAAAGTAATTTCAAGACATAATTGATACTAGAACATTCAGGAGTAATATCATAAGGAAAAATAGTTTCATATTTTTCATGAAAAGAGAACATATCTAAATATAGGAGCTCTTAGAGTAGCTTTATGTGGTACCTTGTAGCCTTTTGTATTGAAAGGGTATCCAACAAGATGCGTTGTGTTGCCCTCGATTCAAATTTTTCTTTGTGGGCCTTAAAACTGTAGGAAAACAAAGGCATCTAATATCTCGTAGGCAATTTTGATTGAAAAATAAGTACATGCACTTGTTGTTTTCAAGAGATATTTGTGTTTCCTTCCTATCATAGCATTTTGTTAAAGTTTATAAGGTCATGATCTTTTGTTTGAAATTGGTCTTCTATTTAAGATATGAAGGCTTCTTACTTTTCGTGCATTACTTTGGCATATCATGTACTACATCCATATCAATCTACTATGGAAATCCACCATTGTCAAGAAATAATCGCAATTATCTTATGTGGATTTGTGGTATGATTTCCATAGGTCTATTTGTAGTAGTTAAATTTTTTTGTTTGTAATATTAGTACTTTACTACAAAGGTATACATGTATGTATTTCCATAAGATATGTGATACAAAAGGTTGTCAGTAGAAAAGCTCATAGATATGGTAGAGAAATTCTTCATTTTAGAAAAGGCAGATGTCCTAATTTAGCATGCCACAAAATCTTACTGTCATAAATTCGAGATGGTGGTATAGATTAGAAGCAAATAAAATAGAATCAATAGTATAAGAGGAATCAACAAAACATCTAGCTTCTTTATTAGGTATTTGGGAGTATTAAACCTTAGGTGATGGTAAAATTTGACATATACTTTCAACCATAACATTTTCACAATTTATCGAATAAAGGACAAACTGATTCACAATTAGAAGAATAACTAGTGATATGAGATGAAGCATTCTTATTAGTGTAACATTTTAGAAATTCATAAGTTGGATTGAAAAGGAAGAGTTCAGATATTTGTCCTTGTTTCAGGAACTGTGACTCTTAGAAACAAACTTTAATAAATCCTACAGGTCATAGGAAGAAAGTAGTTGAGTTGAGTTTTATAAATGGTGAGACTCTGATGTTGGGCCTACAAATAAATAGGGTGGGATGTAGTCAGTCATATGGTTCATATCTGGGTTGCATAGAACGATTCTACGCTAAGTAAATTTCGTTCTTGAAACTGGGCTCTATAAGTTGTCTTTAGAGGCATAGAAAATTGGATAAATCATAGAATGGTTCTGTGGGAAGTGGATGAATTTCTGAAGTTGGTTCTACGGTTGACCAATATGAGGCATAGAATGGTCTACATACCTTAGGTCCCAATCATAGATCACTTCCGCTAGTTAATTCTTAAAGGTATATTTGGGTCTTTTTCTATGTATTTAATGTCTATGCACATCATTTGACCTGATTCTAAGACCTATAGGTACCTCTCAATCCCTAAATCTACCTAACTCTCTCATTCTCTCAAATTCCCAACTCACATCTGATTTCATCCCCTCTAATTCTCTATCAAGTTCTAGTAAGAAAGCTAGGGTTCCAAGTACAAAGTCTCCAATTGTCTCCTGTTTCGCGAGGATTCATTTAAAATAGTATAACACGAGCTTATTCCATGTTCTAGTAAGACATCTAGAGTTTCAAGCTTATAAAAAGTAAAGAAGATATTTTAATTTCGTGGTCTTACACTAGAAATATGTTATTGCACAAAAATGTTGATAGTTTACAGTATTCAACTACACTTTCGTGGTGAATAACATGAGAGAAGTGACATTAAAGACATGTGAAGAGAAGAAGATCACACACCTTTTCTTTTTTTGCCACATAGATAATTAAACACAAAAGGAAAATTTTTTACATTAATTAATCTCTCTCATGTTCTAGGAAGAAACCTAGGGTTCCAAGCTCAACGTCTCCATCTTCCCTCTTGCACTTATAAATGTCTTCAAAACCAGTATCTATAACTACATGGCCAGATGGTTGCTCGTATAGATTTACCCTATCAACATTCTATTTAGCTTGTTCTTGGATGTTAGATTGTCTAGCTTGAAGCAATTCATCAAAATCAATCTAATTATAAATGTTTCATCAACATCATAGAGTTAATAAGTATAAAAATGAAACTCTACATTTACTGTAGGAGACTATTCATTAACTCTATTTTCATTTAAGCCCTTATTTTCATTTTCATTAAATGGTAGAGATGAAGACAGACAAACTCTATCTTATTGTTGTTGGAGGACACATAAACACTATATTTTATGGGGAGGATATATCATCATTAGTGTTACGCAATACTGGTAGCTCCTCAACAACTAAAGGAAAATTAATTTGATATATCAACAAAATCTGAATCATTCAAATATTATGAAGACATTTTAATACATCAAATCAATAATTAACATGTAATGGCCATAATTCTTTTTGATTCTACATCAAATGTTTCCACATTTTCATCATCCATTTCAAGTGATAATTTATGAAGCAATATGATATCCAACTCATATACATCTATATTAATCTTTTCAAGATTAATGGTTCCTTTGACATAGATAATATGAAGATCATATACGAAACGCCCTCCTTTTCAAGATTAATGAGTTGTGAGTTTTGAATGAGTTGTGACAACTAGAAATGGTCAATTTTCAATAAGCTTTAACTTTTTGAGAAGGTTGTGAATTCTCAAAATGTCAGGACTTCTCAAAAGGTCATGATTATGCCGATAAGACTCAAAAAATATAATTTCACTAAGTTGTGAGTTTTGAAAGAGTTATACCTTTCCAAGGAGTTGTAACTTATTCAATAAGTTGTGACTGTTCATTTTTCAATAAGTTGTGAGCTTTTAAAAAGGTTCTGACTTCTCAAAAGATTATGACAATTCCTATAAGACACAAAAAATACTCTCTCATTTTTTTAACCACAATTTTTTTAATCTTTTACTATTCTTTTTCTTGCATTTTAAAAGATTACGTGTGATTTGTTTAATTGAGTGAGTTTCAATAAGGTTGTAAGTGATTCCTTTGATCTTAGTATATGTTGATCACTATTGAGGGGTGAGTAAAAAGACATATTTCTTTTCGGTGAAAATAGAAAATATACTGTTTTGTCAGCGTCTTACTTGTGCCATTAGTTGTATGACAACCTTGTGCTGCCTTTTCTGTTAAATCAGTTGCTAATAGTGGTTCCTTTGTAACTTGTTAGGTGCATGGTTTTAATAATAACTCTCGAAATTTCACAAGTACCCCCTTTACCTATATACTATCTTGTGGGCCCAGCGTGTGTTGACATTTTTTTCAAGCTAGTGCCACGTAGTCTGAAAATTGATTGAAAATTAGTTATAAAATAAGTCCAGGGGGGTAATAGAACCTTATTATTGTATAAGAGTGTCTTTAGAATTTCGGGCAAAGATTCATGGGGTACTTATGCATTTTCCCTAATTAACTTTTCACCAATAATTTTTCGTATTATTATACCGCCCCTATATATGTGATAACACATTGTTCTTGTTTTTCCTCCAATGAATCATGCTTAATGGAATATATTGTAGTTTACTTACAAGTATATGAACTATATCTTTGTTGGGTGTAAGATAAACATTTGAATATATATATATATATATCAGTTAACTTGATAACTAGATCTAATTTATTTACACTGTCAATTGGACAGTCCATATGATAGTCAACAACAAGAAAACCATTTATTATGTTATAGCTTTTAACATACAAAACAATATCAAACATTATTATGAGTGGGAACCTCTTAACCTCAAAGTTGAATTATCATTTTACCCTTATTTTACCTCTAAAATAAATAAATATTAATATATATTTAATTAATTAAATATTAAGTAAACGTTATATTTAAATTCATGCATCAAATAAGATCTTAATGCATCATATATTCATGTACTAATTAAATGTAGATAATAAAAAGTCTAATAACCTTTCAATTTTAATTTGTTCGATAAGTGGGGGTAAGTGAAGAGTCTATCAAACATACTCGCACCACATTATTTTTATTCCTTGTGTTCTTCAAGGTTGTAATCATCTTGTAATCTAGAGTAGGTTAGTCTATATCCCTTGTAAAATTTTCATTACCAGTTTGTAATTATAATAATTCTTACTATTTTATTTATTTTTATTCTTTTAAATTTCATGCATATTCATCTTCTTTTGTTAAGAAATATGTAAATTATGATAGTTACAAGATAAATATACTCCAATATTAAGTTGTAAGAAAATATTTATTTTCATATATCTATCGTTTTGGGTTCTTAAATATAACTTCGTAGTTGATTACTGTATTTTTGTATTCAACCTCTCTTCTATTTTTAGGATATATATAGTAAAGCTAATAACAGTTTGTATTTATCATTAATTATTTTGAGGGTAAAGATGTTAAATCTAATAGAATAATAATTATGTCTTTTTTCTATGTATTTTAATGTGATGCATTTTATTATGGATGTCATGTTTTTATATACTTCTTCTTTTTTCGTTTGAAATTGTAATTTTTTCTATAAATTTGATGGTATACCTCCCAAACATTTTGTAACATTTTTCTTTACACGTATCTTTTATATAGACAATTTCTTTTTTGATTATTAAAAATTATTTTTAGTTATTAAAATATATTAATTCCTCTGATAAAATAAAATATTTATTTTTCATGTAGAATTTAATATAACAAACCTCCAACATCTAACACAACATTTTTATGTTATATTTTGTGCAGAGCTATATTCTTATATTAAACATACATATGAAAGGACTTCGATTTGAATTTAGCTATATAAATTAAAGTTTTCTAATATCAATTAGGGGACAAACATGCGATGCACGTTCCGAGAATAGAACTAAAAATTGTTCTAAAAAAAATATTTGTTCTTTTCACATGTTCATATGGCTACTGAACATTATAACGTTAAATACACGTGCAAGCACATTTGGATAGATGAGAAGAAAAATATAAAACAAATATTGTCTATAAGCTAATATTATTGAGATACCACAAATTAAATGATTGAACCTTAGTAAATTGAAATTAATATGTTCATTTAACTAATTAAAAATTTCATTGACCATCCTTGTATGTTCGCGTGAATAAGACATATATACTATGATCTACATTGAACATACAGAAAAGAATCTATAATAATATACTGTTGCAAACCATATTATTAAAATCTTTGCTAAATAAATAATAGTATTTAATATAACAAAATTTTCTTTATTGGTAATCACGTGCAACACATGTGTAGATAAAGTAGTGTGTATATATATATATATGTATATATATATAACAATGGACCACTACAGAATTAAAACCTAACACAACTGATTAAAAATAATAGTAATTGATGTTGATATTGTGATGTTATGAATAAATTCTAGAATCTATTCGAATTTACGAAATATTCTATTGAAGTCATATTACTCAATACACAAGCATATTACACTACCACTAGGCAAATTTCAAAAAAATTTCTCCAACATATAATGACACTCGACCCTAAAATCAAATAAATAAAAAAGACAAAGAAAAAAACATACGAAATAATATAACTTGAAAAATCTAGAAACATATAATGCATATCAATTGACAAAATGCCCTTAAACTGAGCTCATGGGAGAAGGGGGAAATCACAGAGGAACTAACCTCATGAGAGGATGAAAATATTTACGCCATTTGCAAACAAAAGTAGACATATCTAGATGAACTATGAAAAATGAGTTTTCTTTTTCTCATGCTAGTAATTTTATACGTGATTGAAATATTCCTACATGAATCAAAATATTTATTTGTTTAGCCAACGTATAAGTTTTGTGCAACAAGAACAACATCAAGTTTACAATTATATTAAAATATTGAGGTTCAATGAGTTCAGATAACAAAAGAGTAAATAAAAGGGTTCACAATAAAAATCCATACAAGTATAACGCCAAATCACATAAATAGAAGGGCTCACAATACAAGCACGTTTTTCTAGATACTCTCAATTAGATTAACATGTATCTAAGATACATAGATAAATATTGTGGGTTCGTATCACTCCCATCTTGCTTGTTACTCTTTTATCTCGCTCGCGTATTCTGTATGCAAAATACTTGCTAATTAACCTAGAATTTTTTCTAGTGCTGTTGAAACAAGACGAATGTTTTACATATTTTATTTTAAAATCTTCTCATTTTTCTTGATGTTGTAAAATTATAAACTTGAAAAGAAAAAAATAGAAAAAAAAGAAGGGCTAGCCCACCCCAAACTTCAACCCTTCTAAAGAAGGGTTGAGTCGAGCATTTTTAGACCCTTCAAAATGATTAGCCGATCCACCCCAGCCCTTCAAAATTCTTGGCCCGTGAGGCTTGGGCCGAAATTTGTTGGGCCTGCCCTTTTTAACACCTCTCTCTATATAAGGCTATATCAAACAATATTACCTTTATGCTTAAACCCTAAATAATCCGCAACACTATAATCTCTGTAATAGGCTATGGAGGACATGGCTGCTTATGGAAGGAGTATTTTGATAGTAGTTTCAGGCGGCTGGTATTCTGGTGTAGGAACTCCATTGCTAGATTACACCGCTTCTATGATTATCTCTTTTGGTTTCTTCCATTTATGTATCTGCTCCATTTTCTTGGGTGTGATTAATTTATTTCAAATCCCAAAATTGTGTTTTTTTGCTTGATTTTTCTGTCTTTTTTTAACTGTTTTCTATTTATTGCTATTTGAGCTTCGCTTTTTTTCCAGACATGATATATCGCATGAATTTGGGGCTTTTAATTTCTTTCGTTGCTACAAAGATTGTGTTAATGAGATTAAACTTTTAGGTAAAGGGACTCTTAGATTTTGTTTCTAAATTTGAATGAGTTTTTGCAAGAATATGCTACTGGGATTTAATGAAAAGGAGATATATAAACCTAACTTCATATAAATAAATAAGTGAATCCTTTATTGATTTTAACTTTCCATCTCTCTATTTGGTTTGCATCTTCAGTTAATTCGTAGTGATACTTCAATAGTCCTAAATTGGGTTAGAACATATATAAAAAAATTAACAATAGACAACTTACAATAACATATATAGAAAAATTACTTATATTTATCAATATAAGAAAGTGCATGCTCTCTATCATTTGATCTGTAATATTTGTGTTTCAAGTGTTTGATGCTCAAGTTTCACATATTATATCTAATTGTTATTTAATTAATATCTTTAAAATGTATATTTAATGATGAGCCAATGATTTCTTACAATAAAAATACAAGAAACTAAATGTGATTTTATCATTGAATGAATATCTTTTTGTTTTATTTTTCAGTTGTAGTGCTCTTTGTCCAAAGCTATGATGAACTGGGAATTTCTATGACATGATTTTTTTGATACAATGGCTCTGTTTGTTCTCAACTGAGGTTGTACTTTTGAATGAGCCATAATGAATCCAAGAAAAATACTTATTACATATGGAGGATCTCTTCTCTTCCTTAAGTAACGTACTGCAACTATATAGTCTTGACGAATGTTATTGCTGTTAATAGTACTTATTACATAACTTAATCAATTTCTCTTACAATGTAACTAAATGAATACTTCAAACAACGTTTCATTGAACTGTAGGTGACATTGGTTTCCATATTATGCAAAGAAGCTCGTTGACTGAAAGTATATATTGAAAACACTAGAGCGATAAGACATTAATTAAGTCTCGTATTATTTTAATTTTCACTTGTACTTAATTGGATGTGCATGCAACCCTACTTCTACCCTATGGAGGTGAGGTTTAGAGATTATTTTCGATAGACGGAAGTGAAGCATATAAAAATAAATCTTAGAAAAAAACTAAAATAATGAACAAGTCATATTAAGGTATATCAATCACATAAAAATGAAAGTAAATAACCTTTTATAACAAGTTAATTGTATAAAACATAGAGAAATTCTATGATAGATATGTATAAATAAGTGTTAACTCTAAAATAGATATCGGACATCTAATAAGACTAAAAAAAAGGGGAATACACATACAAACAAAGATAAATTACAATGGAAAGTAAAAAATGAAAAAAAACATATATAGAAAAATGATATGAAAAAGATTAAAACATTACTACCCCCTAGACTCACCAAATTCATCAACAATAGCAACACATCTTACGTGGAACTCATAAGTCCTATGTATGTCGAATGGTTTGTTTTGTAAAATTGACGCAACACAGTTAGGCTGAGTTGATGAGTCATTAAATTTAAATTAAAAATTTAAGAATCATGATATTCAAAACAGTATGATCAAACACAAATCGATAATTATCATACTTGACAACAAGGCAATGGGGACGGAGAAACATTTTCATAGAGCTAGACGAAAGAGATCCATTAAGAATGTAAAGCATACTCAACACTTTATGAATATGTGGTGGTTTGGAGAAAATTCTTGACCTATTTTTACAGGTGAATTTCCATTAAATAAATCTACCTCTTTATTAACTTTCTTAATTTTCTTTCCTCTATCTTTGCGACAATGTTTTCCCATCTCCATCCCATGTTGCCAAGAATGTCAATTCGGTCAGTGTTTAATGATAATGGTATAAAATTTTATTATCCTTGTATTTTTAATTTTGATCTTGGGATTTATAAACTCAGACAAAAATTTGACCTTCAACCTAATGTTGTTGCATTAACTTTTCCACACCAACCATTTCTTATACGTTATAGTGATGAGTTGGATACCTGATTTGTTGCTATCTATGAACTTGCGGACGTAAGATTTAGTATTTTTCAACCTTTTATTTCACTTTGTCATATTTACGTTTTCCATTTTCTTTGTAAAATATTTATGTGTATTTCCATATCCGCCTTTTTTTAATCTTACCAAATGCTCACAATACAAGCACGTTTTTCTAGATACTCTCAATTAGATTAACATGTATCTAAGATACATAGATAAATATTGTGGGTTCGTATCACTCCCATCTTGCTTGTTACTCTTTTATCTCGCTCGCGTATTCTGTATGCAAAATACTTGCTAATTAACCTAGAATTTTTTCTAGTGCTGTTGAAACAAGACGAATGTTTTACATATTTTATTTTAAAATCTTCTCATTTTTCTTGATGTTGTAAAATTATAAACTTGAAAAGAAAAAAATAGAAAAAAAAGAAGGGCTAGCCCACCCCAAACTTCAACCCTTCTAAAGAAGGGTTGAGTCGAGCATTTTTAGACCCTTCAAAATGATTAGCCGATCCACCCCAGCCCTTCAAAATTCTTGGCCCGTGAGGCTTGGGCCGAAATTTGTTGGGCCTGCCCTTTTTAACACCTCTCTCTATATAAGGCTATATCAAACAATATTACCTTTATGCTTAAACCCTAAATAATCCGCAACACTATAATCTCTGTAATAGGCTATGGAGGACATGGCTGCTTATGGAAGGAGTATTTGATAGTAGTTTCAGGCGGCTGGTATTCTGGTGTAGGAACTCCATTGCTAGATTACACCGCTTCTATGATTATCTCTTTGGTTTCTTCCATTTATGTATCTGCTCCATTTTCTTGGGTGTGATTAATTTATTTCAAATCCCAAAATTGTGTTTTTTTGCTTGATTTTCTGTCTTTTTTTAACTGTTTTCTATTTATTGCTATTTGAGCTTCGCTTTTTTTCCAGACATGATATATCGCATGAATTTGGGGCTTTTAATTTCTTTCGTTGCTACAAAGATTGTGTTAATGAGATTAAACTTTTAGGTAAAGGGACTCTTAGATTTTGTTTCTAAATTTGAATGAGTTTTTGCAAGAATATGCTACTGGGATTTAATGAAAAGGAGATATATAAACCTAACTTCATATAAATAAATAAGTGAATCCTTTATTGATTTTAACTTTCCATCTCTCTATTTGGTTTGCATCTTCAGTTAATTCGTAGTGATACTTCAATAGTCCTAAATTGGGTTAGAACATATATAAAAAAATTAACAATAGACAACTTACAATAACATATATAGAAAAATTACTTATATTTATCAATATAAGAAAGTGCATGCTCTCTATCATTTGATCTGTAATATTTGTGTTTCAAGTGTTTGATGCTCAAGTTTCACATATTATATCTAATTGTTATTTAATTAATATCTTTAAAATGTATATTTAATGATGAGCCAATGATTTCTTACAATAAAAATACAAGAAACTAAATGTGATTTTATCATTGAATGAATATCTTTTTGTTTTATTTTTCAGTTGTAGTGCTCTTTGTCCAAAGCTATGATGAACTGGGAATTTCTATGACATGATTTTTTGATACAATGGCTCTGTTTGTTCTCAACTGAGGTTGTACTTTTGAATGAGCCATAATGAATCCAAGAAAAATACTTATTACATATGGAGGATCTCTTCTCTTCCTTAAGTAACGTACTGCAACTATATAGTCTTGACGAATGTTATTGCTGTTAATAGTACTTATTACATAACTTCATCAATTTCTCTTACAATGTAACTAAATGAATACTTCAAACAACGTTTCATTGAACTGTAGGTGACATTGGTTTCCATATTATGCAAAGAAGCTCGTTGACTGAAAGTATATATTGAAAACACTAGAGCGATAAGACATTAATTAAGTCTCGTATTATTTTAATTTTCACTTGTACTTAATTGGATGTGCATGCAACCCTACTTCTACCCTATGGAGGTGAGGTTTAGAGATTATTTTCGATAGACGGAAGTGAAGCATATAAAAATAAATCTTAGAAAAAAACTAAAATAATGAACAAGTCATATTAAGGTATATCAATCACATAAAAATGAAAGTAAATAACCTTTTATAACAAGTTAATTGTATAAAACATAGAGAAATTCTATGATAGATATGTATAAATAAGTGTTAACTCTAAAATAGATATCGGACATCTAATAAGACTAAAAAAAAGGGGAATACACATACAAACAAAGATAAATTACAATGGAAAGTAAAAAATGAAAAAAAACATATATAGAAAAATGATATGAAAAAGATTAAAACATTACTACCCCCTAGACTCACCAAATTCATCAACAATAGCAACACATCTTACGTGGAACTCATAAGTCCTATGTATGTCGAATGGTTTGTTTTGTAAAATTGACGCAACACAGTTAGGCTGAGTTGATGAGTCATTAAATTTAAATTAAAAATTTAAGAATCATGATATTCAAAACAGTATGATCAAACACAAATCGATAATTATCATACTTGACAACAAGGCAATGGGGACGGAGAAACATTTTCATAGAGCTAGACGAAAGAGATCCATTAAGAATGTAAAGCATACTCAACACTTTATGAATATGTGGTGGTTTGGAGAAAATTCTTGACCTATTTTTACAGGTGAATTTCCATTAAATAAATCTACCTCTTTATTAACTTTCTTAATTTTCTTTCCTCTATCTTTGCGACAATGTTTTCCCATCTCCATCCCATGTTGCCAAGAATGTCAATTCGGTCAGTGTTTAATGATAATGGTATAAAATTTTATTATCCTTGTATTTTTAATTTTGATCTTGGGATTTATAAACTCAGACAAAAATTTGACCTTCAACCTAATGTTGTTGCATTAACTTTTCCACACCAACCATTTCTTATACGTTAGAGTGATGAGTTGGATACCTGATTTGTTGCTATCTATGAACTTGCGGACGTAAGATTTAGTATTTTTCAACCTTTTATTTCACTTTGTCATATTTACGTTTTCCATTTTCTTTGTAAAATATTTATGTGTATTTCCATATCCGCCTTTTTTTAATCTTACCAAATGTTCAGTATCTATTATAGATTTCACTCGTATTTATCATAAAATTTCTCAATAATTTATGGAATTGACTTATTATGAAAGCTTCTTCATTTTAAGTATTAGTTAATTACTATTGAACATGAATTTGCAAAACATATTGTCGCTAGCTTTGTTGGCCTAGAAACTCCTCAATAGAATGAAACATACCAGGCATGTGTCCTTGTTGTTCTGAAATTACAAAGACGCTTATAAATTTTTGATGCTTATAAGTTCCTTACCATTTCCTTGATTACATATGTTCCTTACTATTTCCTTGTCAAAAACATGGGTTTTCATTCAATTCCCTTTCCAATTGATTTGATGTTGTATTGTGTTGATTTATATTAATAGTCTATGGTTAATTAATGGTGAAGTTGTTATAGTTCTTAGTCTTTGAAGTAGTTTCTATAAAAGATTAAGGGAACCCATCGACAACCCCTTAAACTTGGCACTAACTTTCATTTAAACACCTTAAATAGATTAAATTCATTTTAAATAGTTTGTATTGTGTCATTTGAACACTTTCCGCTGACTCAACACTATGTGTCACGTACACGAATTCTAAGGGCGTTTGAAAAGTTTTTCAAAGAAGTTTATTTTTTCTTCTTCTTCCTCACTTATCTCTCTCCTTCCACCATGCTCTTGAATTTATTTATTTTTCGTTCTTCTTTCTCAGGCTCTCTCTGCCACTTTTCATCATGATGCAGATTTTTTTAGGTTAGTATATTACTTGATTTCTTCCTCATTCTTGAGAACCAATTTCTTTTTATTTTGTGATCTCACATTTAATTTTTCATCCATAGTTTCTTGTTAGATGATAATCGCTTATCACTAATCGTTTCCTCTTAAGTATGCAGTTCTATTGAACATCAAAACAAAAAAATGATTACAGTTTTGAAATAGAAGCATTTCCTTACAATTTATTTTTCATATCGTTTCAATCTCAATTTAAAACTTTTTCTGCCCGTAATGTTTGTATATTCACTAAAAATTGAAATATATAATTATGTAAAGTTACAGATCAGATAATTAATTTATGAATTTATAATTAATTCTTTATCAATTACAATGAAGAAGAATGTTTCAAGGGAGATATAATTTATTATTGTCCTTCTTTGCAACTATAGTGACCTGTGAGAAAAGAAAATACAAATTGTATTTTTCCCCTGTTGTTGGTGGAGTTTTAGAAGACGAAGGCATGTGAAGAAAATCAAGAAAGGGGTGGGTCCCATGTTAGAGATATGGAGAAAAAACAAAGAAAATAAAGTCTTTAAAAATAAAAATAAATCCTTGTGTCACATGTAGATTTGTTTATTTCCACACGTAGAATGTTTTTGTCCAACGCGCCTAAGCTGAATCTTAAAATATAAAAAATGTGTCAAAATGGCACAATCAAAACCTACATTAGGTTTTTAAAATGAATAAGGCTTACTTGAAGTGTCTAAGTGAAAGTTAGTGCCAAGTTTAAGGGGTTACCAATGGGTTCATCCTAAAAGATTCATTGTTGAACCCTTTTCCCTAACCCTAGCCATGAATTGAAGTTGTTTATGATTTGGGTTGTTGGAATTGATTATGTTATTGTTTAATGCACTATAATGATGATGATGATGATAAGTGTATCATTGAATTTTTTTGATGAATTGATGGTAAGATCTTGAAGAAGGTTTTAGAAGCTATTTAGTAAGACCTTTATGATTATGAGTTCTCTACTTCAATAATGTTGGTTTATTCTTGATGATGATATTTAATGATGTATGATTACGTGAATAGATTAGGAATATGATTATATGATGATTATTATGGCATGTTATGAATATGTTGAATTGTGACTTCATCGTAATGGTAAGCTGATACAAGGTTGAAGGTGATTCTCTTGTGTGCCTTATATGATATGGCTATGATTTGATGATCTCACTAATGATGGATAGGGATAAAAGGAAGTTCTCATTTTATACCTAATGAGCTAATGAAATGATTATACAAGGGGTTCGTTTTCTATGGACTTTATTAAGATTTGATGATTAAGAATAACCTAAAGGAATTTCAAAGAAAAATTACCTTAACCTAGAGAACTAGATGTGATAGGTTTCCTTTCCCAAGAGGAAAGGTAGGTTCACTAATGATCTCATGAGATGGATACTACCATGCAATGTTCATACATGAGTTTCTAGTATATCTCTTAGTTCCTTAACTAGTTTTCCCCCAAAGGAATGCAAACTAGTGGATCCACCTAGAATGTTATGTTTATGTTTGGTTCTACCTTGGCAAGTAGAGCACCTTCTTTCACCTAAGGGTTTCATGACACTGAATTCCATGTTTTGCTCACATGGTCTATTGTCGGTTAAGGAGATTGTTCCTGAAAGTAAAATCAATGAATGGAAGTAATAAAGATGGACACTAACTAGGGTGACTTAAGGGGGCACTACTTAGTATGGGTAAGGGTATGAGACTTTTACCTATGTATTAGACAAGTTGACCTTTAGGGGAGTCATAGGAGGTTGTTCTTATGTTCTTATCGACTTGTGTTATAAAGAAACGTATCATGTTGGTCTTATATGATGTTGGTCTTATATGATGTTTGTTTCATTTGATGAGTATGATGTTGGTCTAAGATGATATGTATGTTGGTGATTACTCATGATGTTATGTCATATGGGGTAAGGCATTACTTTTGTTCTCTTTTCTAGTTTACTTGATTATGTGGGGTTATGGCGCATCACATGAGCATTAAACTTGTAGGCTTGGGATGAGATTGTTGGTAAAGGTCTTATATGCTTCGATAATATGAACTCTTGAATATGATATTCTTATATGACTTTATTTTTGTGCAGTTACTATATATGAATATGAATATGTCATATTTGGTTTTGATCATTTGCTTGTATATTCTCTCATATGTGTATACACAAATGCTTTCAAAATGACTTAGCATGCTTCCAAAGAAATATTCCCTTTTATGAACGTATTTAAAGGTTTTATGTGCATATTTTTCCATACTTAGTACAAGTGGTTTTACTAACCCATAGTCCTTATGTATCTACAAATATGTAGGTTCTGGATGTTGAGGTGCTTCAGGCAATTTGCAATAAGAATTTGACTTTCCCTCAAATTGTTGGTGAGTCCTCAAAGTTCGAGGATGGTGCCATTTGTTCTTTCCTATTAGTATTGCTTATGTCTAAAGACATTTATTCTTTCCTTATTCTCTAGACTATTGTTTTAAGCATATATGTGACATATTGTACTTGTAAGGACTATGCCCAAACCATTATAACTCTCGTTTAAATGAATATATGTGAGAGAAAGTATTAGACAACTAAAATGAATCGATTATGTGAAATGATAGATCTATGTAAAATTCATAATGGAGGAGTCTATTTAAACTCCATATATGATATGTGAGAAGTATGAGTACCCTTCAATATGTGAAAGTTTTAATTTTCCGCATTTTTTTCTACCAATGATATTTCATGATGTATGCTAAGGGCTAGTCTAAGTTCTCTTTGAAGACCAAGACGCCGGTTAACTCTGGGGGGGGGGGTGCTTCCTGGCGTGTCACATGGTAATGATTGGATATGAATGAAGTGAGGAAACGTTGTGGATCAGGGGTGTTAGATGTAGGTGTATGGGAACGCAAGTTATTAATGTGTAGTTGGTTTTATGGTTAACCAATACGAGCCATAGAAAGGTCTACATACCTTAGGTTCCAATCATAGATCACTTTTACCAGTTAATTCTAAAGGTATATTTGAGTCTTTTTCTATGTATTTAATGTTTATGCCACATAATATGACCTATTTCTAAAACCTATAGCTACCTCGCAATCCTAAATATACCTAACTCTCTCATTCTCTCAAATCCCCAATCCACATCCAAGTTCATCCCCTCTAATTCACTCTGAAGTTCTAAGAAGAAAGCTAGGGTTCCAAGTCCAAAGTCTCCAATTGTCTATTCTTTCGCTAGGCTTCATTTACTAAGGTATAACAAGAGCTTGTTCCAAGTTCTAGTAAGAAATCTATAGTTTCTAGCTTTTAAAAGGTAAAGAAGACATTGTAATTTTGTGGTCTTTCACTTAAAATATGTTATTGTGCCAAAATATCATTAATTTACTGTATTCAAAAACACTTTCGTTGTGAATAAAATGAGAGAAGTGAGGTAAAAATTGTTTAGACATGTTAACAGAAGAAGATCACACACCATGTCGTTTTTACCACATAGATAATTGAACACAAAAGGAAACTTTTTTACATTAATTAATATCTCTCAAGTTCTAGGAATAAATCTAGGGTTTCAAGCTCAACGTCTCCATCTTCCCTCTAGCACATATAAATGTCTTTAAAACCAGTATCTATACCTACAAGGCCAGATGGTTGTTCATATAGATTTACCCTATCAACTTTCTATTTAGCTTGTTCTTGGATGTTAGATTTTCTAGCTTGAAGCCATTCATCAAAAATACTCAAATTATATATGTTTCATACAAATCATAGAGTGAATTAGAATACAAATGAAACTCTACATTTACTCTAGGAGACTAGTCCTTAACTCTGTTTTCAATTAATCCCTTATTTTCATTTTCATTAAATGGTTGAGATGAAGACACACAAGCTCTATCTTTTTTGTGGGAGGAGGACACATCAATACTATTTTGTTGGGGGAGGATATATCATCATTAGTGTTACGCAATACCAATATCTCCTCAACAACTTAAGGTAAATTAATTTGATACATCAACAAAATCTGAATCATTCAAATTATTAATAAATTTCAAAACATCAAATCAATATTTAACAGGTTATAGCCATCATTCTTGTTGATTCTACATCAAATGTTTCTACATTTTTATCATGCATTTCTAGTACTAATTTATAAAGCAACATGATATGCAACGCATATACATCCATATTAATATTTTCAAGATTAATGGTTCATTTGACATAGATTATCTCAAGATCATATACAAAACACCCTCCATAATAAATTTTAACTGTCACTATTATTGCAATTATTTACTTACCAAGTCTGTTAGGTGATATGAAAAATAACAATATTAGTAAATTTTTTCGTACTTGGAAAATATTCTAATATAAAAATTAAGAATAGCAAAAAGACCTATTTTTTTTATGTAACAAGGTGTCATGATTCTTATACACAAATTGATATATCTATCTATCTGTCTGTCTGTCTATCTATCTATCTATCTATTTATCTATCTATCTCTCTATATCTATATCTATCTATCTACCTATCTATATCTATATCTGTCTATCTATCTATCTATCTATCTCGCTCTCGCTCTCTCTCTCTCTCTCTCTGTCTCTCTCTTTGTCTGTCTCTCTCTCTCTCTCTCTCTCTATATATATATATATATAAATATATATTCACCTCAAAAGCATGAACTCCTAAAGTTAATTTTAAATTACTAAAATATACCTAACTTAGTTTGTGACTTTTTCAGTGGGTTGTGACTTTTCTGATAAGTTGTGACTTTTCTCTAAGGTTTGTGATTTTTCACTGAGTTGTGACTTTTCCAATGAGTTGTGAATTTCTAAAGAGTTGTGATTTTTTCAATGAGTTGTGACTTTTGAAAGAGTTCTGACTTCTAGGAAATGTCATTTTTTAATAAGTTGTGACTTTTATAAAAGGTTATGACTTCTATAAATGTCAGGACTTCTCTAAAGGTCATGTTTATTTCGATAAGACACAAAAAATATAATTTCACTAAGTTGTGACTTTTCCAAAGAGTTGTGCCTTTCTAAGGAGTTGTAACTTATTCAATAAGTTGTGAGTTTTCATTTTTCAATAAGTTGTGTCTTTTTCAAATGTTTTTGACTTCTCAAAAGGTTATGACTATTTCTATGAGACATTAAAAATACTTTCTCTCATTTCTTTTAACCACAGTGTTTTTAATCATCTACTATTCTTTTTCTGGCATTTTAAAAAATTACATGTACTTTGTGTCACACCCCAAGCTACCCCTGAGACGCAAACACGGGACCTAGGACCACAAGTTATTCCAAGCTAACCCTGCTGGCAAGTGGGGCACTTACTCACAAAATCTGCTATATCTCTCTTCATTTCATTCCACCAATAGACTTTCCGCAGATCGCGGTACATGGATGAACAAAATATCTAGATTTACGGTCTTCTACAATAATATGCTCTCTCAACACGCCCACATTAGAAAAACGCAGTCTACGTGTAATAGAGAAGTACACCATCTACCCCTTGGGAGAAAACCTCCTCTCTCTTATTATGTATTGCACCCTTAATTTCAAGCTGTCTTGCTTTTACTTATCCTCCACGACCAAAGAAGATTTTGCCACATTTTGAACTGTTACACCACTGTGTGATATGCTCATAAGGCGAACTTCCAAGCGAGCAAGACTATGAGCATCCTTCACTAACTCCTTCCTTTCTTCTTCGACATGGGCTACACTACCCATAGATAATCTACTAAGAGCATTTGCTAATACATTCACCTTACCAAGATGGTCATGCACACTCATATCATAATCCTTAAGGAACTCAATCCATCTCCTCTAGAGAAGATTGAACTCCTTCTTGGTGAACACATACTGAAGGCTCTTATGGTCAGTGAATACATCTATATAAACACCAAACAAGTAGTGTCAGATCTTAAGTGCAAACACCACTGCTGCAAGGGTCATGAGTTAGATAGTTTTTCTAATGAACCTTAAGCGGTCTAGTAGCATAATCAATAACCTTATCTGGTTGCATCAACAAAAAACCAAGGCCAACAATGGATTCATCGCAATAGATCACATAACCATCTGAACCCTCTGGTTGAGTCAAGACAGGAGCTCTGGTCAATCTAGTTTTCAATTCTGCAAAGTTTTTCAAAAAATCATTTGACCATTGAAACTTGACCATCTTCTTAGTCAACCTAGTCAAAGTGAGGTTATGGATGAAAATATTTTCACGAACCTTCTATAATAACCCGTTGTGTATGAAAATATTTTCACGAACATTATATTTTAACTCACTAGACCAATGAAACATTTGATATCTATAGAAGAGGTAGGTCTAGGCCATTGGTTTACTGCTTCTATCTTCTGCAAATCCACTCAAACTCTCTCATACAATGTGACCAAGAAAAATAACTGATTGCAATCAGAACTCACACTTTCTAAACTAAGCGAATAACTAACGATCTTTCAGAGTCTGCAGAACAACTCTCAAATGACTTTCATGTTCTTCCTTATTCTTAAAGTAAATGAGGATATAATCAATAAAGACAATAACGAATGAGTCCAAGTACTGTTTGAACACTGTTTTTATCAAATCCATAAAAGTTGCAGGAGAATTGGTTAGTCCAAATAACATAACTACAAATTCATAATCACCATATCGTGGTTGTTTTCGGAATGTCACTATCTCTAACTCTGAGCCGATGATAACCCAATATGAGGTATATGTTTGAGAAATCGATTGCACCCTGAAGTTGGTCGAACAAGTCATCAATCCTGGGGTCAGAATACTTATTCTTGATTGTGACCTAGTTCAGCTGTCTATAGTCAATGCACATTCAGAGAGAACTATCTTTCATCTTTATGAACAACACTGGTGCACTCCATGGTGAAATACAAGGTCTGATGAAACCCTTATCTAGAAGGACTTTCAAATACTCCTTCAATTCCTTAAGATCTTTTTGGCCATTTTATATGGAGGAATAGAAATAGGCTGGGTATTTGGAAGGAGATCAATTCCAAAGTCAATTTCTCTTTTAGGAGGAACTTCGGGAAGATCATCTGGAAACACTTCTACGTACTCATTAACTACTGGAACTGACTCAAGGGTTTGGGGTTTTAGAGCTAAAATCCTTATGCCGAACTAGATGATAGAGATAACCCTTAGAGATCATCTTTTTGTCCTTGAGATAAGATATGACTCGACCCATAGGCGCTAAGCTACTACCCTTCCATTCTAAGATTGGTTCATTTTCAAACTGAAAAAGAAAAATCCTAGTTCTACAATCGACTGAGGCATAATAGGAATGTAACCAATCCATTCCTATAATGACATCGAAGTCTACTATTTCTAAATCTATAAGATATGCTGAGACAAATCTCTAAGATAATGTGACATGGAAATTTTTGTAAACTCGTCAAGCTATAACTGGGTCACAAACTAGAGTAGAGATTGAGAAAGGTTCTGAGAGAGCTTCTGGACTGACACTGAATTGGACTGTTATGTAAGAAGTTACAAATGAAAAAGTAGCCCCTAGATTTAACAATGAAAAATTATCAAGGTCAAATACTCGTAATGTACCAATGAATACATCTAGAGAACCTTCCTCATACTGGCAAGCTTTAAGAGCATACAACCTATTCTGGCGCTGACCTCCACCTATAGCAAATTAGTTACCCTGCTGACTAGGGAGACTTGATGGGGCTGATGAAGTTGTAGATTGAGATCTACCATTTCCATCACCTTGACCATGTTTAGAGGGACAATCTCTCAACCTGTGACCAGACTGACCGTACCCAAAACACCCTTCCTTTTCTACAAGGCACTCGCCTGGATAGTTCTTACTACACTGAGGGCAAGTAGGTAAGTATTGGTGCTTGAAATACTTCCTTGATACTTAGAGTCTGCTGCTTAAAAATTCTTGTCAAACATGTTCTTGGAGGATGGAACACCAGCTAATGAAGGGGCTAGGGATGAAAACTTCTGCTAACTCTACGAGAGATTTCTACCACCCAAGTCATAGTTCCCAGTCCTAGCCTTCTTATTCTCTTTGGCATGTTCCTTAAGCTTATTACCCTCAACTTGCTGAGCATGAGTCATAAGCCTAGAGATGTTGATATCTCCTAGTAAAACAACATTTTTGCACTCTATTTTCCCCAAATTTGACACCCCACACAAGAACTTATTCATTTTATCCATGGAGTCAGCAACCATGAGAGAGCATAAATGTAGAGTTAGCTAAACTTGATTCCATACTCTTGGACTGTCATGTTACCCTGCCTTAAGTTCATGAATTTTTGGGGTTTTGGTTATCTCAACTCTATTTTAAAAAACCTATCTAGAAAGTTCTCACTAAAGTATTCCTAGGTAATACGGTTGCATCGGTGCCTTATTATCCATCCATTGAGTGTACCAGATATGAGAAAAAGCATTCAGCTAATGTGATGCCAACTCAAACCGATCATCCTATTAACCTGCATAACCTCAAAGATCTTTTTGATCATCCAAGAAATTCTAGGGATCCTCATTAGTTTACACTCCTAAGAACATAGGTGGATTCATCCTAACAAAGTCACGATCTTGCTGCTCTTGATCCACCATTTTCATTCATATGAGCTTGAAGTCGCTGGTAGTTCTGTTCGGTGACACTCCGAGCAAACATCTGAATTGAACGCTTGAATTCAACATTGGAGACTTCTTGATCTGGGACTCGATGAGTTGTGTTTGCCTTTCTTGCATATGCATTCTAAGTGTTCACATTCCTGGAATTAGCTCTTCGAGGAGGCATTATCAGAAATGTAGAACGTCAAGTTAGAAATGAATTAGATCATACCTTATGCACGATAAGAATAATAACAAAGTGATGTTTTCCTAATACAGTTCATATCCTCCCTCTCATTATATGTGGTACACTTCACATTCATGAAAAAGACTCTACTTAGTGCGACTTTTCATACATCCTAGGACACTTAAACCTAGTGTTCTGAGACTATGTTTGGCACGCCTCGAGCTACCCTAGAGACGGAGACGTGGGACTTAGGACCACAAGCGATCCCAAGCTAACCCTATATACATGATCATGAGCATACCAAAGAATATAAACTATTGCGGGAGCTAAAATCCTACTTTAAATAATGAGATAGGATATATACATATACTATAGCTTAAATATTCGAAATAATGACGAGTTTAATACAAATAAATATTAACTCAATACTAAGCTGAAACAAGCTATGTCTGAAAATAGCGTCTAAACTGACCAGAAATGGTGGCACAAGCCCCAAAAAAGTCTAGCAAAAACTAAAATTAAAGGAATAAACACTGCAAAAAAGCATGAATATCGTTATTGGAGGATGAGGACTCACCATTGAATTTGCTGAACTGGAGATCAGAACAATTTAAGTGCATTCTGGATGCTGAGAACCTCAACCTACATCACGAGAAGATGTAGTACACATATGTGTCAGTATTTGAAGGTAATAAGCATGTTTGATAGGGTAAAACTGAAATAAAACATAGCTGAACAAGCACAAAATCAAGTATACAAATCTAAACATGATATACTGAATGTTAAGATAACCGAATGCAATGAACAATTATAACAGGTTGAATCTGAATATTGAATATATTGATAAATTGTCAATGCAATAGATTCTAACTAAATTGTGGGAGGTAATAATAGCCGATAATAAAACCATATAAGCTAAATGGGGAGTCCGATGTATACGCCGCATCGAGAGGACCCAATATACCCTGCCAAAGGTATAAAGTCAAGCTGGCGTGATCTGATGCCCACAGAGGAGACTTACAACCTACCCGGCTAGTAGTTCTTGGAGTATTTGGGTACGCTGAACCCTAGTCCAACTCGGTATTATGCTACTCCCAATGAATTAACTGATTAATACATTATGACTCAATTTCTGTATATACTAGATAGCTCAAGTCTAAACATGCAAACTGAGACTGCAATTAATTTTTTAATAATTATGCATTAATAACCGAGACACGTATATCTGAAGTAAATGAAATATATAACCTAGTATGTGTAATTTAAGAACTAATGAAATACATTTTTTGGGTATTGAAATTCATCTGATAAACTGAATAATAACCTCACAATCTGATTTGGAATATATACCTAACTAATTATTGATGATTTTGTGTAATTCTTCAAACCCTAGGTTTAACCTTGATAAGAGAATCAAGAACTGATAGAAAACTAAGGATTTAATATGTAAAGGGAACCCACTATTGAAATCTCACATACCTGGTGATGCAATCCACAAAGAAATATTTATACTTCGGGGTTGGAGCTGCTAAAACCTTGTTGCGTTCTTGAACTATGGTTCTTGACCGTTTTCTCCTTTCTTGCTTCTAATTTTCTAAGTTTTGATTTCTTATTTTGACTTAAGTAAGTTCTTATTATTTTTCTAGGCTAAAGTGAATAAAATCTGATGGGTCAAAATGACATATCTTAGGGGTTAAATGGAGCACAAAAAAGACCAAAAGACCTTGATTTAATTGTCGTCGAACCAAACGACAATCTGGACTTCCTCGCCATCATTTAATCAACGGTACATCGTTGGGTCAGCAGGTTGGGTTTTTTCGACAGACCTTTACTAAAATGATCATAACTTTTTACTTAGAGGTCTAAATTTAGCAAGGTTAGTGTCTACCGAAAGATAATTAAGTTATCTATAATTTGGTAGGTCATGAGACACCTAATTCATTTTGAGCAAACAATTATGGCCATTTGAAGTTGACCAACAACATTTTTCCCTTCATGAGCATACTAAAGAATATAAGCTGTTGCGGAAGCTAAATCAAAATTAAATATTAAAATATGGGAAAAACCCATATTATATAACTGAGATATTTAAAATAAATAAGTTTAATACAAAGAAATTATTAACTCAATACTAAGTTGAATTAACTATGTCTGAAAATAGCCTCTAAACTGGACTAGAAATACTATGAAAAGTCCCTAGCTAAATCTACCAAAAACAAAAACGAAATGACTAAAGACTAAAATGACACTCATGACTGTTGTCCTCGGAAAATTAGGACTCACCATTGAATTTTCTGAACTTGAGATGGGAAATTGATCTATGTTAGATCTGGATGTTGAGAACCTGAACCTACATCACGAGAAGATGTAGCGCACGTATGCGTCAGTACTTGGAAGGTACTGAGCATGTAGGATAGAGTAAAGCTGAAATAAAACATAACTGAAAAAACATAAAAGAAAGTATAATAATATGAAATGATAAACTAACTTCTGAGCTAATTGGATGCAATGACAAATTTCTAACATGCTGAAATTGAATATTCAATATACTGATAAATGGACAATTCAAAGAGTTTGACTGATCTGTGGGAGCTACTAATAACCGATGATAAAACAACATGACAATATACACTGAAAAGGGTATAAAGGCAAGCTATCGTGATCACTAAACTGATTTCCCTCAAATGGGACTTACAACCTACTTTGCTAGTAGTTGTGGGGCAATTAGGTATGCTAAACCCTAGTCCAACTCGGTATTATTCTACTCCCAATGAATTTTTTTAATTAACTGATTATGTTTGAGTTTCTGTAAATGGTGGATAGGTCAAAACTGAACATACAAACTGAGAATCAAATAATTAATCTAGTAATTATGCATTTAAAATTGCGGCAAGTATATCTGAAGTGACTGAAATATCTGACATAGCATATGTAATTCAAGAACTAAACAAATTCATAGCTACGGTTTTGAAATACACGTGATATTATGAGTAATAACATTATAATCTGATTAGGAATATATATTTAATAAATTCATGAAGTTCTACAAAAGTTCTAGATACCCTTGGTTTAATCATGATAAGAGAATTAAGAATCTGACTGAAAACTAGGGACCCAATGGGTGAAAGGAACACACTAGTTAAATCTCACATGACTGGTGATGAAATCCATGGAAAACCACTTAATATTCGGGGATGGAAGTGCTGGAACTTGTGGTGTTCTTGAACTAGGGTTTTTGAGCTTTTTCTCCTCTCTTTCATCAAATTTTTTAGGTTTTGATTTTATGATTTGACTTGGATATGTTTTAATCAGGTTTAAAGGATTAAACTAACTAAAATATGATGATGTAGGGTCAAAACAATGAAATTTAGGATTTAAACGGAGTGGGAAAGGTAAAAAAGACCTCTGGGAAAGTAGTTGTCGGGCCAAACGATGGCCAGGATTGACAGTCCATCGTCTGCCTGACGCTCCATCGTTGGTTCCGTCGTCCTGGCCTGTTCGACAGGCCTTTACTGAAATAGGCATAACATTTTATTCGAAGGTATGATTTTAGAAAGGTTTGTGACTATAAAAAGATAAATTGAAGTTGACCCAACTACATTTCCGCTTAATTTCCGGTAAATTTTCCACCTACGGACCCTAGGTCAACATACGGACTGTGTTGGTCATCAATATCTTTTGTATGGATTGGGTGAATGGGGGTCTTGATCGAAGGTCACGGACTACGGACCGTCGTCTGACCTGCGGACAGTCGATCAAGACTGAGCCAATTTTTCATGGCTGAATTTTTGGGAGTTTCTGATCCCATCAACGGTAGTGCATGATGGACCGTCGTCTCTCCTACGGACCGTCGATGCCACTGTGGGTTGCACTTGTAGATTTTTTTGAAAAAACAAATTTATGGTCTATTTTGTCTATTGGGGGTCTTACAATTTGTTTTCATTGGGTGAGTTTAAATCTTGTTGTAAGTGATGCTTTTGATCTTAGTATATGTTGATTACTATTGAATGTGAGTGGAAAGACATATATCTTTTTGGTCAAAACACAAAGAGTCTGATTGATCTGTGGGTGCTACTAATAACCGATGATAAAACTACATGACAAAGGTATAAAGGCAAGCTGTCGTGATCACTAAATTGATTGCCCACAGATGGGACTTACAACCTACTTGCCAAGTAGTTGTGGGATAATTAGATACGCTAAACCCTAGTCCAACTCGGTATTATTCTACTCCCAATGAATTTTATAAATTAACTGATTATGTTTGAGACGTTATCAATAAATCCTAGAATATACTCGAATTTACGGAATATTCTATTGAAGTCATAGTACTCACTAAACAAGCATATTACACTAACATTAGGCAAAAATCAAAATAAATCTCCAAAATATTTAGAAAATTAAGTGACACTAGACCCTAAAATCAAAAAAATACAAAAAGACAAAGAAAAGGACATATGAGGTAACATAACTTGAAAAACTGGGAAACTAATAATGAATATCAAAAGACAAAATGCCCTTGAACTGAGCTCGCGGGAGAAGGGGGGAAATCACGGAGGAACTAACCTCATGAGAGAATGGAAAAAATTACGCTATTTGCAAACCAAAGTAGACATATCTAGATGAACTATGAAAAATGTGTTTTCATTGTCTCATGCTAGTCATTTTATATGTGATTGAAATATTCCTAGGATCAAACGATTTGTTTGTTTAGCCAACATATAAGTGTTTTTGTAACACGCACAATATCAAGTTAAAAATTATATTGAAATACTACGGTTCAATGAGTTCAGATAAGATAAGATTAAATAGAAGGGTTCACAATACAGTACATTATTATAGATACACTCGATCGAAGTAGATTCACATGTATCTAGGATACATATATAAATATTGTGTCCTCAACTCCCTCCAATATTGCTTGTCACTCTTTTCTCGTCGCGTATTTGATATGCAAAATGCATGGCAATTATACTAGATTTTTTGCTAATGTTGTTGAAACAACATGAATGTTTTCCATAATTTATTTTAAAAAATCTTCTCATTTTCCTGATGTTATAAAATTATAAACTTGAAAAGAAAAACAAGAAAAAAAAGAAGTGTTAGCTCGCCCAAAACCTCGACCCTTCTTGAGCTGGGTCTAGTCGAGCATTTTTAGACCCTTCAAAAATGACGAGCCGATCCGCCCTAGACCTTCATATTCGTTGGCCCGTGAGGCTTGTTCCAAAAGGGGCTGGGTCTGCCCTTTTTAACACCTCTTTCTATATATAGCTATATCAAACCATTTGACCTTTATGATTAAACCCTAAATAACACGCAACACTATAATCTTTGTCATAGGTGATAATGGACTTGGCTGGTTTAGGCAGGATAATTTCTATAGTAGTTGCAGGTGGTTGTTATTATTGTGTAGGAACTCCATTGACAGATTACACGGCTTCTTTGATCATCTCTTTTGGTTTCTTCCATGTATGTATCTGCTCCATTTTTTGGGTGTGATAAATTTATCTCAAATCTCAAATTGTGTTCCTTTGCTTAATTTTTATGTCTTTGTTTTGGCTGTTTAGTATTGATTGCTATTTGAGCATCGCTTTTTTTTTAGACATGATAAATCATTCGAATTTTGGGGTTTTAGGATCTTTCCTATCTACAACGATTGCGTTGATGAGATTTAAATTTTATGTAAAGGGAATCTTAGATTTTGTTTCTAAATTTGAATGTGTGTTTGCATGAATTGCTATTGAGATTTAATAAAATTGGAGTTGTGTTTGACTAAACGCCTTGTTATTGTCACTTCATAATCTAGGACTCCCCATTGTTTTGGATGCTTAATTCGAGGTGTGTGGTGCATTAAGAGTTTTTCGTTTGGTTGATGAAATGAAAATTTATCTCATTATGTAGTCTTGGTTAAATCCTTACTTTATATGCTACGTTCCATGCTTTAGATGTTCAGTCCTACGTGCGGGGTCGTTTGAGTTTCACATTAATTGAAGAACTGTTATTATGTCATGTTATGTAGTATTGATTAATCCTCAAATCGAATAATACACTTCGCTAATGTTAAGGTCCATTTTCCAAGTAATGACCCGTTTCTTTTTCTGCGTTTGTTCAAATTTTTGTGTTTTATTGGCCTGCAAGGAATCTGTGGACAACAAAGGGCGAGGAGCCACAGATTTCAACTCCAATTACATATGAAAGTTAATTCTTTGTTGATTTCAACTTTCGACCTCTCTATTTGGTTAACATCTTTAGTGAATTTGTAATGCCCTTGAACTGAGCTCGTGGGAGAAGGGGTGGATATCACGGAGGAACTAAGCTCATGAAAGAATATTAAAAGTTACGCCCTTTGCTAACAAAAGTAGACATATCTAGATGAACTATGAAAAATAAGATTTCTTTGTCTTATGCTAGTCAATTTCTACGCGATTAAAATATACTTACATGAATCAAAAGATTTGTTTCCTTAGTCAACGTATAAGTTTTTGTTAAACACGCACAATATCAAGTTAAAAATTATATGGAAATATTGAGGTTCGATGTGTTCAGATAAGAAAATAATAAATAGAATGGTTCACAATAAAAATTCATACAAGTATAAGACTAAATCACGTAAATGGGCTCACAATACACGTATATTATTCTAGATACACTGTATCGAAGTGGATTCACATATATTTAGGTTACATAGATAAATATAGTAACCTCACCTCCCTCCCATGAAATAATTGTAATCAGCATATGTGGGTATGTGGTATGAGGTCAGTTTGTATTAGTTCAATAATTTGTTGGTAATATTAGTACTTCCCTATAAAGGTATAATGGTCTGTCTTTCTATAAGACATATGATACAAGTGAAAGGTTGTCTAGTAAAAAAGCTTATAGATATATATGGTAGAGATACTCTTCATTTTACAAAAGGCAGATGTCCTAATTTAATATGTCACAAAATTTTAGTATCATAAGTGTGTGATGATGGTAAATATAAGCACAAATTAAAGAAGTCAATAGTAGAAGAAGAGGAATTAGCAACACAACTAACTTCTTTGTTAGCTATTTATGAGTATTTTACCCTAGGTGATGGTGAGACTTGACTCTCACTTTCAACCAAAACCTTTTGACAATTGATAAAAGTAGGGACGAACTGATCGAAAATTAGAAGAGTAACTAGTGATATGAGATGAAGCATTATAATTAGTGTTACATTTTAGAAATTGATAAGTTAGATTGAAAAGGAAGAGTTTAGATGTTTTCCCTTGTTGCAGGATCTAGTCAGTCATATGGGTCATATATGGGTTCCTAAGAAGGGTTTTATCCTTAGTAAATTTCGTGCTTAAAATTGAGTTCTATAAGATGGCTCTACGAGGAGTAGGAAATTGGACAAATTGTACAATGGTTCCGCATGAAGTGGTTAATTTTTGGATTTCTTAAGTAGGTTCTATGGTTGACCAGTACGAGCCATAGAAAGGTCAACATACCTTAGGTCCAATAATAGATCACTCCAGCCAGTTAATTCTTAAAGGTATTTGGATCTTTTTCTATGTGTTTAATGTCTATGCTATGTTGTTTGACCTAATTCTAAGACCTATAACTACCTTTTAACCCCTAAAGCTACCAATTTTCTCATTTAAACATTTATTTTCATTTTCATTAAATTGTTGAGATGAAGACACACCAAGTGTATCTTTTTGTGGTGAGGAGGACACATAAATACTATATATTTTATTGGGGAGGACACATCATCATTAGTGTTACGCAATACGGGTAGGTCCTCAACAATTAAAGGTAAATTAATTTGATCATCAACAAAATCTGCATCAAAAAGCCCTATCTTGTTTGAGGTAAGAAGGTGTCAATATTCTTATACACAATTGAGATATTAAGTTTAGAAGTTTACGTGAAATTGAGATTTTACAAATAAATCCTAGAATCTGCTCTAACTTACAAAATATTCTATTGAAATAGTTCGAAGTCATAACACCCACTACAAAAGCATATTACACTAACATCAGGCACAAATCATAATAAAATCTCCAAAAAAATTAGAAAAATTAATGATAATTGACCATAACATCAAAAAAATAGAGAAAGACAAAGAGATAAAGAAATACAAACTAAAAAAATTTGAAAAACTAAGAAACTTATAATGCATATAAAATATAAAATGCCCTTGAATTGAGATTGTCGAAGAAGTGGAAAATCGAGGAGGAAATGAGCTCGTGAGAGAATGGAAAATAATACGCCTTTTGGAAACAAAGCAGACATATCAAGATGAATTATTAAAAATGAGTTTTCTTTGATTTACACTAGTCATACGTGATTGAAAATTTACTTGATGAATCAAAAGATTTGTTTGTTTAGAAAACGTATGAGTGTCCGTGCAACACACACAATATCAAGTTAAAAATTATACTTGAAATACTAAGATGAGTTCCGATAACAAAAGAGTAAATATAAGGCTTCACAATTTAAATTCTACAATTATAAGGCTATGTTTGGTAAATAGAAGGGCTCACAATACAAACACATTATTCTAAATACACTCTATCGAAGTAAATTCACATGCATATTGGATACATAGATAAATCTCGCAACCTCGCTTCCCTCTCATTTTGCTTGTCACTTTTTTTTATGCTCGCATATCCGGTATGCAAGAGACATGCTAATTATATTATATTTTTTTGCTAGTGTTGTTGAAATAACACGATTGTTTGCCATATTTTATTTGAAAATCTTCTCATTTTCTTGATGGTATAAAATTATAAACTTGTAATGAAAAAAAAGAAATAAAGAGGGCGAGATCATCCTAGCCCTCAGTTTTTCTAAAACTGGGTTGAGTTGAACATTTTCAGGCCCCTCAAAATGATGATTTGGTCCACCCTAGAACTCTAATTTCCATGGCTCGTGAGTTTGGGCCGATGTTTCTAGGCCGGCCCTTTTTGACACCTTTCTAAATATGAGGCTATATCAAACCATTAATCTTTATGTTTAAACCCTAAAAAACCATCAACACTACAATCTCTATCATAGGTGATGGTTGACATGGCTGCTTTCAGTTGGAGTATTTCTGTTATAGTTGCAGCAAACTGTTATTCTGGTGAGGAACTCTATTTATCGATTTCACAACTTCTATTATCATCTCTTTTGGTTTCTTCCATGTATGTATCTTATCCATTTTTTATTGGATGTGATGAATTTATCTAAAATTTTGTTTCGCTGCTTTATTTTTAAGTCTTTTTTTGGCTATTTTCTATTGATTGCTATTTGAGCTTCACTTTTTTTTCCAAACATGATATATCATCTGAATTTGGGGCTTTTAGGTTCTTTCTAAACTACGAAGATTGTGTTAGTGAGATTTATCTTCTAGGTAAAGGGACTCTTAGATATTTTTTCTAAATTTTAATGAGTGTTTGCCAGAATAAGCTATTGTGATTTAATAAAAGGAGATATATAAATCTAACTTCAATAAAATAAGAAAATGAATCCTTTCTTGATTTCAACTTTCCACCTCTCTATTTGGTTGCATCTTCAACTAATTCATAATGATACTTCAATAGTTCTTAATTATGTTAGAACATATATAGACAAATAAACAACAGACAACTTACATCATATATAGAGAAAAATTACTTACGTTATCAATATATACAAGTACATTCTATCTATCATTATAGTCAGGAAGGATATTTTTGCAATTAATAGTAATTACATAAATTCATTACTTTCTCTTACAATGTAACTAAATGAATACTTCAAACAACATTTCATTCAACTGTAGAGGATGTTGGTTCTCTTTCCATGTTATGTAAAGAAGCTAGCTGATTGAAAGTATATTTTGAAAACACTAGAGATATAAGACATTAATTAAATGTCATATTATTTTAATTTTTACTTGTATTAAATTGGATGTGCATGCAACCCTACTTCTACCCTATGGAGGTGAGGTTGAGAGATTGTTTGAGATAGACCAAAGTGAAGCATATAAAAATAAATATTAGAAAAAACTACAACAATGAACAAGTCATATTAAGTGATATTAATCACCTAAAACTAAAAGTAAATAAACTATTATAACATGTTAATGACATAAAACATTGAGAAATTGCATGATAGATATGTATAAATATGTGTTAAATCTAGAACTGATTCAAACATCTGATTAGAAAAATAAAAAAAGGTATACACATACAAACATACATATTTTACAAAGAAAAGTAAAACACGAAAAGAAACATATCTAGAAAAATGATATGTTTTCCCGTCTCCATTCTATGTTGCCAAGAATGTCAATTCAGATAGTGTCTAGTGATAATGATATTAAATGATATGATCCTTTTATTTTTTATTTTGATCTTGTGATTTATCAACTAAGACAAAAAGTTACCAACAACTTAATTTGTTTCTTCAACTTTGCCAGACCAACCATTTTTGATACGTTAGAATAATGAGTTGCATACATGATTTGTTGCAATTAATGAACTTGGCGGACGTAAGAGTTAGTAATTTTTCACCTTTTATTTCACTTTGTCATATTTAAGATTTCCATTTTCTTTGTAATAGATGTGTGTATTTCCATATCCTCTTTTTTTTTATCTTACTAAATGTTCGGTATCTATTATGGATTTAACTCATATTTATCGTAAAATTTCTCAATAATTTATGTAATTGACTTGATATGAAAGATTCTTCATTTTTTATTTTAGGTAATTAATATTTAACAATGAATTTGCAATACATATTGTCGCTAGCTCAATTGGCTTAGAAACTCCTCAAAATAATGAATCGCACTAGACATGTGTCCTTGTTGTTCTGAAAGTACAAAGAGACTTCAAATTTTTTTATTTTTGTATGTTCCTTGCCATTTCCTTGATTAGATATGTTCCTTACTATTTCCTTGTTTAAAAAATGGGGTTTTATTCAATTTTGTTAATTCCTTTTAATAATTATTTCATTTTTTAATGTGTTGGTTTATATTGATAATCTATGGTTAATTCATGGTGAAGTTGTTATAGTTCTTAGTCTTTGACCTAGTTTCTATAAAAGATTCATTATTGAACCATTTTTCCTAAACCTAGCCATGAATTGAAGTTGTATATGATCAGAGTAGTTGGAATTGTTCATGTTATTGTTTAACACACTATAATGATGATAACGATGATGAGTGTATCATTGAAATTTTTTGATGAATTGGCAGTAATATCTTTAAGAATATTTTGGAAACTATTTGGTAAGACCTTTATGATTATGAGTTCCCTACTTCAATAATGTTGGTTTATTCTTGATGATGATATTTAATTGAAGTATGATGATGTGCATAGATTTAGAAGATGATTATATGATGATTATGATGGAATGTTATGAATATGTTGAATTGTGAGATCATGGTAAGGGTATGATTATACAAGGTTGAAGCTAATTCTCTTGTGTGCCTTATATTATATGACTATGATGTGTTGATCTCACTAATGATGTATTGTGATTAAAGGAAGATTTCTTTCTATACCTAATTGCTAATGAAATAATTATACAAGGGATAGACTTCTATGGCCTATATTAATATTTGATGATTAAGAATGACCTAAAGGCATTTCAAAGGAAATTTAGTTTAGCACCAAGCGAACTAGATAAGAGAGGTGCCCTTTTACAAGAGGTAATGTAGGTTCACTAATGCTCTCATGAGATGCATACTACCATGAAATGTTCATACATAAGTTTCCACTATATCTCCTAGTTCCTTAAATATGTCCCCCCCCCCCCCCGTAGGAATGCAAACTAATGGATCCACCTAAAATGTTATGTTCATATTTTGGTTCTACCTTGGGAAGTAGATCAACTTCTTTCAATTTAGGGTTTCATGAAACCCGATTCCATGTTTAGCTCACATAGTCTATTGTAAGTTAATGCGATTGTCCCCAAAAGTAAAATGAATGAATGGAAGTAATAAATATGGACTTAACTAGGGTGACTTAAGGGGTAATACTAAGTATTGGTAAGGGTATCAGACTTTTACCTATGTGTTACACAAGTTGACCTTGAAAGGAGTCATCGGAGGTTACTCTTATGCACTTGTGTTATAATAAAATGTATCATGTTGATCCTATATGATGTTGCTCTTATATGATGTTGGTTTCATTTGATGAAATTGATATTGGTCTAAGTTGATATATATGTTGGTGACTACTATTGATGTTATGTCATATCAGGTAAGACATTACTTACGATCTCTTTTCTAGTTTACTTGATTATGTGGGGTTATGGGGCTTCACATGAGTATTGCACTTGTAGGTCTAGGATGGGCATGCTGGTAAGAGTTTTATATGCTTTGATGATATGAACTCATGAACATGATAGGCTAATATGACTTAATGTTGGTGTTGTTACTATGTATGAATATGAGTATGTCTTATTTGGTTTGGATCATTTGCTTGTATATGCTCTCATATATGTTTACACAAAGGCTTTCGAAATGACTTAACATGTTTCCAAAAAAATGGTCACTTTTATGCACTTCTTCAAAGGTTTTCTGTGCATATGTTTCCATACTTAGTACAAGTGATTGTACCAACCCATATTTCTTATGTTTCTACAAATATTAGGTTTGGGCTGTTGAGGTGTTTCGGGGCCATTTGTAATTAGACATGAACTTTTCCCCATGTTGTTGGTGAGTCCTTAATGTTCGAGGATGGTGCCAATTGTTCTATCCTAGTAGTATTGCTTATGTGTAAACACACTCATTCTTGAGACTATTGTTTTAAGTGTATATGTGACATATTGTACTTGTAAGGATTATGCCCAAACGTTTGTAACTCTCGTTTAATTTACGCATTTTTTCTACTAATGATACGTCATGTTGTATGCTAAGGGATAATGTAAGACCTCTTTGAGGACAAAGATGCCAGTTACGTGTTTGGGGTGCTCCCGGGCGTGATACATGGTCATGATTGAATATGAATGAAGTGAATGAACGTTTAAGACCGTGGGTGTTAGATGTAGGTGTATGGGAAAGCAAGTTAGTAAAGTGTAGTTGTATTCTTTCAAATAGTTGGTGGTATGAATTGTCTTAGTTTTCCTTAGAGGTGCAGGTGTCGGTGGGGTGTCACTAGAAACATATGTACTATGACTAGGCAGGGATGGTACATGGTTAGATGATTGTGGATATGCATTTGAATCCGATGTATGCACATCATATTATTGGTTACTTGGTTAGTAGTAACTTCATAAAACTTATTTTTTTTTCATCAATTAATCATTAACAAAAGTTCTTATCGTATCACACATATAAAACAATTTATCCAAATGATAGAAAAGTAATTTCAAGACATAATTGATACAGGATCATTCAGGAGATATATCATAAGGAAAAGTAGTTTCATGAAAAGAGAACATGTCTAAATATAGGATCTCTCTTAGTAGCTTTATGTGGTACCTTGTAGCCTTTTGTATTGAAATGGTATCCAACAAGATGTGTGGTGTTGCCCTTGATTCAAATTTTTCTTTGTGGGCCTTGAAATTGTAGGAAAACAAAGGCATCCAATATCTCGTAAGCAATTTTGATTGAAGAATAAGTACATGCATTTGTTGTTTTCAAGAGATATTTGTGTTTCCTTTCTATCATATCATTTTGTTAAAGTTTATAAGGGCATGATGTTTGGTTTGAAATTGGTCTTCTATTTATGATATTAAGGCTTCCCTAACTTTTCGTGCATTACTTTGGCATATCATGTACTATGTCCAAATCGATCTACTATGGAAATCAACAATCGTCAAGAAATAATCGAAATTATCATATGTGGATTTGTCGTATGATCTCTATAGGTCAATTTGTAGTAGTTAAAATTTTTTGTTTGTAATATTAGTACTTTACTAGAAATGTATACATGTATGTCTTTCCATAAGATATGTGATACAAAAGGTTGGGCCTACAAATAGATAGGGTGGGATGTCATCAGTCATATGGGTCATATCTGGGTTGCATAGAATGATTCTAGGATTAGTAAATTTCGTTCTTGAAATTGGGCTCTATAAGTTGTCTTTAGAGTCATAGGAAATTAGATAAATCATAGAATGGTTTTGTGCGAAGTGGATTGTAACGACCTGTTCAGTCATTTTGAGCAGTAGAGTTTATTTCTAGTAATAGCTGTCTGGGTCGACGGATCCCACGACGGACCGTCATGGGTACGACAGACCGTCGATGGGGTCTCGTTCCAAAACACTTAGACTCTGGGAATTTGGGTACAGCGATCGACTCTCTGAACTTTGCCACGACATGGCAGCACGGACCGTCGTAGGCACGACGGACCGTCACAAACCTCTTAAATGGAATTGTCTCTGAACTCTGTGACGAAAATAGCAGGACGGACCGTCGCACGCACGATGAGCCATCACAGGCTGCGTAACCCTGGCTAGGTCGGATTTCTGTTAAAAGTTTTTAAGGGGTGTTTTGGACTATTCTTGCTTATGATTATAAAGTTAGTGGTTTAATGTTAACAATTCAAGTACTTGGGGGTTAAAGGACATAACCTTGAAATAAATACTGGGTTACTTTTATCATCTTTTATACTTAATTATATGGTAATTAGGGTAAAACAAAGGGAATTTGAAAGGGGAGAAAATTAAAAAGAAAAGAAGAGAGAACGAGCGAGGGAGGAAGAAGAACAAAGAGAAAGCAAAAAGCATTGGAGAAATAGATTGCTTGATTCACGATTCTTCGGTGGAGGTAGGTTATGGTTTATGGTATTTCATAGTAAACTCTTAATAGCGATTGATATATATTGGGTGGTATTGTAAAGTCTTCTATATGCTTAATTGTGTGCTTGCATGATGTGATTATGTAATTGTAATGGATTGGAAAGATGAGGTTGTGAATCTTAAACCATAAATCCACTTTGTTAATGATTATGTCTTGGTATAAAAGATGGTTGATGAACTGGAAATTAATGAGATTAGGGGATCGGGTGTCACGAACCGACACGCAGTATTAGGGGATCACAGTGTCACGTTCCGACACCAGGATAGTATTAGGGAATCAGAGTGTCACGTTCTGACACCAGGATAGTAGGGGATCGGAGTGTCACGTTCCAACACCAGGATAGTAAGATGAATGAATATTGCAGGGATCTGAGTGTCACGTTCCGACACCAGGATAGTAAAGAGAACGAATCTTGAATTATGCTAATATACTCTGATTTAAAGAACCTGTTTCCCAAATGAGTATGGTGTGGAGGCTTGAGTCCTAAAATATGTGCTTGGTGTTGTGGCCAATGGTTATGGTACTTGTTGTTGTCACCTGTTAAGTATCTGGTTGGTTTTATGTTATTATTCGATATATATTGCTTTCTATTTTGAGTTGGCCGATGATACCTACTCAGTACTTGTGCCTTGTACTGACCCCTACTTGTAATTTTCTTCATTTTTATTTGTGGAGTGCAGCAAATGTGCCATCGACTTCAACTCGTCCTCAACTCTAGCCAGTCTTTATCGCGTCAGATTTCAGGGTGAGCTATTGTTCCTAGCTCGGACTGGATTCTCTCTCATTCAGGTCTGGATGTCCTTAAAGTTAGGACATGGACCATCTATTTACTTAATTTAGCTTCCTGGAAACTCTTAGATTTAGTAACTTGAGGATAGAATGTTTTTGTGGTGATGACTTCCTGAATTTGGGAATAATAAGTAATAAATTTTAGAAGTTATTTATTGGTTATAGTAATGAGTTTTAAGTCTTCTGCATTATTTTCTTTTTATTATGGTTGATATGTTGGGGTTTAGATTGGTTGGTTCGCTCACATAGGACGGTAAGTGTGGGTGCCACTCGCGACTCGTTTTTAGGTCGTGACAAACTTGGTATCAGAGCATTAGGCTCGTTGGTCTCATCACACAAGAACGAGTCTAGTATAGTCTTAATGAAACGGTAGGGGGACGCCTTTACTTTTCTTTGAGAGACTATAAGACTTTAGAAAAATTCCATTCTTTCTTTCTTTCGTGCTATTACTTGGATCCAATTGGTATCTAGGTGACACAATTTGGTATCTGACCATCTTCACTCTATTTCGCAGATGGTTAGAACTAGAGCAACAACTGCGCCGACACCAACACCGGCAAGACAAGATGCGTCTAAACCAGCCACTGAGGCTGTAGCTCGAAGAGGAGCAGTGGCAAGAGGCTGTCGTAGAGGTCGCGGGAGGACGTCCTCTAGTGGAAGAGGACAAGCACCTGGTCCAGCTAGTACTAGGACAGTGACTCCTCCACCGACTGAGGAAGAAGTAAGAGAGGGTGAGGAAAGGTAAAATGAACAAGTGCAGAATGAGGAATTACCACCCCAACCTACCCTAGATATGATTAATCAGGTTCTTGCTTATCTTAGCGGGTTATCTGATCAAGGCAAGACACATCCAGTGTTTTCTGCACCAGCACCTCAGGTTCCGGGAGTACAACATGCAGCTGCTGTGGCTCGCCGCATGGATGCCTCATTGGAAATAGGCACATTTCCTCGGTTGACTACAGGGCCTAGAATGTCAACCGATCAGCATGAACTTTTCACTAAGTTCTTGAAGTTGAAACCTCCAGTTTTCAAGGGTGCTAAATCTGAGGATGCCTATGATTTTCTAGTTGATTGTCATGAGCTGCTACATAAGATTTGCATAGTGGAACGATTCGGTGTTGACTTTGTAACCTATCAGTTTCAGGGAAATGCCAAAATGTGGTGGAGATCGTATGTTGAGTGTCAAGCAGCACAGGCACCACCCATGACTTGGCCATCATTCTCTAGCTTGTTTATGGAGATGTATATACCCCGGACTTTGAGGGATAGGAAGAGAGATGAGTTTCTGAGCTTAGAGCAAGGCATAATGTCGGTTACTGCTTATGAGGCTAAGTTTCGTGCATTATCCAGGTATGCCACCCAGCTTTGCTTCAGTCTACAAGAACGGATTCGCCGTTTTGTGAAGGGATTGATGTCAGATTTGCAGATTTCGGCCTTACAGGTAGCTACTGCAGCAAAATCCTTTCAAAAAGTGGTAGATTTTCTGATAGAAGTGGAGGGAGTGAAGCCAGACGACTTCACCAAGGCATCGACACGTAAGAAGTTTCGTAAGGGAGGTGAGTTTGGTGGGTCCTACTTCAGAGGGCAGAGTTCAGAAGGTTACCCAGCCTGACCTATTTTGTCTTCACTGCAGGCTGTAGCTGGGGGTCCACCGCCGACCGGTCAACACTTCTCTGAGTTTGGGGGTTATCCCCAGACTTCGTCGTTCTCACAGAGGCCTATGCTTGACTCCAGAGAGTGTTACGGATGTGGAGAAACTGGACATATTAGGAGGTTTTTTCAAAAACAGAGTTACAGACCCCCAATAATTAGGGGTATAGGTGGTCATGGGAGAGGCCGCCATTCTGGAGGACGCGTTGGTCAAGGTAAAGGTGGTCACCAAATCGGCCGAGGTGGCGGACAAGTTGGAAATACTGCAGCACAACATGGTATGGGCAACAGACAGACAGGTGAACGGGCCCATTGTTATGCTTTACCCGGGAGGTCTGAAGTGGAGACATCTGATGCTGTTATCACAGGTAATCTTTTGGTTTGTGATTGCATGGCTGCTGTATTATTTTATCCTTGATCCATATTTTCATATGTATCTTCCTCATTTGCTACTGGTTTTGATTTACATTGTGATTTGCTTGACATGCTTATACGTGTCTCTACTCCGGTGGGTGAGTCTGTGATAGTTGAAAAAGTGTATAGGTCTTGTCTTGTAACTTTTGTGGGGAGCAATACTCATGTAGACTTGGTTATCTTAGGAATGGTTGATTTTGATGTAATTCAGGGTATGACTTGGCTTTCTCCAAATTTTGCAATCTTAGATTGTAATGCAAAAAGTGTAACGTTGGCTAAACCTGGGACAAATCCGTTAGTGTGGGACGGTAACTACACTTCAACTCCAGTTCGTATCATCTCCTTTCTTCATGCTAAGAGAATGGTTAGTAAAGGGTGTTTAGCTTTCTTGGCACACCTCAGGGATAATACTACCCAAGTACCTGCAATTGTGTTGGTTTCGATAGTCCGTGAGTTTCGGGATGTGTTTCCTGCAGACCTTCCTGGTATGCCACCGGATAGGGATATTTACTTTTGCATTGATCTGGAGACAGGTACTCGCCCCATTTCTATACCCCCTTATAGAATGGCTCCTGCCGAGTTAAGGGAGTTAATGGCCCAACTTCAAGAGTAGTTAGGCAAAGGCTTCATTAGACCAAGCGCTTCCCCTTGGGGTTCTCCTGTTTTGTTTGTGAAGAAGAAGGATGGAAGTTTTCGGATGTGCATAGACTAGAGACAACTGAATAAGGTAACTATTAGGAACAAGTATCCTCTTCCTCGCATCGATGATTTGTTCGATTAGTTATAAGGTGCTTCTACCTTATAAAAAATCGATTTGAGATCTGGTTATCATCAATTGAAAATACGGCCAACGGATGTGCCAGAGACTGCTTTTCGGACCAGGAATGGACATTATGAGTTCTTAGTAATGTCTTTTGGGCTTACAAATGCCCCTGCTGCTTTCATGAGTTTGATGAACGGGATTCTTAAGCCATATCTGGATCTCTTTGTCATCGTATTCATTGATGATATACTGGTATACTCAAAGAGCAAGAAAGAACATGAGGAACACTTGAGAATTGTATTGGAAATGTTGAGGGAGAAAAAACTTTATGCCTAATTCTCCAAGTGTGAGTTTTGGCTAGATTCAGTGTCCTTCTTGGGGCATGTGGTTTCTAAAGATGGAGTGATAGTGGATCCTTCTAAGATTGAAGCAGTGAAGAGTTGGGTAAGACCTACTAATGTTACAGAGGTAAGGAGCTTCGTTGGTTTAGCTAGCTACTACCGTCGATTTGTCAAGGGGTTCTCTTCTATTGCTTCCCAATTGACAAACTTGATTAAGCAGAGTGTTCCATTTCTATGGTCGGACGAGTGTGAAGAAAGCTTTCAGAAGCTCAAAACTTTGTTGACTACTGCACCAATTCTTACCCTGCCAGTGGAAGGTAAGAATTTCATTGTTTATTGTGATGCATCCTTTTCCGGTTTGGGTGCAGTGCTAATGCAAGAGAAGAATTTAATTGCTTATGCCTCGAGGCAATTAAAGGTGCATGAACGTAACTATCCGACCCATGATTTGGAGTTGGCTGCCGTAGTGTTTGCATTAAAGCAATGGAGACATTATCTATATGGGGTTAAGTGTGAAGTCTATACAGATCATCACAGTTTAAAGTACGTCTTTACTTAGAAAGATTTGAATTTGAGACAGAGGAGGTGGATGGAACTACTGATGGACTATGACATCACTATCTTGTATCATCCGGGAAAAGCTAATGTTGTGGCGGATGCTTTAAGTAGAAATGCAGGAAGCATGGGAAGTCTAGCTCACTTGCAGGTTTCTAGACGCCCATTGGCTAGAGAGGTTCAGACTCTGGCTAATGACTTTATGAGGCAGGAATTACTAGAGAAGGGAGGATTTTTGGCCTGTGTGGAGGCAAGATCTTCCTTTCTTGACAAGATTAAGGGAAAGTAGTTTACTAATGAGAAATTGATCCGGATTCGAGATAAGGTATTGCGAGGAGAGGCTAAAGAAGCAAAAATCGATGAGGAAGGCGTTTTGAGAATCAAGGGAAGGGTAAGTGTACCCCGCGTCGATGAATTGATTCACACTATTCTTACAGAGGCTCATAGTTCAAGGTATCCTATACATCCTGGTGCAACCAAGATGTATCGTGACTTAAAGCAACATTTTTTGTGGAGTAGGATAAAGCGTGACATTGTTGATTTTGTTGCTCAATGCCCGAATTGTCAGCAGGTAAAGTATGAACACCAGAGTCCTGGAGGGACACTTCAGAGAATGCCCATTCCTGAATGGAAGTGGCAGAGAATTTCAATGGACTTCGTTGTTGGTCCATTTGGGTAATTGTTGATAGGTTAACTAAGTCTGCTCACTTCATTCCGGTTAAGGTAACTTACAATGCAGAGAAGTTAGCAAGGCTCTATATCTCAGAAGTCGTTCGGTTGCATGGAGTTCCACTGTCCATCATATCAGATAGAGGTACACAATTTACTTCTAAGTTTTGGAGAACATTGCATGCCGATTTAGGTACTAGGTTGGATCTTAGTACTGCATTTTACCCTCAGACCAATGATCAGTCTGAGCGAACGATTAAGGTTTTGGAGGATATGCTTCGTGCATGTGTGATAGAGTTTGGTGGTCATTGGGATAACTTCTTACCCTTAGCAGAGTTCTCATACAATAATAGCTATCACTCAAGTATTGATATGGGCCCATTTGAGGCACTGTATGGGAGAAGATGTAGGTCTCCCATTGGGTGGTTTGATGCATTTGAGGTTAGACCTTGGGGTACTGACCTTCTGAGGGAATCATTAGATAAAGTGAAATGCATTCAAGAAAAGCTTTTAGCGGCTCAAAGTAGACAGAAGGAATATGCAGATCGAAAGGTTAAAGACTTGGATTTTATGGAGGGTGAACAAGTCTTGATGAAGGTTTCACCCATGAAAGGGGTGATGCGGTTCGGTAAGTGAGGTAAGCTTAGTGCGAGTGACATTGGTCCATTTGAAGTTCTGAAGCGTGTGGGGGAGGTAGCTTATGAATTATCCTTGCCCCCAGGGCTCTCAGCAGTGCACCCAGTATTTCATGTGTCTATGCTGAAAAGATACCATGGGGATGGAAACTACATCATTCGTTGGGATTCGGTTCTTCTGGATGAAAATTTGTCTTATGAGGAGGCGTGTTTCATTTTAGATAGAGAAGTCCGAAAGTTGAGATCAAGGGAGATTGCATCCATCAAGGTTCAATGGAAGAATCGACCAGTTGAAGAGTCCACTTGGGAGAAGGAGGCTGATATGCAAGAAAGATATCCACACCTTTTCACAGATTCAGGTACTCTTTCTCGCCGTTGTTTTTCTTCTGGTGATCGTTCGAGGACGAACGATGGGTAAATTGGTATCTATTGTAATGACCTGTTAAGTCTTTTTGAGCAGTAGAGTTTATTTCTCCTAATAGCTGTCTGGGTCGACAGATCCCACGACGGACCGCCATGGGTACGACGGACCGTCGAGGGGGTCACATTCCAAAACACTTAGACTCTGGAAATTTGGGTACTGGGATTGACTCTCTGAACTTCGCGACGACATGGCAGCACGGACCGTCGTAGGCACGACGGACCGTCACAGACCTCTTAAATGAAATTGTCTCTTAACTCTGTGATGGAAACAGCAGGACGGACTGTGGCACGACGGGCCGTCACAAGCTGCGTAACCCTGACTGGGTCGGATTTCTGTTAAAAGTTTTTAAGCGGTGTTTTGGACCATTCCTGCTTATGATTATAAAGTTAGTTGTTTAATGTTAATAATTCAAATACTTGGGGTTAAAGGAGATAACCTTGATATGAATAGTGGGTTACTTTTATAATCTTTTATACTTAATTATATGGTAATTAGGGTAAAACAAAAGGAATTTGAAAGAGGAAAAAATTAAAAAGAAAAGAAGAGAGAACTAGCGAGGGAGGAAGAAGAACGAAGAGAAACCAAAAAGCATTGGAGAAGTAGATTGCTTGATTCACGATTCTTCGGTGGAGGTAGGTTATTGTTTATGCTATTTCATAGTAAACTCTTAATAGCGAATGATATGTATTGGGTAGTATTGTAAAGTCTTCCATATGCTTAATTGTGTACTTGCATGATGTGATTATGTAATTGTAATGGATTAGAAAGATGTGGCTGTGAATCTTAAACCTTAAATTCACATGGTTAATCATGATGCCTTGGTATAAAAGAAGGTTTATGAACTGGAAATTAATGAGATTAGGGGATCGGGTGTCACGAAGCGACACATAGTATTAGGGGATCGGAGTGTCACGTTCCGACACCAGGATAGTATTAAGGGATCGGAGTGTCACGTTCCGACACCAGGATAGTAGGGGATCGGAGTGTCGCATTCCGACACCAGGATAGTAAGATGAATAAATATTGAGGGGATCGGAGTATCACCTTCTGACAACTGTATAGTAAAGATAATGAATCTTGAATTATGCTAATATACTTAGATTTAAAGAACCTGTTTCCCAAATGAGTATGGTGTGGAGGCTTGAGTCCTCATAGATGTGCTTGGTGTTGTGGCCAATGGTTATGGTACTTGTTGTTGTCACCTGTTAAGTATCTTGTTGGTTTTATGTTATTATTCGATATATATTGCTTTCTATTTTGAGTTGGCCGATGATACCTACTCAGTACTTGTGTCTTGTACCGACCCCTACATGTAATTTTCTTTTTTGTTATTTGTGGAGTGCAACAAACGTGCCATCGACTTCAATTAGTCCTCAACTCTAGCCAGTCTTCATCGCGTCAGATTTCAGGGTGAGCTATTGTTCCTAGTTCGGACTGGATTCTCTCTCATTCAGGTCTTGATGTCCTTGAAGTTTGGACATGGACCATCTGTTTACTTAATTTAGCTTCCTAGACACTCTTAGATTTAGTAATTTGAGGATAGAATGTTCTTGTGGTAATGACTTCCCGATTTTGGGAATAATAAGTATTAAATTTTAGAAGTTATTTATTGGTTATAGTAATGAGTTTTATGTATTCTGCATTATTTTCTGTTTATTATGGTTGAAATGTTGGGGTTTAGATTGGTTGGTTCGCTCACATAGGAGGGTAAGTGTGGGTGCCACTCGCGGCTCGTTTTTGGGTCGTGACATGGATGAATTTCTGAAATTTGTTCTACGGTTGACCAATACGAGCCATAGAATGTTCTACATACCTTAGGTCCCAATCATAGATCACTTCCGCTAGCTAATTCATTAAGGTATATTTGGGTCTTTTTCTATGTATTTAATGTCTATGCACATCATTTGACCTGATTCTAAGACCTATAGCTACCTCTCAATCCCTAAATCTACCTAACACTCTCATTCTCTCAAATTCAAAATTCACATCCGAGTTCATCCCCTCTAATTCTCTCTCAAGTTCTATGTAGAAAGCTAGGGTTCCAAGTCAAAAGTCTCCAATTGTCTCTTGTTTCGCTAGGCTTCATTTACTAAGGTATAACAAGAGCTTGTTCCATGTTCTAGTAAGAAAGCTAGAGTTTCAAGCTTATAAAAAATAAAGAAGATGTTTTAATTTCGTTGTCTTACACTAGAAATATGTTACTGCACAAAAATATTGTTAGTTTACAGTATTCAACAACACTTTCGTGGTGAATAACATGAGAGAACTGAGGTTAAAGACATGTGAAGAGAAGAAGATCACACACCTTGTCTTTTGCCACATAGATAATTGAACACAAAAGGAAATTTTTTTACAGTAATGAATCTCTTTCAAGTTCTAGGAAGAAACCTAGGGTTCAAAGCTCAACTTCTCCATCTTCACTCTTGCACATATAAATGTCTTCAAAACCAGTATCAATACCTACATGGCCAGATAGTTGCTCGTATAGATTTACCCTATCAACATTCTATTTAGCTTGTTCTTGGATGTTAGATTGTCTAGCTTGAAGAAATTAATCAAAATCACTCTTATTATAAATGTTTCATCAACATCATAGAGTGAATCAGAATAAAAATTAAACTCTACATTTAATCTAGGTTACTATTCCTTAACTCTATTTTCATATAAGCCCTTATTTTCCTTTTCATTAAATAGTTGAGATGAAGACACACAAGCTCTATCTTTTTGTGGTAGGAGTACACATCAACACTTTTTTTATGGGGAGGATATATCATCATTAGTGTTATGCAATACCGGTAGCTCCTCAACAACTAAAGGTAAATTAATTTGATACATCAACAAAATCTGAATCATCCAAATATTATAAAGAAATTTTAATACATCAAATCAATATTTAACATGTAATAGCCATAATTCTTGTTGATTATACATCAAATGTTTCGACATTTTCATCATCCATTTCCAGTGCTAATTTATGAAGTAATATGCTATACAACTCATATACATCTATATTAATCTTTTCAAGATTAATGGTTCCTTTGACATAGATTATCTCAAGATCATATACGAAACACCCTCAATGTTAAATTTAAAGTGTCACTATTATTGCAATTATTTGCTTACCATGAAAAATAACAATATTAGTGAATTTTTTCATACTTTGAAAATACTTTTAAAAATAAGAATAGCAAAAAGTGCTATTTTGTTAATGTAACAAGGTGTCATGATTCTTATACACAATTGATAAGTTGTGACTCTTCATTTTTCAATGAGTTGTGAGCTTTTCAAAAGGTTTTGACTTCTCAAAATATTATGACTATTTCTATAAGACACAAAAAATACTCTCTCATTTTTTAATCTTTTACTATTCTTTTTATTTTATTTTAAAATATTACGTGTGATTTTTTTAATTGAGTGAGTTTGATAAAGGTTGTAAGTGATGCCTTTGATCTTAGTATATGCTGATTACTATTGAGTTGTAAGTAAAAAGACATATTTCTTTTTGGTGAAAATAGAAAATATACAGTTTTGTCAGCGTATTACTTCTGCCATTAGTTGTATAACAACCTTCTGCTGCCTTTTCTGTTATAATTTTATGAGATCAACGTTAAATCAGTTGCATATAGTGGTTCCTTTGTAACTTGTTAAGTGCATGGTTATGGTAATAACTCTCGAAATTTCACAAGAACTTCCTCAACCTATACACTATCTTGTGGGCCCATGTGTTGACATTTTTATCAATCTAGGTCAACGTAGGGATGGCAAGGGAACGGGGAAGGGGACTGGGGGATGGGACGAAGGGGGACGGGACGGGACGGGGGACGGGGAGAGGGGATTTGACACGGGACCGGGATTGGGGGGACAGGGATTGGGGGGGAAAAAATAGGACCCATCTCATCCCACTATATATACAGGATGGGATGGATTTTGGGGGGACGGGACGGGACGGGACGGGACGTGATGGCATGGGACGGGGGATTCTTTTTTTTTAAATAATTATATATTTTTATTGAAATGATACGTCTTTAGCTAATAAATTTTAAATTTAATTTTTTGATTTTCAAATATCAAAATAAATTTTCAAATTTAAAGTTTCAATTTTAAAATTTTAAGATTCATGTTTCAAATTTCAAGTTTCAACTTTAAAGTTTTAAATTTCAAATTTGAGAAGTTTAAATTTGTAATTTAAATATTTTAAAGTAATGTAAATTGTAAACTTTAAATTAAGTGTTTCAAAATTAGTTTAGTACTTTAGTATATATATTTAATTGTATATATTAAAATTAAAATGCAAAAATATAATTGTATTAAAAAAACTTGAACAAAAGTTAAAACCTTCAAATTTATTCAATAGAACGTAGAAGTTACAACTTACAATTAACAAATATTAGTGGAATAACTAATCTACGCAGCCACCTTCAAGGAAGGGTTCTGTTTCAATAAGTTCTCATACGTAAAACTAATATTTGTTACAGATATTAGATGAGTAACAAATTTTATGCAGCCACCTTCTAGGAACGGTTCTGTTTCAATTAGTTCTCGAATGTAATCTAAAAATATCTGTTTTCTCCTTTAAAATTTAATTCTAATTTTCGGATCATATCGATGGTGATATCCTCCGGTGTTGGCAAACTTGTTAGAATTTCTTGTGCCTCTAATTCATCATCACTACATTCAATTTGTGTTTTGATCCAACTTGCTTGTTTTTTACTTAACTTTGGAAAATTAGAATTCCTCGTTTCGGCATTGCACCGTTCTCTAAATAAAATTGTTGTTTCCAAACTGTCTTCCGCCAATGATTGTCTATGATCACCAATTCGAAACCTTGCCGGACTGAAAGCAACCTCCCATGCAACTGATGAAGCTTGAATAGCTAGAACATCACGAACCATTTTGTTCAAAGTTGGAAATGCATCGCTTCGCCTACTCCACCATCCTAATAAATCTTCATTGCCATCTTTGATTTCCAAGTTTTCTAAAGATTGATTAAGATATTCTTCAAAATCATCACGGTTAGTAGAATTAAGACCAAGAAAACCTCAAATATAACATGAAATTGGAACTGACAAATCAATCTCAACATTAGAAGTTTTACCAACTTATCATTGAAAATTTTCAGTAGTTCTATATTTTTCATACAAAACATTTGCTTCTACTTTTATTCTAGACTTACACGCTTGACGATTTGGAATTTCTTTCGGTAAAATTTCTAAAGTTTCATAAAAAGTGTCGACAAGGCCTTGCACACCTTGTAATTTATAAGCAGGATGAAGTAAAGTAGCCGTTAAAAAAGCTCGAGGAATAGGAAAAAAATATTTTTAAAATTTTTCAATCATACCTTCAATTGCAACTCTAAATTTATCTATTTTTTAATATTTACAAAATTGAATTGAAAGAACACAAATATTTATTAATACGGATGAAAAAGTAGGATAATAAATTTCCGAAAACATGGTAGTAGCATCATAAAAAAGTCTTAAAAATTGTGATAGTTCTTTAGTTTCTTCCCAGTCTTCATCATAAATTCTATCTAATGGGTCAGCATTATGAGCATTAAAAACCATTTGTATAGGTCTTCTATATTTATAAGCAACCGAAAGCATTTTGTAAAGAGAATTCCACCTTGTTTTAATATGTTTTGGAATTTTTCTAGGTGACAATTCACACAGTGAACAACGCTCATTAAATTCCCTAATTCTAGCGGCATTGTTTGTATGAAAAAATCCAGGTAACAGCGTATTAAACTTTTACACTACCACAATCAAATAATGAAATACCATCTTGTACAACTAAATTTAATATATGTGCAACACATCTAACATGAAAAACTTTATTGTCAATTGGACATAATCTAACTTTTAACATGTTTGCCGCATTTGTATTATTAGATGCGTTATCTAATGCGACAGACATTATTTTATCTATAATCATGTAATTATCTAAAACACTTAAAATATTTGAAGCTAAATATGCACCAGTTTTTTTCTCTATACATAGTTTATAACTTATAATTCTTTTTTGCAAAGTGCCAATTATGATCAATCCAATGTGCACTAATAGTTAAATAATCATTTCCATTAACACTACGACCCATGTCCGAAGATATAGGCACGCTATTATCTAATATGCTAAATAGACAACGAAGAAATTGACAATGTTTACCTTGATATTCAAAAACATCAGTTTTAACAGTATTTCTGAAAAGCCTCTATAATCCGGATTATAAGTTTGTTGAATATATTTAACAAAACCGGGATATGAAGGAAAACTATAAGGCAAACCACAATCAAAAACCATTTGCTATATTTTCCCGATCTAATTCGTTATTATATTTACATTGTGTTATTGGAACACCGGGGTTAAAAGGATCTAATGTTCCTTCAACCATGTTAGAAGCCCCTATCGATGCATTACCGATAATATCTAATTCATTAATTGAAATTCCCTTTTTTCTATTGGCTAATGCTTTAGCTTCATTATATTGAATCGGCGCACACGATAACAAATGTCTATTTAATCCCCACTTTCCACCTTGACCCACACCTTGTTTATGTTTAAAAGGTTGCTTACACTTATTACAAATAACAACACTATTTTCTTTATTAAAATTCATAAATTGCCATACAATAGAAATTTTAGGTCGTTGATACTTCACAAAATCCCTTGTGGGAGGTATAAGGGGTGGATGTCCAAAATTTTGCTCCGGTAAATTGATAGTCTCATTTGGAACTTCTATCACCGGACTAGTTGGTGTTTCATCTATCTCATCTTCTCCCAAATCAGCTTCTACTTTTTCACCTGAATATTCATCAACATTAGGATTTATATTACCATAACGTCGTTCTTAACTTTCGTGATCGAGTTGAACATTTGAATCAATATTATAAGGAGTATCATCAACATAAGTAGAATCATTTATGTTAAATTTAACTCTACTCGTTGATTTAGATGAAGTACTTCCACTTTTACTACTCTTTTTTTATTTACTATTTTTTTAACAAAATTAAATAATTTAAAAAGTCGACTTTCTTCGTTATCTTGTGCTTTGTCTTTTCCTTTACCGCTATTTTTTTTCCTAGAACTCATACTTAATTAGATATATATATATAAATTATAATATAAAGACAATAATAACACAGAAGTAAAGACGAATAATAAAATATAAATATTATGAAACAAATGTACCAAACGTCTGTGTTAATAGCAGACGTTAAACCAATTGTTGAAGCTTGTGATTTGTTGTAACTTGTAATTTGTAACTCCAAGTCTCCAACAAAAACTTGATAACAAATATGAGATAATATAATTATATTTATTGATATAATATGAAATTTTTGAATTCAAAATTGAAATATATGGATTCTAATAATATGAGAATTAAAATTTAATAGAAATTAAGATTGACACTTGAGAGTTGAGAGTTGATAGGATATAGAAAATAGATGAGAAAAATGAGAATAGATGATTTTCTAAGAAATAGTAGAGGATTGGTGTATTTATAGTATTAAAAACGGGTTAAAGTGTAATGTAACGATTTGTTTAGTCGTTTTGAGCAACAGATTTTATTTCTGGAAAAACAGGCTGAGACGACGGAACCCACGACGGACCGTCATGGGCACGACGGACCTTCGAGGGTGTCTCGTTCAAAAATACTTAGAACTCTGAAAATTGGGTACTGAAATCTACTCTCTGAACTTCGTAATGGAATGTCAGGACAGACCGTCGTGGGCACAACGGACCGTCACAGACCCTTTAATAGAATGGAGTCTCTGAACTCTGTGACGGAGAAGCAGGACGGACCTTCGCAGGCACGACGGACCGTCACAGGCTGCGTAATCCCAGACTGGGTCGGATTTCTGTTATGTAATTTAAGGGGCGTTTTGGACTATTCCGGCTTATAATTATAAAGTTAGTGGTTTAATATTAATAACTCAATTACTTGGGGGTTAAAAGAGGTAACCTTGAGTTAATTAGTGGGTTAAGTCCTCATCTTTTATACATAATTATATGCTAATTAGGGTAAAAGAAAGTGGGTTTGAATAAGAAAAGTATAAAGAACAAAGAGAGAGAGAGGATCGAACGAGAAAGAGGGAAACGAGAAGAAAGCAAAGATCTTGGGAAATTTCTTGCTTGATCATGAATCTTCGGTGGAGGTATGTTATGGTTTTTATGCTTTTCGTAGTAAACTCTTAATAGCGAACGATATCTATTGGGTAGTGTTGTAAACACTTCTATATGCTTAATTGTATGCTTGCATGATGTGATTATATAATTGTAATGAATAAGCATGATGAGTCTATTGTATCTCTAATCCTAAATTTACCTTGTTAACGATGATGCCTTGGTATAAAAGAAGGCTTGATGAACTAAAGTAATGAGATTGATGATGCCTTGGTATAAGAGAAGGCTTGATGAATTAATAGAATGAGATTAATGGAGCGGGTGTCACGAATCGACACATATAATTAGGGGATCGGGTGTCACGAACCGACACTAGAATTAGGGGATCGGGTGTCATGAACCGACACGTAGAATTAGGGGATCGGAGTGTCACGTACCGACACAAGAGGAATAAAGATAATGAATCTTGAAAGATGTTATATACTCAATTTAATGAACCTAATTCCCAAATGAGTATGATGGGAAGGCGTGAGACCTCATTGATGTGCTTGGTGTTGTGACCAAGGGTTATGGTAATTGTAAATGCCGCATGTTGAGTATTGTAGTTGATTTTATGATATTATCTGCTATATATTTTTTTCTATTTTGAGTTTGCCGATGATATCTACTCAGTACTTGTGTTTGTACTGACCCCTACTTGTATGTTTCTTTCTTTGTTATTGTGGAGTGCAGCAAACGTACCGTCGTCTTCAATTCAACCGCAACTCTAGCCAGTCTTCATTATACCGGATTTCAGGGTGAGCTAATGCTTCTAGCTTGGACTGGATCTTCTTCTTCATGTCTTGATGCCTTGAAGTTCCGGCATGGACTAGCTTTTTATTTATTCTAGCTTTCTAGATACTCTTAGAATTAGTGATTTGAGGATAGATGTTCTTGTGATGATAACTTCCAGATTTTGGGGATAATGTTAAGTTTTGAGTTTTAGAAGTTGATTATTGATTTTGTTAATGAGGTTTTAAGTCTTCCGCATTGTTTTCTATTTATTATGTTTGAAATGTTGGGGTTTAGATTGGTTGGTTCGCGCACATAGGGGGATAAATGTGGGTGCCACTCACGACGCGTTTTGGGTCGTGACATGTAATTATAATAAATTCAGGGTTTAAAATAAAGTTTTAAAAGTAGGGGGGCTGGTAGGGCGTGTTTGGGAACACAAAAAGGGGCATAAATCCGTTTGGGGGGGGGGGGCACTAGCCGTTTCCCTAACGGATCTAAACGGCTAGTTTTTTAAATTTAAAAAAAAATAAAAAAATTGGGAGGATCCCATGAACCAGCCGGTTCAACCGGGCTGGGTCCACCGGGACGCAAGGGTGAACCGGCCCCTCACCGGGCCCCTCACACCCCACCCTTTAAACCCTGGGGGATGGGCTGGGTTCGGGTCGGGGCAGGACACGGGCCATCCCGGTCCCCCTGCCAGCCCTAGTGCCACGTAGTCAGAAAAGTGGTTGAAAATTAGATATAAAATAAGTTTAGGGGGGTAACAGAACCTTATTATTGTATAACTAACTGTGTCTTTAGAATTTCGGGCAAAGATTCATGGGGTACTTATGCATTTTTCCTAATGAACTTTTGACCAATAATTTTTCATATTATTACACCGCCCCTATATGTAACAACACATTGTTGTTGTTTTTCCTCCAATAAATCATGCTTTATTGAATATATTGTAAATTTCTTACAAGTTGGGTGTAAGATAAACATTTGAAATATATATATATATATATATATATATATATATATATATATATATATATATATCAATTAACTTGATAACTAGATCTAATTTATTTACACAATCAATTGGAAAGTCCGTATGATAGTCAACAATAAGAACACCATTTATTATGTTATAACTTTTAACATAGAAAACAATATCAAATATTATTATAAGTGGGAAGCTCCTAACCTCAAAGTTGAATAATCATTTTACCCTTATTTTAACTCTAAAATAAATTAATATTAATATCTATTTAATTAATTTAATGTTATGTAAAAGTTATATTTAAATTCATGCATCAAATAAGATCTTAATGCATCATATATTCATGTACTAATTTAATGTAGTTAATTAAAAACCTAATAACCTTTCAATTTTAATTTGTAGGATAAGTGGGGGTAAGTGAAGAGTCTATCAAACATACTAGCACCACATTATTTATATTCCTTGTTTTATCAAGTTTGTAATCATCTAGCAATCTAGAGTAGCGTAGTCTATATCCCTTGTAAAAATTTTCATTACCAGTTTGTAATTATAATAATTCTTACTTTTTTATTTATTTGTATTCTTAAAATTTCATGCATATTCATCTGCTTTTTGTTAAGGAATATGTAAATTATGATAGTTACTAGATGAATATACTCCAATATGAAGTTGAAAGTAAATATTTATTTTTCATATCTCCATCGTTTTGAGTTCTTAAATATAATTTCGTAGTTGATTACTGTATTTTTATTCAACCTTTCTTCTATTTTGAGGATATATATTGTAAAGCTAATCACAGTTGGTATTTTTCATTAATTATTTTGAGGGTAAACATGTTAAATATCATAGAATAATAATTATGTCATTTTCATTGTTTGATAATCATTTATCTTTTTAAACCAACATATTTGTACTTTTTCCTCTTTATATGTTATCTCAACTGTTTAAAAAATTAATGTACTTAACTGTTATAGACAGGTACAAAATAAATGCAGAAGTAAAAATAAAATAAAAAATAATGTATAGTAAAAAAATGACAAAGTGATATTTAGATTATTATTATAGTGATATTTATATATAAATGGACCACTAACAGAATTTATGCCTAACACAACTGATTAAAAATAATAGTAATTTAAGTTGATATTGAGACGTTATTAATAAATCGTAGAATCTACTAGAATTTACGAAATATTCTATTGAAGTCATAATACTCACTACACACGCATATTATACTAATACTAGGCACAAATAAAAAAAAACTCCAATATTTATTGACACTCGACCCTAAAATCAAACAAATACAAAAAGACAAAGAAAAAAATATAGGAACTAATAAAACTTGAAAAACCTAGAAAAATATAATGCATATCAAAAGACAAAATGCGCTTAAACTGAGCTCATGGGAGAAAGGGGGAAATCACGGAGGGACTGGCCTCATGAGAGAATGAAAAAATTTACGCCCTTTGCAAACAAAAGTAGATATATCTAGATGAACTATGAAAAATGAGATTTCTATGTCTCATGCTAGTCATTTTATATGTGATTGAAATATTACTACATGAATAAAAAGATTTGTTTGTTTAGCCAACATATATGTGTTTGTGAAACACGAACAACATCAAGTGTACAATTATATTTAAATACCGAGGTTCAATGAGTTCAGATAACAAAAGATTAAATAGAAGGGTTCACAATAAAATTTCATACAAGTATAAAGTCATATCACGTAAATAGAAGGGCTCACAATACACGTATGTTGTTCTAGATACATTCAAGTAGATTAAAATGTATCTAAGACACATGGATAAATATTGTGGGTTCGTCTCCCTCACATCTTGGTTGTCACTCTTTTATCTCTCTAGCATATTCGGTATGCAAAATACATGCTAATTATACTAGATTTTTTTTTGGTGAAGTTGAAACAACACGAATGTTTTCCATATTTTATTTTAAAATCTTCTCATTATTCTTGATTATATAAAATTATAAACTTGAAAAAAGAAGAAGAAGGAATTCCATTGTTAGATTACACCGCTTCTATGATTATCTCTTTTGGTTTCTTCAATGTATGTATCTACTCCATTTTTTGGGTGTGAAGAATTTATTTCAAATCCCAAATTGTGTTTCTTTGCTTGATTTTTATGTCTTTTTTTTGGCTGTTTTCTATTGATTGCTATTTGAGACTCGCTTTTTTTCCAAACATGATATATCGCCTGAATTTGGGGCTTTTAGTTTCTTTCGCAGCTACAAAGATTGGGTTAATGAGATTTACTTTTTTGTAAATGGACTCTTAGAATTTGTTTTTAAATTTGAATGAGTGTTTGCAAGAATATGGTACTGGAATTTAATAAAAATGAGATATATAAACCTAACTTCATATAAATAAATAAGTGAATCCTTTATTGATTTAAACTTTCCACCTCTCTATCTGGTTTGCATCTTCAGTTAATTCATAGTGATACTTCAATAGTCCTAAATTGGGTTAGAACACATATAGAAAAATAAACAATAGACAACTTAAAATAACACATATAGAAAAATTACTTACGTTATCAATATATGCAAGTGCATGCTCTCAATCATTAGATCTGTAATATTTGTGTTTCAAGTGTTTGATGCTTAAGTTTCACATATTCTATCTAATTGTTATTTAATTAATATCTTAAAACTGTATATTTAATGATGAGCCATTGACTTCTTACAATAAAAATACAAGAAACTAAATGTGATATTATCATTGAATGAATATCTTTTTATTTGATTTTTCAGCTGTAGTCCTCTTTGTCCAAAGCTATGATGAACTGGAAATTTCTATGACAAGAAGTTATTGATACAATGGCTCTGTATGTTCTTAACTGAGGTTGTACTTTTGAACGATCCATAATGAATCCAAGAAAAATACTTATTACATTTGGAGGTTTTATTCTCTTCCTTAGGTAACTTAGTGTAACTATATAGTCTTGACGGATGTTATAGCGGTTAAAAGTACTTATTACATAACTTCATCAATTTCTCTTACAATGTAACTAAATGAATACTTCAAACAATTTTTCATTGAACTGTAGTTGACATTGGTTTCCATGTTATGCACAGAAGCTCGTTGACTGAAAGTATATCTTGAAAACACTAGAGCTATAAGACATTAATTAAATATCATATTATTTTAATTTTCACTTGTACTCAATTGCATGTGCATGCAACCCTACTTCTACCCTGTGTAGGTGAGGTTGAGAGAGTGTTTTTGATAGACCGATGTGAAGCATATCAAAATAAATGTTAGAAATAAACTACAATAATGAACAAGTCATATTAAGTTATATCAATCACCTAAAAATGAAAGTAAATAACCTTTTATAACAAGTTAATTTCATAAAACATAGAGAAATTCTATGATAGATATGTATTAATATGTGTTAAATCTAAAATAGATATCGGACATCTAATAAGACTATAAAAAAGAGGACTACACATACAAACATACATATTTTACAGAGGAAAGTAAAAAATGAAAAAAAAATCATATATAGAAAAATGATATGAAAAAGAGTAAAACATTACTACCCCCTAGACTCACCATATTCATTAACAATAGCAACAAATCATATGCGGAACTCATTAGTCCAATGTATGTTAGATGGTTTGTTTTGTAAAATTGACGCAACATAGTTAGGCTGAGATGATGAGTCGTAAGATTTAAATTAAAAATATAAGAATGATGATATTCAAAACAGTATGATCAAACACAAATCGATAGTTATCATACTTGACACCAAGGAAATGAGGACGGACAAACATTTTCACATAGCTAGATTAAAGAGATCCATTAAGAATGTAAAGCATACTCAACACTTTATGAATATGTGGTGGTTTGGAGAAAATTCTTGACCTATTTTTACAGGTGAATTTCCATTAAAGAAACCTACCTCTTTAGTGGAAATTTACCTATAAACACAAGTCAAGGGTTTCTCCAAAGAAACCCATGTTTAGACTGTGTTGGGTATTATTAACTTTCTTAATTTTCATTCCTCTATCTTTGCGACAATGTTTTCCTATCTCCATTGCATGTTGCCAAGAATGTCAATTCCGTTAGTGTTCAATTATAATGGTATTAAATGTTATGATCCTTGTATTTTTATTTTGATCTTTGGATTTATCAACTCAGACAAAAAGTTAACCTACCACTTAATGTTGTTGCATTAACTTTTCCAGGCCAACCATTTCTCATACATTAGAGTGATGAGTTGCATACATATTTTGTTGATATCTATGAACTTGCGGGCGTAAGAGTTAGTAATTTTTCACCTTTTATTTCACTTTGTCATATTTACTCTTTCCATTTTCTTTGTAAAATATTTATGTGTATTTCCATATCCAACTTTTTGTTTTAATCTTACCAAATGTTCAGTATCTATTATAGATTTAACTCTTATTAATCGTAAAATTTCTCAATAATTTATTGAATTGACTTATTATGAAAGCTTCTTAATTTTAAGTTTTAATTAATTAATATTTACCATGAATTTGCAAAAAATATGGTCGCTAGTTCTGTTGGCTTAAAAACTCCTCAAAACAATGAAACACACCAGGCATGTGTCCTTGTTGTTCTGAAATTACAAAGAGGCTTATAAATTTTTGATGTTTATATGTTTCTTACCATTTCATTGATTAGATATGCTCCTTACCATTTCCTTGTCAAAAACATGGGTTTTCATTCAATTCTCTTTCAAATTGATTTGATGTTGTATTGTGTTGGTTTATATTAATAATCTATGGTTAATTAATGGTGAAGTTGTTATAGTTCTTAGTCTTTGAAGTAGTTTCTATAAAAGATTAAGGGAACCCATCGGCAACCCTTTAAACTTGGCAATAACTTTCATTTAAACACCTTAAATAGATTTTGTTCATTTTAAACAGTTTGTATTGTGTCATTTGAACACTTTCCGCTGATTCAACACTATAGGTCACGCACACGAATTCTAATGGCGTTTGAAAAGTTTTTCATAGAAGTTTATTTTTTCGTCTAGTTCCTCACTTTTCTCTCTCCTTCCACCATGCTCTTGTATTTATTTTTTTTCGTTCTTCTTTCTCAGGCTCTCTCCTCCACTTTTCACCATGATGCAAATAATTTTTTTAGGTTAGTATATTACTTGATTTCTTCCTGATTCTTGTGAACCAATTTCTTTTTATTTTGTGATCTCACATTAAATTTTTCATCCATAGTTTGTTGTTAGATGATAATCGCTTATCACTAATCGTGTCCTCTTAAATGTGCAGATCTATTGAACATCAAAACAACAAAATGATTATAGTTTTGAAATAGAAGCAATTTCCTAAAATTTATTTTTCTAATCCTAAATTTACCTTGTTAACGATGATGCCTTGGTATAAAAGAAGGCTTGATGAACTAAAGTAATGAGATTGATGATTCGTTGGTATAAAAAAAGGCTTGATGAACTAAAAGAATGAGATTAGGGGATCGGGTGTCACGAATCGACACGTAGAATTAGGGGATCGAAGTGTCACGTTCCAAAACTAGGATAGTAGAGGATCGGGTGTCACGAACCGACACATAGTAGTAGAGGATGGGAGTGTCACGTTCTTACACCAGGATAGTAGAGGATCGGGTTTCACGAACCGACACGTAGTAGTAGAGGATTGGGTGTCACGAACCGACACGTAGTAGTAGGGGATCGGAGTGCCACGTTCCGACACCAGGATAGTAGGGGATCGGAGTGTCACGTTCCGACACCAGGATAGTAAGATGAATGAATATTGTGGTGATCGGAGTGTCACGTTCCGACACCAGGATAGTAAAGAGAGTGAATCTTGAATTATGCTAAAATACTCAGGATTAAAGATCTTATTTCCCAAGTGAGTATGGTGTGGAGGCTTGAGTCCTCATAGATGTGCTTGGTGTTGTGTCCATTGGTTATGGTACTTGTTGTTGTCACCTGTTAAGTATTTGGTTGGTTTTATATTGTTATTCGATATATATTGCTTTCTATTTTGAGTTGGCCGATGATACCTACTCAGTACTTGTGCCTTGTACTGACCCCTACTTGTATGTTTCTCTTTGTTATTTGTGGAGTGTAGCAAACGTACCATCGACTTCGACTCGTTTTAAACTCTAGCCAGTCTTCATCATATCAGATTTCAGGGTGAGCTATTATTCCTAGCTCGGACTGGATTCTCTCTCATTCATGTCTTGATGTCCTTGAAGTTCGGACATGGACCATTTGTTTACTTATTTTAGCTTCCTAGATACACTTAGATTTAGTAATTGAGGATAGAATGTTCTTGTGGTGATGACTTCAAGATTTTGGGAATAATAAGTAATAAATTTTAGATGTTATTTATTGGTTATAGTAATGAGTTTTATGTCTGCCGCATTATTTTCTGGTTAATATGGTTGAAACTTTGGGGTTTAGATTGGTTGGTTCGCTCACATAGTAAGGATAAGTGTGGGTGCCACTCGCGGCTCGTTTTGGGTCTTGACATTCCACCAATAGACTTTCTGCAGATCGCGGTACATGGATGAATAAAATATCTGAAGTTATGGACTCCTGCAATAATATGTTGTCTCAACTCGCCCATATTAGGAAAACACAATCTACGTGTAGTAGAGACGTACACCATTTAACCCTTGGGAGAAAACCTCATCTCTCTTATAATGGATTGCACCCTTAATTTCAACAAAGATTGGATCACTGTCTTGCTTTTCCTTAACCGCCATTACCAAAGAACATTTTTCCCCATTCTGAACTGTTACACCACTATCTGATATGCTTATAAGGCGAACTTCCAAGCGAGCAAGACTATGAGCATCCTTCACTAGCTCCTTCCTTTCTTCCTTAACATGCTCTACACTAACCATAGATAATCTTCTAAGAGCATTTGCTAATACATTCCCCTTACAAAGATGGTCATGCACACTCATATTATAATCCTTAAGGAACTCAAGCCATCTCCTTTGAAGATGATTCAACTCCTTCTGGGTGAACTCATACTGAAGGCTCTTATGGTCAATGAAAACATCTATATGAACACCAAACAAGTAGTGTCTCTAGATCTTAGGTGAAAACACCACTGCTGGAAGCTCGAGGTCATGAGTTGGATAGTTTTTCTCATGCACCTTAAGCTGTCTAGAAGAATAATCAATAACCTTATCTCATTGCATCAACACACAACCAAGGCCAACTGTGGATTCATCGCAATACATCACATAACCATCTGCACCCTCTGGTAGAGTCAATGCAGGAGTTGTAGTCAATCTAGTTTTCAATTCTGCAAAGCTTTTCACACAATCATCTGACAATTGAAACTCTACCGTCTTCTGAGTCAACCTAGTCATGCTGAGGCTATGCATGAAAATATTTTCACGAACCTTGTATAATAACCCGCTATGGATTTAAATATTTTCATGAACCTTCTATAGTAACCCGCTAGATGTAAGTAACTTTTGATATCTATAGCAGAGGTAGGTCTGGGCCATTGTTTCACTGCTTTTATCTTCTGCAAATCCACTCGAATTCTCTCATACAATGTGACAAAGAAAAGAACCTAATTGCAATCGGAACTCACATTTGCTAAACTTAGCGAATAACAGATGATCTTTGAGGGTCTGCAGAACAACTCTCAAACGACTTTCATGTTCTTCCTACTTCCTAAAGTAAATGAGGATATCATCAATAAAGACAATAACGAACAAGTCCAAGTAATGTTTGAGCACTATGTTCATCAAATCCGTAAAAGTTACAGGAGCATTGGTTACTCCAACAAACATAACTACAAAATCATAATCACCATATCTTGTTCTGAATGTTGTTTTCGGAATGTCACTATCTCTAACTATGAGCCGATGATAACCCAATATGAGGTATATCTTTGAGAAATTGATAGCACCCTGAAGTTGATCAAACAAGTCATCAATCCTGGGGTTAGGATATTTATTCTTGATTGTGACCTTGCTCAACTGTCTATAGTCAATGCACATTCTGAGAGAACTATCTTTCTTCTTACAAAAAACACTAGTGCACCCCACGGTGAAATACTAGGTCTGATGAAACCCTTATCTAGAAAGTCTTTTAACTACTCCTTCAATTCCTTAAGCTCTACTATGGTCCTTTTGGAAAGGAGAAATAGAAATAGGTTGTGTATGTGGAAGGAGATCAATTCCAAAGTCGATTTCCCTTTTGGGAGGAACTCTTGGAAGATCTTCTGGGCTCATAAGCTACTGGAAATGAATCAAGAGTTGGGGTTTAGAGATAAAATCCTTATGCTGAACAAGATGATAGAGATAACCCTTAGAGATTATATTTTTTTCCTTAAGATAAGAAATGAATCGACCCATAGGTGCTATGCTACTACCCTTCCATTCTATGATTGGTTCATTTGCAATCTGAAAATGAAAATCCTAGTTATACAATCGATTGAGGCATAAAAGGAATATAACCAATCCATGCCTATAATGACATCGAAGTCTACTATTTCTAACTCTATAAGATCTGTTGAGATGATTTCTAAGATATTGTGACAGGGAAATTTGTGTATACTCGTCTAGCTAAAAAAAGGTCACAAACTAGAGTAGAGTCTGAGAAAGGTTCTGAGAGAAGTTCTGGACTAACACAGAATTGGACGGTTATGTAAGGATTTATAAAAGAAAGAGTAGCCACTTGATCTAACAATGCAAAATTATTAAGGTCAAAGTATTGTACTGAACCAATTAATACATCAAGAGAAACTTCCTCATAGAAGATAACTTACCCTGCTGACTCGGAAGACTTGCTGGTGCTGATGAAGTTGTAGATTGAGATCTACCATTTCAACTTCCTAGAACTTGTCTAGAAGGACAATCTCTCAAACTTTGATCACACTGACCGCACCCGAAACACCCTTCCTTTCTTGCAAGGCACTCGCCTGGATGGTTTTTACTACACAAAGAGAAAGTGGGGTAAGTATTGGTGCCGGAAACACTTCCTTGATAGTTAGAGTCTGGTGCTTAAACCGTCTTGTCAAACCTGTTTTTGGAGGATGGAACACCAGCTAATGAAGGGGATAGGGATGAAAACTTCTGCTAACTCTAAGAGACATTTCTACCACCCGAGTCATAGTTCATAGTCCTAGCCTTCTTATTCTCCTTGGCATGTTCCTTAAGCTTATTACCCTCAACCTGTTGATCATGAGTCATAAGCTTAGAGATGTTTAAATCTCTTAGTAACATAGAATTTTTGCACTCTATTTCACCAAATTTGACACTGCATACAATAACTTATTCATATTATACATGGAGTCAGCAACCATGTGAGAGCATACCTATAGAGTTAGTTAAACTTGATTCCATACTCTTGGACTTTCATGTTACCCTAACTTAATTACATGAATTCCTGGATTTTTTCTTATCTCAACTCTTTTGGCAAAATCCTCTCTAGAAAGGTCTCACTATAGCATTCACAGGTAATAGGAGTTTCATCTGTGCCCTTATTATCCTTCCATTGAGTGTACCAAATATGAGCAACATCTTTCAGCTATTGTGATGCCAACTTAACCCGATCATCCCCAGTAACCTACATAACCTCAAAGATCTTCTTGATCATCCAAGAAATTTTGGGGATCCTCGTTAGTTTGCACTCCAAAGAACTCTGGCGGATTCATCCTAACAAAGTCACGACCCTTGATGCTATCGATCCACCATTCCCATTCATGTGACCTTACACCCGCTTATTGTTTTGTGCGGCGACAGTCTGAGCAAACATCTGAATGGCACTCTTTGGAGACTTCTTAATCTGGAACAGGACGAGTTGTGTTTGCATTTCATGCATTTGCATTCCAAGTGTTCACAATCCTTGAATTAGCTCTACGAATAAGTATGATCATAAATGCAGAATGTTACGTTAGAATGGAATTAGATCATACCTTATGCACGATAAGAGTAACAACAAAGTGAAGTTTTCCCAAAACACTTCATAGCCTCCCTCTCATTAGATGTGGTGCACTTCACATCCATGAAAAGGACTCTACTTAGTGCGGATTTAATTACTTTAACTCAATTCTAAGCTAAAACTAACTATGTCTGAAAATAGCCTCTACACTGAGTAGAAATGCTGGCACAAGCCCCAAAAAAGTCTAGCACAAACTGAAACTAAAAGACTAAACACTCAAAAGAAACTCATGAATATCGTCCTTGGAGGATGAGGACTCACTATTAAATCTGCTAAACTGGAGATCAGAAATCAATCTAAGCGCCATCTGGATACTGAGAATCTGAACCAACATCACAAGACGATGTAGTACACTTATGTGTCAGTATTTGAAGATACTGAGCATGTTGGATAGTCTAAAACTGAAATAAAACATAGCTGAACAAGAACAAAATAAAGTATAGAAATCTAAACATGATATACTGAATGTAGAGATAACCGAATGCAATGACAAATATTTAACATGTTGAATTTGAATATTGAATATACTGATAAATTGTCACGGCAATAGATTCTAACTAAATCATGGGAGCTACTAATAAGTGATAATAAAACCAAATGAGCTAAATGTGGGCTCCGATGTATACTTCCCATCGAGAGGACTCAATATACCCTGCCAAAGGTATAAAGGCATGCTAGCGTGATTTGATGCCCACAGAGGAGACTTACAACCTACTGTGTAGTAGTTCTTGGACTATTTGAGTACGCTGATCCCTAGTCCAACTCGGTATTATGATACTCATAAATGAATTTAATGATTAAGACATTATGACTGAATTTTTGTATATACTTGATAGCTCAAGACTTAATATGCAAACTGAGAGTGCAATTATTAATCTAATAAATATGCATTAATAACTGAGACATGTATATCTGAAGTAAGTGAAATATATAACCTAGCATATGTAACTTAAGAACTAAAGAAATACATAGTTAGGGTAGTGAAATTCATGTGATAAATTGAATAATAACCTCATAATCTGATTTGGAACATATACCTAACTAATTATTGATGATTTGGTGTAATTCTACAAACCCTAGGTTTAACCTTGATAAGAGAATCAAAAACTAACTGAAAATTAGGGATTAAATAGGTGAAAGGAACACACTAGTGAAATCTCACATACCTGGTTATGAAATCCACAACGAAATATTTAGACTTCGGGGTTGGAGCTTCTGGAACCTTGTTGCGTTCTTGAACTATGGTTCTTGACCTTTTTCTTCTTTCTTGCATCTAACTTTCTAAGTTTTGATTTATGATTTTGACATAGGTAAGTTCTTGCTATGTTTTAGGCTTAAATTAAATAATATTTGATCGGTCAAAATGACGTGTCTTAGGGAATAAAAGAAGTACAAAAAGACCAAAAGACCTTGATTTTATATATATATTAACACAATGGACCACTAAATAAATTTCTCAAACAATTGGTGAAAATTAATAATAATTTAAGTGGATATTGAGACGTTATGAATAAATCCTAGAATATACTCAAATTTACGGAATATTCTATTGAATTCATAATACTCACTACACAAGCATATTACACTAACATTAGGCACATGTGAAAATAAATCTCCAATATAATTAGAAAATTAAATGACACTCAACCCTAAAATTAAAAAAAAAATACAAAAAGACAAAGAAAAAGACATACGAAGTAACATAACTTTAAAAACTGAGAAACTTATAGTGAATATCAAAAGACAAAATGCCCTTGAACTGAGCTCGTGGGAGAAGGGGGAAATCACGGAGGAACTGACCTCATGAGAGAATGGAAAAAATTACGCTCTTTGCAAACAAAAGTAGACATATCTAGATGAACTATGAAAAATAAGTTTTCTTTGTCTCATGCTAGTCATTTTATACGTGATTGAAATATTTTAAAGGTGATTGAAATATTCTTACATGAATCAAATGATATTTTTGTGTAGCCAACTTATAAGTGTTTGTGCAACACACACAATATCAAATTAAAAATTATATTGAAAACTGATGTTAGATGAGTTAAGATAAGAAAAGATTAAATAGAAGGGTTCAAAATAAAAATTCATACAAGTATAAGGCTATATCACGTAAATAGAAGGGCTCATAATACAGTACATTATGCTTGATACACTCGATCGAAGTAGATTCACATGTATCTAGGATACATAGATATATATTGTGGCCTCACCTTTCTCCCATGTTTCTTATCACTCTTTTCTCGTCGCGTATTTGATATGCAAAGTACATGGTAATTATACTAGATTTTTTGCTAGTGTTTGTTAAACAAAACGAATGTTTTCCATAATTGAATTTGGAAAAATCTTCTCATTTTCTTGATGTTATAAAACTATAAACTTGAAAAGACAAACAAGAAAAAAAAGAAGTGCTAGCTCGCCCAAAACCTCATCCATTCAAGCGCTGGGTCTAGTCGAGCATTTTTATACCCTTCAAAATTACGAGCCGATCAACCCTAGCTCTTCAAATTCCTTGGCCCGTGAGGCTTGGTCTGAAAGGGGCAAGGTCTTCCCTTTTTAACACCTCTTTCTATGGAAAGCTATATGAAACCATTTGACCTTTATGCTTAAACCCTAAATAACCCGCAACACTACAATCTCTGTCATAGGTGATAGTGGACATGGCTGCTTTAGGCAGGAGTATTTTTATAGTAGTTGCAGGTGGCTGTTATTCTGGTGTAGGAACTCCATTGACAGGTTACACGACTTCTTTGATCATCTCTTTTGGTTTCTTCCACGTATGTATCTGGTCCATTTTTTTGGGTGTTATAAATTAATCTGAAATCTCAATTTGTCATTCTTTGCTTACTTTTTATCTCTTTTTTTGGCTGTTTATTATTAATTGCTATTTGAGCATCCCTTTTTTTCTAGACATGATATATCGTTCGAATTTGGGGGGTTTAGGTTCTTTCGCAGCTATAAAGATTGCGTTGATGAGATTTAACCTTTATGTAAAGGGACTCATAGATTTTGTTTCTAAATTTTAATTATTGTTTGAAAGAATATGCTATTGAGATTTAATAAAATTGGAGTTGTGTTTGACTAAACGCCTTGTTATTCTCACTTCATAATCTAGGACTCCCCCCTGTTCTGGATGCTTAATTCGAGGTGTGTTGTGCATAAAGAGTTTTGCGTTTAGTTGATGAAATAAAAATTTATGTCATTATGTAGTCTTGGTTAAATACTTACTTCATAAGCTACGTTCCATGCTTTAGATGTTCAGTCCTACCTGCGGGGTTGTTAGTGTTTCACATTAATTGAAAAATTGTAATTATGTCTTGTTATGTAGTATTGATTAATCCTCACTTCGAATGTTACACTTCGCTAATGTTAAGGTCCATTTTCCAAGTGATGACCTGTCTCTTTTTCTGCGTTTGTTCAAATTTTTATGTTTTATTGGCCTGCAAGGACTCTGTGGACATAAAAGGGCGAGAAGCCACAAATATCAAGTCCAATTATATTTGAAAGTCAATCCTTTCTTGATTTCAACTTTCCACCTCTCTATTCGGTTTGCATCTTCAGTGAATTCGTAATGCCCTTGAACTGAGCTCGTGGGAGAAGGGGTGGATATCATGGAGGAACTAAGCGAATGGGAGAATGGAAAAAGTTACGCCCTTTGCAAACTAAAGTAGACATATCTAGATGAACTATGAAAAATGAGATTTTTTGCCCCTTGCAAGTCATTTTCTACGTGTTTAAAATATTCTTACATGAATCAAAAGAACAGTTTGCTTAGTAAACGTATAAGTGTTTGTGCAACACGTACAATATAATGTTAAAATTATATTAAAATACAGAGGTTCGATGTGTTAGATAACAAAAGAATAAATAGAATGGTTCACAATAAAAATTCATACAAGTATAAGACTAAATCATGTAAATGGGCTCACAATACACGTATATTGTTCTAGATACACTCTATCGAAGTGGATTCACATATATATAGGTTACATAGATAAATCTAGTGTCCTCACCTCCCTCCCATGAAATAATTGTAATCATCATATGTGGATATGTGGTATAAGGTCAATTTGTAGTAGTTCAAAAATTTGTTTTAATATTAGTATTTCGCTATAAAGGTATATTGGTTTGTCGTTCCATAAGACATATTATACAAGTGAAAGGTTGTTTGGTAAAACATTTTATAGATATATATGGTAGAGATACTATTTATTTTACAAAAGGATGATTTCCTAATTTAACATGTCAAAAAATTTTAATATCATAAGTGTGAGATGATGGTAAAGACTGGCACTAATTAAAGAAATAAATAGTAGAAGAAGAGGAATTAGCAACACAACTAGCTTCTTTATTAGCTAGTTATGAGTATTTTACCCTAGGTGATGGTGAGACTTTACTCTCACTTTAAACCAAGACCTTTTGACAATTGATAAAAGTAGGGACAAACTGATCGACAATTAGAAGAATAACTAGTGATATAAGACAAAGCATTATCATTATTGTTACATTTCAGAAATTGATAAGTTAGATTGAAAAGGAAGAGTTTAGATGTTTTCCCTTGTTGCAGGAATTGTGAGTCTTAACTACAGATTATAAGAAGTCCTGCGGGTCATAGGAAGGAAATATTTAAGTTAAGTATTAGAAATATTAAAACTCTGATTATGGAGCTACAAATGGATAGGTCGGGATTTAGTCAGTCATATGGGTTCCATTGAATGGTTTTGGCCTTATTAAATTTCGTGCTTAAAATTGAGTTCTATAAGTTGGCTCTATGAGGAGTAGGAAATTTGACAAATTGTAGAATGGTTCCGCATGAAATGGATGATTTTTGGATTTCTGAAGTTGGTTCTATGGTTGACCAGTACGAGCCATAGAAAGGTCTAAATACCTTAGGTTCCGATAATAGATCACTTCCGCCAGTTAATTCTTAAAGGTATTTGGATATTTTTCAATGTATTTAATGTCTATGCTATGTTGTTTGACCTAGTTCTAAGACCTATAACTACCTTTCAACCCCTAAAGCTACCAACTCTCTCATTTAAACCTTTATTTTAATTTTCATTAAAATGTTGAGATGAAGACACACCATCTTAATCTTTTTGTGGTTAGGAGGACATATCAATAATATATATTTTATGGGGGAGGACACATTATCATTAGTGTTACGCAATACGGGTAGCTCCTCAACAACTATATGTAAATTAATTTGATCATCAACAAAATCTGCATCATTCAAATTATCAAGAAATTTTAAAACATCGAAATCAATATTTAATATGTAGTAGCCACCATTCTTGTTGATTCTACATCCAAATGTTTCCACATTTTTAGCATCCAATTCCTATGCTAATTTATGAAGCACCATGATATGCAACTCATATACATCTATAATATTTTCAAGATTAATGATTTCGTTGAATAGTTTAGCTCATATCAAATACAAATTAATGAGTTTGAAGTGTCATAGGTTTTTCAATCATTTACATAATATGTGTATTAAGTGATAAGAAAAATAACATTATTAGTAAATTTGTTCGAACTTGGAAAATATTCTAATTTTAAACTAAGAATATCAAAAAGCCCTATCTTGTTTGAGGTAAGAAGGTGTGAATATTCTTATACAGAATTGAGATATAAAGTTTAGAAATTTAGGTGAAATTGAGATTTTAAGAATAAATACTAGAATCTACTAAAACTTACGAAATAATATATTGAAATCTTTCGAAGTCATAACACCTATTACAAAAGCATATTACACTAACATCAGACACAAATAAAAATAAAATCTTCAAAAATATTTAGAAAAATCAATGACACTCGACCCTAATATCAAATAAATAGAAAAAGACTAAGATATAATGAAATACAAACTAACATAACTTGAAAAACTAAGAAACTTATAATGCATATCAAAGATAAAATACCCTTGAATTGAGCTCGTCGAAGAAGGAGAAAATCGGGGAGGAAATGAGTTCATGAGAGAATGGAAAACAATACGCCTTTTGCAAACAAAACAGACATATATAGATGAAGTATTAAAAGTGACTTTTCTTTTTTTAATGCTAGTCATACGTGATTGAAATATTCTTAGATGAATCAAAAGATTTGTTTGTTTAGAAAACATTTGACTGTTTGTGTAACACACACAATATCAACTTAAAAATTATACTTGAAATACATAGATTAGTTCAGATAACAAAGCAGTAAATATAACGGTTCACAATAAAAATTCTCCAAGAATAAGGCTATATTTGGTAAATAGAAGGGCTCAAAATACAAGCACATTATTCTGAATACACTCTATCGAAGTAAATCCACATGTATGTAGGATACATAGATAAATCTCGCGACCTCAATTCCCCTTATTTTGCTTGTAACTTTTTAACTCACTCGCATATCCGGTGTCCAAGAGACATGCTAATTATACTATATTTTTTTGCTAGTGTTGTTAAAATAACACGATTGTTTGCCATATTTTATTTTAAAATCTTCTCATTTTCTTGATGGTATAAAATTATAAACTTGAAAAGAAAAAAGGAAATAAAAAGGGCTAGATCATCCTAGCCCTCAGCTTTTCTAAAACTGGGTTGAGTTGAGCATTTTCAGGCCCTTCAAAAGGACGAGCTGGTCCACCCTAACCCTTTATATTCGTTGGCCCGTGAGTTTGGGCTGGATTGTTCTAGGCCGGCCCTTTTCGACAACTTTCTAAATATAAGGCTATATCAAACAATATAACCTTTATGTTTTAACCCTAAATAACCAGCAACACTACAATCTCTGTCATAGGTGATGGTGGACATGGCTGCGTCATGCAGGAGTATTATTGTTATAGTTGCAGCTGACTGTTATTCTTGTGAGGAACTCTATTGACCGATTTCACCACTTCTCTTATCATCTCTTTTGGTTTCATCGATGCATGTATTTTCTCAATTTTTTTATTGGATGTGATGAATTTATCTCAAATTGTGTTTCTTTGCTTAATTTTTATGTCTTCTCTTTGGCTATTTGCTATTGATTGCTATTTGGTCTTCTTTTTTTCTCAAGACATAATATATCATCTGAATTTAGGGCTTTTAGGTTTTTTTCAAAACTAAAAAGATTGTGTTAATGAGATTTAACTTTTAGGTCAAGGGACTCTTAGATTTTGTTTCTAAATTTGAATAATTGTTTGCAATAATATGCTACTAGAATTTAATAAAAGGAGATATATAAACCTAACTTCAATTAAATAAGAAAGTGAATCCTTTTATGATTTCAACTTTCCACCTCTCTATTTGGTTGCATCTTCAGTTAATTCGCAATGATACTTCAATAGTTCTAAATTGGGTTAGTACATATATATACAAATAAACAACAGATAACTTACATAATCTCTCTCTCTATCTCTCTCTCTCTCTCTCTCTCTCTATATATATATATATATATATAGAGAGAGAGAGAGAGAGAGAAATTACTTTAGTTATCAATGTATGAAAGTATATGCTATCTATCATTATAGTCTGGAAGGATGTTTTTGCAATTAATAGCACTAACGTAACTTCATTAGTTTCTCATACAATGAAACTAAATGAATAAATCAAACAACGTTTCATTCAACTGTAGTGGGCATTGGTTCTCTTTCCATGTTATGCAAAGAAGCTAGTTAATGAAAGTGTATGTTGAAAACACTAGAGAGATAAGACATTACTTAAATCTCATATTATTTTCATTTCCACTTGTATTAAATTGGATATCAATGCAACCCTACTTCTACCTTGTGGAGGTGAGGTTGAGAGATTGTTTTAGATATACCAAAGTGAAGCATATCAAAATAAATATTAGAAAAAAATACAATAATGAACAAGTAATATTAAGTGATATTAATCACCTAAAACTGAAATTAAATAAAATTTTATAACATGTTAATGACATAAAACATTGAGAAATTGCATGATATATATGTATAAATATGTGTTATATCTAAAACAGATATCGAAAACGTCCAATAAGACAAATAAAAAAGGTATACACATACATATTTTACAAAGAAAAATATAAAACGAAAAAGAAACATATCTAGAAAAATAATATGAAAAAGGGTAAAACATTACTAACCCCTACACCCACATCTTACGTGGAACTCATTAGTCCAATGTATGCCAGATGGATTATTTTGTAAAATCGACGAAACAACGGTAGTCTGAGTTGATGAGTCATAAGATTTAAAATAAAAAAATAATAATCATAATACTCAAAATCATTATGATCAAACTCCAATGGAGATTTGTCATACTTGACACCAAGGAAATTGGACGGAGAAACATTTTCACAAAGCTAGACGAAAGAGATCAATTAAGAATGTAAAGACTACTCAACACTTTATGAATATGTGGTAGTATGGAGAAAATTCTTGACCTATTTTTATAGGTGAATTTCCATTAAAGAAAGCTCCATCTTTGGTGTAAAATTACCCATAAACACAGGTCAAGGGTTACTCAAAAGTACCCGATATTTATAGTGTGTATGGTATTATTTAATTTCTTAATTTTCTTTCCTCTATCTTTGCGACAATGTTTCCCTTTCTCCATCCTATGTTGCCAAGAATGTCAATTCTGTCAGTGTTTAATGATAATGATATTAAATGATATGATCCTTGTATTTTGAATTTTGATCTTGTGATTTATCAACTCACACAAAAAGTTACCAACAACTTAATGTTGATGCATACATCATTTGTTGAAATAAATAAACTTGGCGGGCGTAAGAGTTAGTAATTTTTCACCTTTTATTTCACTTTGTCATATTTACGCTTTCCATTTTCTTTCTAAAATATTTGAGTGTTTCCATATCCTCCTTTTTTTTATCTTACCAAATGTGCGGTATCTATTATGGATTTAACTCGTATTTATCGTAAAATTTCTCAATAATTTATGTAACCTACTTGTTATAAATGCTTCTTCATTTTTAATTTTTGGTAATTAATATTTAACTATGAATTTGCAAAACATATTGTCGCTAGCTCGATTGGCTTAGAAACTCCTCAAAAGAATGAATCGCACCAGACATGTGTCCTTGTTGTTCTGAAATTACAGAGAGACTTACATTTTTTTTTATGTTGATATGTTCCTTGCCATTTCCTTGATTAGATATGTTCCTTACTATTTCCTTGTCAAAAACATGGGTTTTCATTCAATTCCATTTAAAATTGATTTCATGTTGTATTGTGTTGGTTTATATTAATAATCTATGGTTAATTAATGGTGAAGTTGGTATAGCTCTTAGTCTTTTAACTAGTATCTATAAAAGATTAAGGGAACCCATCGGCAACCCCTTAAACTTGGCACTAACTTTCATTTGAACACCTTAAATAGTTTTTCTTCGTTTTAAACAGTTTGTATTGTGTCATTTGAACATATTCCGCTGACTCAACACTATATGTCTCGTACACGAATTCTAAGGGCCTTTGAAAAGTTTTTCAAAGAAGTTTATTTTTTTCGTCTTCTTCCTCACTTTTCTCTCTCCTTCCACCATGCTCTTGAATTTATTTATTTTTCATTCTTCTTTCTCAGGCACTCTCTGCCACCTTTCACCATGATGCAATTTTTTTTAGGTTAGTATATTACTTTATTTCTTCCTCATTCTTGAAAACCAATTTCTTTTTTTTTTATCTCACATTTAATTTTCATCCATAGTTTCTTGTAAGATGATAATCGCTTATCACTAATCGTTTCCTCGTAAGTGTGCTGATCTATTGAACATAAAAAAAATGATTACACTTTTGAAATAGAAGCATTTCCCTAAAATTTATTTTTCATATCGTTTCAATATCAATTTAAAATTTTTTTTGCCCATAATGTTTGTATATTCACTAGAAATTGAAATAAATAATTATGTAAAGTTACAGATCAGATAATTAATTTTTTAATTTATAATTAATATATTTATCAATTACAATGAAGTTGAATGTTTCAAGGTATAACAAGAGCTTGTTCCAAGTTCTAGTAAGAAAATTATAGTTTCAAGCTTTTAAAAAGTAAAGAAAACATTTTAATTTTGTGGTCTTTCACTTAAAATATGTTATTGTGTCAAAATATCATTAATTTATAGTATTCAACAACACTTTAGTGGTGAATAACATGAGAGAAGTGAGGTTAAAATTGTTTAGACATGTTAAGAGAAGAAGATCACACACCATGTCTTTTTTGCCACATAGATAATTGAACACAAAATGAAACTTTTTTACAATAATTAATATCTCTCAAGCTCTAGGAATAAGCTAGGGTTCCAAGCTCGAAGTCTCCATCTTCCCTCTAGCAGTTATAAATGTCTTCAAAACCAGTATCTATACCTACAAGGCCAGAAGGTTGCTCATATAGATTTACCCTATCAACTTTCTATTTAGCTTGTTCTTGAATGTTACACTATCTACAGCTTGAAGCAATTCATCAAAATCACTCAAATAAGAAATGTTTCATCAACATCATAGAGTAAATCAGAATGAAAAGAAACTATACATTAACTCTAGGAGACTAGTTCTTAATTCTAAGGGACAGGTTTTCATATAAGCGCTTATTTTCATTTTTATTAACTAGTTGAGATGACGACACACAAGCTCTATCTTTTTTCTAGAGGAGGACACATCAATGCTATTTTTTGGGGGGAGGATATATCATGATTAGTGTTATGCAATACAAATATCTCCTCAACAACTAAAGGTAAATTAATTTGATACATCAACAAAATCTGAATCATTCAAATTATTAACAAATTTCAAAACATCAAATCAATATTTAACATCTAATAGATCATCATTCTTGTTAATTCTACATTAAATGTTTCCACATTTTGATCATGCATTTCCAGTACTAATTCATGAAGCAAGATGATATGAAACTCATATACATCTATATTAATCTTTTCAAGATTAACGGTTCATTTGACATAGATTATCTCAATATTATATAAAAACACCCTCCATAATAAATTTCAAGTGTCACTATTATTGCAATTATTTACTTACCATGTCTATTAAGTGATATAAACAATAACCATATTAATGAATTTTTTTGTACTTGGAAAATATTCTAATTTAAACATTAAGAATAGAAAAAATACCTATTTTTTTAATGTAACAAGGTGTCATGATTCATATACACAATTTATGTATCTATTTTCAAGAAGTTGTGACTTTTTCAAATAGTTTTGACTTGTCAAATGGTTATGATTATTTCTATAACACATTAAAAATACTTCCTCTCATTTATTTTAACCACAATTTTTTTAATCTCCTAATATTCTTTTTCTTGCATTTTAAAGGATTATACGTGCTTTGTGTCACACCCCGAGCTACCCCCTAGACGCAAACACAGGACCTAGGACCACAATTTATTCCAAGATAACCCAGCGGGCAATTAGGGCACTTACTCACAAAATATTCTTTATCTCTCTTCATGTCATTCCACCAATAGACTTTCGACAGATCGCGGTACATTGATGAATAGAATATCTCGACTTATGGACTTCTGTATTAATATGCTGTCTCAACTCACCCACATTAGGAAAACACAATCTACGTGAAGTAGAGAAGAACACCATCTACCCCTTGGGAGAAAACCTTATCTCTTTGATTATGGATTGCACCCTAAATTTTAAGTAATATTGGATCACTGTTTTGCTTTTCCTTAACCTCCACTACCAAAGAAGATTTTGACCCATTCTGAACTGTTACACCACTATCTTATATGCTCATAAGGAGAACTTCCAAGCGAGCAAGACTATGAGCATCCTTCACTAGCTCCTTTCTTTATTCCTCAACATGGGCTACACTACCCATAGATAATCTACTAAGAGCATTTGCTAATAAATTCTCCTTACAATGATTGTCATTCACACTCATATCATAATCCATAAGGAACTCAAGCCATCCCTCTAGAGAAGATTCAACTCCTTCTGGGTGAACACATACTGAAGGCTCTTATTGTCAATGAATACATCAATATGAACACCAAACAAGTAGTGTCTCTAGATCTTAAGTGCAAACAACACTGCTGCAAGCTCGAGGTCATGAGTTGGATAGTTTTTCTCATGCACCTTAAGTTGTCTAGAAGAATAATATATAACGTTATCGTGTTGCATCAACACACAACCATGGCAACCTCTGGATGCATCTCAATAGATCACATACCATTTGAACCCTCTAGTAGAGTCTAGAAAGGAGCTGTAGTAAAACTAGTTTTAAATTCTGCAAAGGTTTTCACACAATCATCTGACCATTGAAACTTGACCGTCTTCTGGGTCAACCTAGTCAAAGTGAGTCTATGGATGAAAATTATATCACGAACCTTCTATAATAGACCGCTATGGATGAAAATATTTTCGCGAACCTTATATTATAACCCGGTAGACTTAACAAACATTTTATATCTATAGTAAAGGTAGGTCTTGGCCATTGTTTCACTGCTTCTATCTTCTACATATAAACTTGAATTCTCTCATACAGTGTGACAAAGAAAAGTAATTGATTGCAATGAGAACTCACATTTGCTAAACATAGCGAATAGCTGACGATCTTTGAGAGTTTACAGAACAACTCTAAAATGACTTGTATGTTCTTCCTCATTCCTAAAGTAAATGAGGATATCAAATAAAGATAATAACGAACAAGTCCAAGTACTGTTTGAAAACTATGTTCATCAAATCCATAAAAGTTGCAGAAGCATTGCTCAGTCCAAATGACATAACTACAAATTTATAATCACCATATCGTGTTCTGAAGGTTGTTTTTTCGGAATGTCACTATCTCTAACTCTGAGCCGATGATAACCCAATATGATGTATATCTTTGAGAAATCGATTGCACCTTGAAGTTGGTCAAACAAGTCATCAATCCTGGGGTTAGGAAACTTATTCTTAATTGTGACCTTGTTCAACTGTCTATAGTCAATGCACATTCTAAGAGAACTAACTTTCTTCTTTACGAACATCACTTGTGCACCCCATGGTGAAAAAATAGGTCTATGAAACCCTTATATATAAGGTCTTTCAACTACTTCTTCAATTCGTTAAGCTCTACTGTGGCCATTTTGTAAGAAGGAATAGAAATAGGATGTGTATCTTGAAGTAGATCAATTCCAACATCGATTTCCCTTGTGGGAGGAACTCCGGGAAGATCTTCTGGAAACACTTCTGAAAACTCATTAACTACTGCAACTGACTCAAGAGTTGGGGTATTAGAGCAAAAATCCTTATGACGAACTAGATGATAGAGATAACCCTTAGAGATAATCTTTTTTTCGTTAGGATAAGAAATGAATCGACCCATAAGCGCTAAGCTACTACCCTTCCATTCTAAGATTGGTTCATTTGCAAAGTGAAAAAGAAAAATCCTAGTTCTACAATCGACTGAGGCATAACAAAAAAAACCAATCCATGCATATAATGACATTGAAGTCTACTATTTTTAACTCTATAAGATTTAGTAAGATGAATTTGTAAGATACTGTGACAGAGGAAATTTTTCTATACTCGTCTAGCTATAACTGGGTCACCAACTAGAGTAGAGACTGAGAATGGTTCTGAGAGAGGTTCTGGACTGACACTGAATTGGAATGTTATGTAAGGAGTTACAAAATAAAGAGTAGACCCAGGATCTAATAATGCACAATTATCAGGGTCAAAGACTGGTAATTTACCAATGAATACATCAAGAGAACTTTCCTCATTGTGGCGAGCCTGAAGAGCATATAACCTGTTCTGGCACTGACCGCCACCTATAGAAGATGAGTTACACTGCTGACTTGGGAGGCTTGTTGGTGCTGATTATGTTGTAGATTGAAATCTACCATTTCCACCTCCTATACCGTGTCTAGAAGGATAATCTCTCAACCTGTGACCAGACTGATCGCACCCAAAACACCCTTCCTTTTCTATAAGACAATCGCCTGAATGGTTCTTACTACACTTAGGGCATGTGGGGTGAGTATTCGTGCTTGAAACGCTTGCTTGATACTTAGAGTCTGGTACCTAAACCTTGTTGTCAAACATGTTCGTGGAGGATGGAAAACCAGCTAATGAAGTGGCAAGGGATGAAAACTTCTACTAACTCTACAAGACATATCTACCACCCGAGTCATACTTCCTAGTCCTAGCCTTCTTATTCTCTTTGGCATATTCCTTAATCTTATTACCCTCAACTTGTTGAGCATGAGACATAAGCCTAGAGATGTTGATATATCCTAGTAAGATAGAATTTTTTCACTCTATTTTCATCAAATTTGGCATTTCACAGAAGAACTTATTCATCTGATCCATGGAGTCAGCAACCATGTGAGAGCATACCTGTAGATTTAGTTAAACTTGATTTCATACTCTTGGACTGTCATGTTACCCTGCCTGATGTTCATGAATTCCTAGGTTTTTTCTTATCTCAACTCTATTGGGAAAAACCTATCCTCAAAGGTCTCACTAAAGCATTCCCATGTAATAGGAGTTGCATCTGTGCCCTTATAATCCTTCCATTGAGTGTAGCAGATATGAGCAACATCTTTTAGCTAATGTGATGCCAACTCAACCCGATCATCCCAAGTAACCTGCATAACCTCAATGATCTTCTTGATCAACAAAGAAATTTTGAGGATCCTCATTAGTTTGCGCTCCTAAGAACTCATACAGATTCATCCTAACAAACTCACGACCCTTGCTTCGATCGATCCACCAATTCCATTCATATGAGCTTTAACCCGCTGATTGTTCTGTTCGGTGACACTCTGAGCAAACATCTGAATGACACTCTTTAATTCAGCGTTGGAGACTTCTTGATCTGGGATAGGAGGAGTTGTGTTTGAATTTCTTGCATTTGTATTCCAAGTGTTTGCATTCGTGGAATTATCTCTACGAGGAGGCATGATCAGAAATTTAGAATGTCAAGTTAGAATGGAATTAGATCATACCTTATGCACGATAAGTGTAACAATAGAGTGAAGTTTTCCCAAAACACTTCATAGCCTCCCTCTCATTAGATGTGGTGCACTTCACATCCATGAAAAGGACTTTACTTAGTGCGGCTTTTCATACATCCTAGGACACTTAAACCTAGTGTTCTGATACCAAGTTTGCCATGCCTCGAGCTACCCTAAAGTTGCAGAGGTGGGACCTTGGACCACAAGTTATCTAAAGCTAACCCTATTAACATGATCATGAGCATACTAATGAATATAAACTATTGCAGAATCTAAATCATACTTTAAATAAAAAGATGGGGTATATCAATATAATATAGCTTAAATATTTGAAATAATGACTTTAACTCAATGCTAAGCTAAAAGTAACTATGTCTGAAAATATCCTCTAAACTGACTAGAAATTCTGGCACAAGCCCCAAAAAATTCTAGCAAAAACTGAAACTAAATGACTAAACACTGAAAAGAAACTCATGAATATCGTCCTTGGAGGGTGAGGACTCACCATTAAATCTGTTAAACTGGAGATCAGAAATCAATATAAGCGCGATCTGGATGCTGAGAACCTGAACCTACATAACGAGAAGATGTAGTACACGTATGTGTCAGTATTTGAAGGTATTGAGCATGTTGGATAGGGTAAAACTTAAATAAAACATAGCTGAATAAGCACAAAATCAAGTATAGATATCTAAACATGATATACTGAATGTTGAGATAATTGAATGCAATGACCAATATATAACATGTTGAATTTGAATATTGAATATACTGATAAATTCTCAATGCAATAGATGCTAACTAAATTGTGAGAGCTACTAATAACCGTTAATAAAACCACATGAGCTAAATCTGGAGTTCCATGTATACGCCCCATCAGAGGACCCAATATACCCTGCCAAAGGTATAAAGGCATGCTGGCGTGATCTGATGCCCACAGAGAAGACTTACAACCTACTCCGCTAGTAGTTCTTGGACTATTTGGGTACTGAACCCTTGTCCAACTCGGTATTATGCTACTCTCAATGAATTAAATCATTAAGACATTATGACTGAATTTCTGTGTATACTAGATAGCTCAAGACTGAACATAAAAAACTGAGAATCCAATTATTAATCGAATAATTATGCATTAATAACTAAGACATGTATATATGAAGTAATAGAAATATATAACCTAGCATGTGTAATTTAAGAAATAAAGAAATATATAGTAAGGGTACTAAAATTCATGTGAAAAACTGAATAATAGCCTCATAATCTAATTTGGAATATGTACCTAACTAATTATTGATGATTTGGTGTAATTCTACAAATGTTAGATTTAACCTTGAAAAGAGAATCAAGAACTGACTGAAAACTAGGGATTTAATCGGTGAAAGGAACCCACTAAAGAAATCTCACATACCTGGTGATGAAATCCACACAGAATTATTTAGACTTTGGGGTTGGAGCTGCTGGAAACTTGTTGCGTTCTTGAACTAGGGTTCTTTACCGTTTTCTCCTTTCTTGCTTCTAATTTTATAAGTTTTAATTTTTTATTTTGACATCTGTAAGTTCTTGTTATGTTTCTAGGCCTAAACTAAATAAAATTTGATAGGTCAAAATGACGTATCTTAGGGGTAAAATTTTGTTGAAAAAGACAAAAAGACCTTGATGTAATTTTCGTCGAATCAAACGACGACCTGGACTGACAGGCCATTGTTTAATCGAAGGTCCGTCGTTGGGTCAGTAGGTTGGGTCTGTTCGACAGACCTTTACTAAAATTGTCATAACTTTTTAGTTAGAGGTCTGAATTTAGCAAGGTTAGTGGCTATGGAAATATAATTCAGTTATCTATAATTTGGTAGGTCATGAGACACCTAATTCATTTTTAGCTAAGAGTTATGTCCATCTGAAGTTAAACCAAAATTTTTTTCCCCTTAACTATCTTCTAATTTTAACCTACGATTCGTAAGTCCATCTTCGGACCGTACTGGTCCATCGTGGGTGATTGGGCTCTTGATCAAAAGGACACAACCTATGGACCGTAGGTCCGTCCATCATTCGACGCTTAGTCAAATTTTCTGGGCTGAATATTTATTTATTTTTTTTGGGGGGGGGGGGTTTAAGACTCAAACGATGGATGCACAGTACGGTCCGTAGTTCAAACTACGATCTGTAGATGGTAACCGTCGGTTGCACCTACAAATTTCTTGTTTTTTTTACATATGGGATATTACAATTTGTGTCACGCCTCGAGAAACCCCGAGACACGGACATTAAACCTAGGACCACAAGTGATCCCAATCTAACCCTGCTTGCATGAGCATGATTGTACAAAAGAATATAAACTGTTGCGGAATCTAAATCATAATTAATTCTTAAAAGATGGAGAATACCCATATTCTATAAGTGAAATATTTGAAAACAATAAGTTTAATACAAAGAAATTATTCACTCAATACTAAGTTGAATCTAACTATGTCTTAAAATAGCCTCTAAACTAGACTAGAAATAATGGGAAAAGCCCCCAGCTAAATCTAGCAAAAACTAAAACTAGATGGCTAAAGACTAAAATTACACTCATGACTGTTGTCCTAGGAAAATGAGGACTCACCACTAAATCTGTTGAACTTGAGATCGGAAATCGATCTATGTTTGATTTGGATGCTGAGAACCTAAACCTACATTACGAGAAGATGTAGCGCACATATGTGTCGGTATTTGAAAGGTACTGAGCATGAAGGATAGAGTAAAGCTGAAATAAAACATAACTAAAATAACATAAAAGCAAGTATACCCTGTCAAAGGTATAAAGGCATGCTGGCGTGATTACTAAACTAATTGCCCACAGATTGGACTGACAACCTACTTGGCTAGTGGTTCTGGGATAATTGGGTACGCTAAACCCTAGTCCAACTCGGTATTATTCTACTCCCAATGGATTTTTTAAATTAACTTAATATGTCTGAGTTTCTGTAAATAATGGATAGCTCAAAACTTAACATACAAATTTATACCTAAGGCATGTATATCTGGAGTGTCTGAAATATCTGATATAGAATGTGTAATTCAATAACGAAAACCTAAGGTTCTTAAATTCATGCAATAATATGAGTAATAACATGATAATCTTATTTGGAATATATATTTAATAAATTCATGAAGTGCTACAAAAGTTCTAAAAACCCTAGGTTTAATCATGATAAGAGAATCAAGAATCTGACAAAAAACTAGGGACCCAATGGGTGAAAGTAACACACTAGTGAAATATCACATGCCTGGTGATGAAATCCATTGGAAAATACGTAATTTTTGGGGCTGGAACTTGTCGTGTTCTTTAACAAGTGTTCTTTAGCTTTTCCTCCTCTCTTGCTTCTAATTTTTTTTGTTTTGATTTTATGATTTGACTTGGATATATTATAATCATGTTTCTAGGCTTAAACAGACTAAAATATGATGATTAGTGTCAAAACAACGTAATTAGGGTTTAAACAGAGTGGGAAGGGTCAAAAAGACCACTTGGAAAGTTGTTGTCGGGCCAAACTACGTCCTTGATTAACGGTCTGTCGTCTGCCCGACGCCACGTTGTTGGGTCCGTCGTTAGGGACTTTACTAAATTCAGCATAACATTTTATTGAAGGTCCGATTTTTGTAATGTCGGTGGCATTGGAAAGATAATTCAATTACCTACCTTTGGATAGGTCATGGGACAACTAATTCAATTTGTGCTAACAATTATTTTCATTTGATCTTGACCCAACTGCATTTCCCCTTAACTGCCTGCAAATTTTCCACCTACGGACTGTGTTGGTCATCAGTAGCTCTTGTAAGGAGTGGGTGAATGGGGGTATCGATCGAAGGTCACGGATTACGGATCGTCGTCTAACCTACGGACCGTCGATCAAGACTTAGCAAATTTTTCCCGACTGAATTTTTGGGAGTTTCTGATCCCATCAACGGTTGTGCATGATTGACCGACGTCTGTCCTATGGACCGTCGATGCCACTGTTGGTTGCACCTGCAGATTTTTTTGAAAAAACTGATTTTTGGTCTATTTTGGCTATGTGGTGTTACAATTTGTTTTCATTAGGTGAGTTTAAATAAGGTTGTAACTAATGCCTTTGATCTTAGTATATGTTAATTACTATTGAATGTGAGTGGAAAGACATGTTTCTTTTCGGTCAAAAAAGAAAATATTCAATTTTATCAGTGTATTACTTGTGCCACTATTTGCATGTCAGCCTTGTGTTGCCTTTTCTGTAATAATTTTATTAGATCAAAGTTATATCAGTTGCTAATAGTGGTTCCTTTGTAACTTGTTAAGTGCATGGTCGTGGTGATAACTCCCCTTTGATGATATGCTTCAATGTTTTGCCAACAATAGAATAATAAAGTGAGGACACATTTTATTTCTACGGTGATCTAATAATAAAAAAATTTTGAGGAAGAAAAGTTCATACATGCATATATATATATATATATATATATATATATATATATATATATGTTACAAATGCATTATCAAGTTAACAAGATATTTTAAATTCATAATATATTATTTTAAATTAATCCGTGTTCTTTCGCAAAAATATTAAAAATATGAGAATATATATATATGAATAGTTTAAAAATCATCTTTTCCCAAATACATCTTATTTTCAATATTATTGAATAAACATTTTCATTTTGTCCCTACAATAAATTAAAATCTTACGACTATTGATAATATTTATTTGAAATACAACTATTACACATTAATTCATTAGTCATAAAAACTATTTATAAAATAAGTTCAGGGTATAGTAGGACATCATTATAAAATAAGCGTGTCTCTGAGATTTAAGGCATAGGATGAGGGAGTAATCATGAATTTTCCCAACAATATACAAACAAAAATATTTCTGAGCAATAAAATGTAGTTGTTCTTTTCACATGTTCATATGACTACTGAACAATATAACGTAAAATACATGTGCAAACACATTTGGATAGATGACAAGAAAAATATACAACAAATATCATCTATAAGGTAATATTATTGAGATACCGCGAATTACATGATTGAACCTTAGTAAATTTAATTTAATATATTCATTTAACAAATAAAAATTTCATTGACTATCTTTATATGTTCGCATGAATAAGAGATATATACTATGATCCACATTGAACATACACAAAAGAATCCGTAATATTATTTTGTCCAAACCATATTATTAAAATCTTGCTAAATCAATAATCCTATTTACTGTAACAAAATTTTAACAATATATATATATATATATATATATATATATATATATATATATTAACACAATGGACCACTAAATCAATACCTAAGAGAATTGGTGAAAAATAATAGTCATATATATATACATATAGTCATATATATATATATATATATATATATATATATATATATATATATATATATATTACTAAACACAATGGACCACTAAATCAATACCTAAGACAATTGGTGAAAAATAATAGTCATTTAAGTTCATATTGAAACGTTATGAATAAATCCTAGAATATACTCGAGTTTACGGAATATTCTATTGAAGTCATAATACTCAACTACACAAGTATATTACACTAACCTTAGGCACAAATCAAAATAAGTCTAAAAAATATTTAGAAAATTCAACGACACTCGACCCTAAAATAAAAAAAATACAAAAAGACAAAGAAAAAGACATATGAAGTAACATAACTTGAAAAAATGAGAAACTTATAATGAATATCAAAAGACAAAATGTTCTTGAACTGAGCTCGTGGGAGAAGGGGGAAATCAGTGAGAAACTGACTTTATGATAGAATGGAAAAAATTATGCTCTTTGCAAACAAAAGTAGACATATCTAAATGAACTATGAAAAATGAGTTTTCTTTGTCTCATGCTAGTCATTTTATACGTGATTGAAATATTATTACATGAATCAAATGATTTGTTTGTTTAGCCAATGTATAAGTGTTAGTGAAACAAAGATTGCGTTGATGAGATTTAGGTTCTTTCGCATCTACAAAGATTGCGTTGATGAGATTTAACTTTTATGTGAAGGGACTCTTAGGTTTTGTTTCTAAATTTGAATGAGTGTTTGCAAGAATATGCTATTGAGATTTAATAAAATGGAGTTGTGTCTGAATAAACGCCTTGTTATTCTCACTTTATAAGCTAGGACTTCCCCCTGTTCTTGATGCTCAATACGAGGTGTGTGGTGCATTAAGAGTTTTGCGTTTGGTTGATGAAATTAAAATTTATCTCATTATGTAGTCTTGGTTAAATCCTTACTTCATAAGCTACGTTCCATGCATTAGATGTTCAGTCCTACGTTCGGGGTTATTAGAGTCTCACATTAATTTAATAATTGTAATTATGTTTTGTTATGTAGTATTGATTAATCGTCACTTCGGATGTTACACTTCACCAATGTTAAGGTCCATTTTTCAATTGATGACCCGTTTCTTTTTCTGCGTTTGTTCAAATTTTTCAGTTTTATTGGCCTGCAAGGAATCTATAGACATCAAAGGGCGAGGAGCCACATATTTCACCTCCAATTATATTAAAGTGAATCCTTTCTTGATTTAAACTTTTGACCTCTATATTTGTTTTTCATCTTCAGTGAATTCGTAATGCCCTTGAACTGAACTCGTGGGAGAAGGGGTGGATATTATTGAGGAACTACGCTCATGAGAAAATTGAAAAAGATATGCCCTTTGCAAACAAGAGTAGACATATCTAGATGAACTATGAAAAATGAGATTTCATTGTCTCATGCTAGTCATTTTCTACGCGATTGAAATATTCTTACATGAATCAAAAGATTTGTTTGCTTAGTCAACGAATAAGTGTTTGTGCAACACGCACAATATCAAGTTAAAAATTATATTAAAATACTGAGGTTCGATGTGTTCAGATAACAAATGAATAAAGAGAATGGTTCACAATAAAAATTCATACAAGTATAAGACTATATCACGTAAATTGGCTCACAATACACATATATTGTTCTAGATACACTCTATCGAAGTGGATTCACATATATTTACATTACATAGATAAAAATAGTGACCTCACCTCCCTCCCAAGAAATAATTGTAATCATCATATGTGGGTATGTGGTATGCGGTCAATTTGTAGTAGTTCAAAAATTTGTTGGTAATATTAGTACTTCCCTATAAAGGTATATTGGTTTGTCTTTCCATAAGACATATGATACAAGTGAAAGGTTGTCTAGTAAAAAAGTTTATAGATATATATGTTAGAGATACTCTTCAATTTAAAAGAGGAAGATGTCCTAATTTAACATGTCACAAAATTTTAGGATCATAAGTGTGAGATGATGGTAAAGATTAGCACAAATTAAAGATATCAATAGTTGAATAGGAGGAATTAGCAACACAACTAGCTTCTTTATTAGATATTTATGATTATTTTACCCTAGGTGATGGTGATACTTGACTCTCACATTCAACCAAGACCTATTGACTGTTGATCAAAGTAGGGACGAACTGATCGACAATTAGAAGAATAACTAGTGATATGAGATGAAGTATTATCATTAGTGTTACATTTCAGAAATTGATAAGTTAGATTGAAAAGGAAGAGTGTTACATAAGACTATATCACGTAAATGGTCTCACAATACACATATATTGTTCTAGATACACTCTATAAAGTGGATTCACATATATTTTTTGGGATTTAGCAAGTGTGAATTGGAAAAGAAAAGAGAGAATATGAAAAGTGAGGGAAGTACTTTGGAGGAAAAATGAGAAGTCATTTGCAAAGTACAAATGAAAAGTCATTTCTCCCATATCGGCAAAAGAAAGGGAAATTGTTGTCCTCATAGAAGGAAACACTTCCTTTACTTCTTAAAGATCTAACAAGAAGATGCCCCCTCGCGCCGCCGTCGTGGCTCGCTCGGCTTCGGCTTTGGATTTTGATTTGGATTTAGATTTGGCAAATTATGTGATTGATTTATAAATTTTTTGGACAAAATTTATTTAATCAGTTTTGTTAAATCAAATAAATTCTGTTAAAATTATCTCTTATAAATTTGCGGGTAACGGTAACATTCTGAAAAGTTGGTACTCTTTCCGAAAAGTCGTTACTTTGAAAAAAGTCGTTGTTTTCCTAACAAACACAATTTTCCGAAAAGTTGTTATTTTTTCCAAAAAACACAACTTTCTGGATAAAATGGGTCTCAACAGATTTCAGTGAACAGACATGTTACTTGCTGAAAATGGCTATAAAAGGAAGTCAATTTTTTATTTTTAAAAAAAGCTGAACTATTTTTTCTGTGCATTTATTTTTCTCTCAAATAAAATCAAGTGTCGATCGACTGAGTCTGTGTGACTTGTTGTTGTTCTTAAGTTCGTTGAAGTTAAAGAAGTTTGAGGTACCGCTATTTCTTTAACATGTTTAATCCATTTTATCTTGGGAGAAATTAATCCATAACCTTGGGTACAGTGAGCGGGATTAAATTTCTTAAGGACACATAGTAGTTTCTATGGTCTCGGATTAATTCTTGTATTTTATGTATTTTCTGCTTCATCTTATTTCTGTTTCTATTCATTGGTTAACCTTATAAATACAGGTTACTATAAGAATAACAATCTTAATAAATTTAACAGTTTCTGTATTTGAGGTTTCTGGGGATTAATACCTTTATGGTTTTCTACTATGCTTGAATTTTTAAAAATTATTCGATTAACGATTAAAAGAACATAAAAACTTTATCGTTAAATCAGAAACAGTTAGTGTAAAGATTTCTTCTTTACTGTTAGTATTTAAAAAACATAACTTATCTGCCATTTGTGACAGAATTATTTTTTTGACTAATTCAAGTCAAACAAATGCTGGAACAGTAAGTGTTGCAATGACAACAGTTACACATAATCATTCAAATGCTGCCTTAGAGCCGGCTGAGAAACCTGCAAAGTTTCTGGAGTCGACTTTAAGACATGGCAGCAAAAGATGTTCTTCTATCTAACTACGTTGACTCTGCAGAAGTTCACTAATGAGAATGTTCCTGTTATGTCAGATGAAACTCCGGCTGATGAACGATTCTTGGTAACAGAAGCATTGACACACTCATATTTTTTGTGTAAAAATTATATTTTTGAGTGGTCTGCAAGATGATCTGTACAATGTGTACAACAATGCCAAAACATCAAAAAAAACTCTGGGATTCTTTAGAAAAGAAGTACATAAAAGAAGATACCGGAATGAAAAAATTCATTGTGGCAATATTTCTGGATTATAAGATGATAGACGCTAAGACTGTCGTCACCCAAGTTCAAGAATTGCAGCTCATAATCCATGATCTCCTTGTTGAAGGTATAAATTTATCTATTGCCTATGTTAGAAATATTATGTTTTCCCTTAATACTCACATAATATTTAATGTAGGATTGATTGTGAATGCTGCTTTTCAAGTGGCTACAATTATTGAAAATTTACCTCCATTATGGAAGGACTTCAAAAATTACTTAAAACACAAATGCAAGGAGATGACCGTTAAAGATCTCATAGTAAGGTTGAGAATCAAAGAGGATATTAAGGCTGCAGAAAAGAGGTCACGTGGTAATTCAGCAATATCTGGAGTAAATTTTGTTGAAGAAGATTCCACAAAATTAAAGAAAAGAAAGAAAACATCTGGTCCAAAAAGCAATCCTCCTATGAAGATATTCAATGGAAACTGCTTTAATTGTAGTAAACATGGTCATAAGGCTAATGAATGCCGGGGTCCTACGAATGACAAGAAAAATAAGGATCAAGAAGACTTGGCTGAATCCAAAGGAGAAATAGACGATCTCTGTGCAATGCTTTCAGAATGTAACTTGGTCTGAAATCCAAGAGAATGGTGGATAGATTTTGGTGCCTCATTCCATGTTTGTGCCAACAATGAATTATTTTCATTATATACTCCAGCACTTAAAGATGAGAAATTGTGTATAGAAAACTCCGCTGTTGCAAAGGTGGAAGGAACTGTCAAAGTCATATTAAAGATGACATCAGGCAAGGTGGTAACTTTGAATACAGACTCATATGTTCCAGAATTGAGAAAGAATTTAGTTTCAATTCCAGTTCTGACCAAGAATGGATTTAAATGTGTATATGTTTTTGATAAAGTAGTAGTAAGGAAAAATGATATGTATGTAGGAAAATGCGATCTCAGTGATGGCCTTTTCAAACTCAATGTAATTGCAGTTGATATGAATAAAGATTTTTTTTCTTCTTACTTTCTTGAGTCTAAATGTTTATGGCATGAACGTTTGGGACACATTAATAACAAAACCTTGCGAAAACTGATTAACTTAAATATTTTGCCAAAATTTGAGTGCAATACATCAAAATGTCAAATTGGTGTTGAATCTAAGTATGCTAAGCATTCTTATAAATATGTTGAAAGGAATTCAAATCCTTTAGAATTGATTCACAATGATATTTGTGACATGAAGTCAACAACATCACGTGGTGGGAAAAAGTATTTCATAATTTTTTTTGACGATTGCACTAGATATTGTTATGTCTATTTGCTAAATAGTAAGGATGAAGCAATAGATGCATTTATGCAATATAAAACAAAGGTTGAACATCAGTTAGATAAAAAGATCAAAACGATCAGAAGTGATAGAGGTGTAGAATATGAATCTCCATTTGCAGAAATATGTTGAGAAAATGGAATAATCCATCAAACTACTGCTCCTTACACTCCTCAGTCTACAGGAATTGAAGAAAGGAAAAACCGAACTTTAAAAGAAATGATGAATGCATCACTTATAAGTTTAGGTTTACCACAGAACTTGTGGGGGGAAGCTATCCTTACATCAAATCAGATACTTAACACAGTGTCTCACTCAAAGACAAATGTAATTCCATATAAGAAATGGAAAGGTAGAAAACCCAATTGGAAATATTTCAAAGTGTGGGGGTGTCTAGCCAAAGTCAAAGTTCATATACCTAAGAGGGTAAAAATAGGATCTAAGACTGTGGATTGTGTATTCATTGGATATGCCACAAATAGTAAGGCATGTCAATTTTTGTTTCATAGGTCCGAACATCCGGATATTCATGATAATACGGTAATGGAATCAGATAGTGCTGAATTTATTGAACATATCTATCCGAATAAAACTAGACTTGAGACATCTAGTGGGGGATCTAAACAACCCAGAGAAGAACAAAAAGAGAATGACCAAAATCAAAAAAGTCCAAGACGCAGAAAACGTCAAAAGACATTTACTTCATTTGGATCAGATTTTGTAACATTTTTCTTGAATGTGAGGCTCAAACATTCAAGGAAACAATGTTGTCTAGTTACTCAACCTCTTGGAAGGAGACCGTTAATAGTGAAATTGAATCAATCTTAAGCAATCATACTTGGGAGTTGGTTGATCTTCCTCAAGGGAACAAACCCTTGGGTACAAAATGGATCTTTAAAAGGAAGATGAAAGACGATGGAACTATTGACAAATATAAAGCAAGACTTGTTGTCAAAGGTTTTAGACAAAAAGAAGGTCTTCATTATTTTGACACATACTCCCTAGTGACTAGGATTACATCAATTCGGATTTTAATTGCACTAGCTCCAGTATACGGTCTTGAAATTAATCAAATGGATGTGAAAACAACCTTCTTAAATGGAGAACTTGAAGAGGAAATTTACATAGAACAGTCTGAGGGTTTTGTAGTTCCTGCCAAACAAAATAAAGTGTGAAAACATATTAAGTCACTTTATGGACTAAAACAAGAACCAAAACAATGGAATGTAAAGTTTAATCAAACCATGTTGTCAAATGGTTTTAAGATCAATGAATGTGATAAGTATGTTTACGTTAAAGATACTCCAAATCAGGAAGTTATTTTATGCCTATAAGTAGATGATATGCTTATAATGAGCAAAAACATTGCTAATATAAATGCTACAAAGCGTATGCTTGCTAGTAAGTTTGATATGAAATATTTAGGAGTTGCTGATGTGATATTAGAAATTAAAATTCATAAAACTCTTAACGATCTATTATTGTCTCAAACTCATTAAATTCAAAAGATGCTTGAAAAATAAAAAATTTTTAATTTTAAAAGGGCAGAGACTCCAATTGATGTAAACCTTCATCTTGAAAAGAATAAAGGTGAAAGTCAGTCTCAATTAGTCTATGCTAGCGTATTGGGAAGCTTAATGGATGCCATGAATTCTACATGACCAGACATAGCTTGCGCTATCAGTAAACTGAGTCGATACACAAGTATTCGTAATCATAATCATTGGTTGGCAATGAAGAGAAATTTGGGATACTTAGATGACACTCAAAACTATTCTTTCCATTACAACAAATATCACGCCATTCTTGAAGGATATAGTAATGGAAATTGGATTACTGGGTAAACTGAAACAAAATCCACAAGTGGATACATTTTTACTATAGGTGGACGAGCAATATCTTGCAAATCATCCAAATAAATATGTATAGCTCGCTCTACAATGGGTATGAATTCATTGCTTTAGACAATGCAGGTGTAGAAGCTGAATGGCTCCGGAATTTCATAGAGGATATTCCATTTTGGCCTAAACCAATGGCCCCTATATGTAGACATTGTGAAACTCAAGCTGCAATAGGAAGGGCTGGAAGCATTATGTATAACGGCAAGTCTCATCATATAAGACGAAGACATAACTCTGTGAGAAAGCTACTCTCTAGTGGAATTATCACAATTGACCATGTGAAGTAAAAAGATAATGTATCGGATCCACTTACAAAAGGCCTAAATAGAGAGAGAGTTGAGAAATCATTGCCGGGAATGGGACTATGGCCGAGAACAAGTCATCATGGCGGTAACTCTACCTAGAAGACTGGAGATCCCAAGATCTAGGTTCAAGGAGATAAAACAAAGTTATTGATGACAGTTCAAAATTGTCAAAGGAAAATAAAAAATTATTATTATTTTATGGTCCATTCTCATGATGAAACAATGTCTAGTAATCCGGATAAAGACATAAGGACTTTTTAATGGTTTCTAAGTTTGATACAGGGAATATCAAATGGTGTATCTATGGGATAACACATTTAGAAATCACCTATGTAATTATGAAGTGTAAGCTGCTTCAAGGAGAATCCGGTAAGACCAGTTCTTAAAGCACTTACTATACAAGATGTGTTCATGACTGAAACGAACAAAACAATGAGAACTAAGAAAAATTCAAGGATTGATTGTGTGACATATTTTGTCTAGATATACACCAAAGCTCGACGGTTCAAAGATATCAAATCTGCCGATTGACCGAGTATATCTAATATATGTTCACTATGGAATGTTTAAAAGGAAACCTACTTATCAAAATACGATTAACCTTTACCTACAAGACAGACAAGTTTTTTCATGCATATATTTTAACAATAGCCTTCTCCATTCATGTGGGGGATAGTTGGGATTTAGCAAGTGTGAATGGTAAAGAAAAGTCATTCGCAATGTGCAAATGAAAAGTCATTCGCGAAGTGCAAATGAAAAGTCATTTCTCCCATATCGGCAAAAGAAAGGGAAATTGTTGTCCTTATAGGAGGGAAACACTTCTATTACTTCTTAAAGAGCTAAGAAGAAGATGCCCCCTCACGCCGTCGTCGTCGTTGCTCGCTCGGCCTTGGCCTCGGCTTCGGCTTCAGATTCGGATTCGGATTTGGCAAATGATGTGATTGATTGATAAATTTTTTGGACAAAATTTACCTAATAAGTTTTTGTTAAATCAAATAAATCCTATTAAAATTATCTCTGATAAATTTGCGGGTAATGATAACATACCAAAAAGTTGTTACTCTTTCTTGAAAGTCGTTACTTTCCGAAAAGTCGTTTCTTTCCAATAAGTCGTTATTTTCCTAACACACACAATTTTCCGAAAAGTTGTTATTTTTTCCAAAAGACACAAATTTTTGGATAAAATTAGTCTGAATAGATTTCACTGAACAGACACGTTTCTTGCTGAAAATTTCTATAAAAGGAAGTCCATTTTCTATTTTTTTAAAATAATGAAATTTTTTTCCTTTTCTGCATTTATTTTTCTCTCAAATAAAATCAAAGTGTCGATCGACTGAGTCTGTGTGACTTGTTGTTGTTCTTAAGTTCGTTGAAGTTAAAGAAGTTTGAGGTACCGCTATTTCTTTAACAGGTTTAATCAGTTTTATCTTCGGTGAAATTAATCCATAACCTTGGGTATAGTGAGGGGATTAAATTTTTTAAGGACACACAGTAGTTTCTTTTGACTCGTATTAATTCTTGTATTTTATGTATTTTCTGCTTCATCTTATTTCTAATTCAGTTTATTTGTTAACCATATAAATACATGTAACTATAAGAATAACAATATTTAAGTTACATGGATAAATATAGTGACCTCACCTCCCTCCCATCTTGCTTTTCACTCTTTTATCTCGCTCGCGTATTTGGTATGCAAGATATATGCTAATTAAACTAAATTTTTAAGTGTTGTTGAAAAAACACGATTGTTTGCCATATTTGATTTAAAATTTTCTCATTATAAAATTATAAACTTTAAATGAGAAACAAGAAAAAAAAGTCTAGCTTGCCCAAACCCTTGTGACTTCTAGAGATGGGTTGAATTTTGAATTTTTAGACCCTTCAAAATGACGAGCAGATCCACCCTAGCCCTTTAAATTTCATGGCCCGTAGTGCTTGGGCCGGATGGGTCTAGGCCTACCCTTTATAACACCTCTCTCTATATAAGGCTATATCAAAAAAATTTAACTTTATGCTTAAACCCTAAATAACCTGCAATACTACAATGTCTGTCATAGGTGATGGTGGACATGGCTACTTCAGGCACGAGTATTTTGGTTATAGTTGTATGCGCTATTATTTTGGTGTAGGAAATCCATTGAAAGATTATACGACTTCTTTGATCATGTCTTTTTGTTTCTTCCATGTATGTAGCTGCTCCATTTTAATTTATCTCAAATTGTGTTTCTTTGCTTAATTTTTATGTCTAGTTTTTGGTTTTTGCTATTGATTACTATTTGAGCTTCACTTTCTTTCAAGACATGATATATCGTCTGAATTTGGGGCTTTTAGGTTCTTTCGCAACTACAAAGATTGCGTTAATGAGATTTAACTTTTAGGTAAATGGACTATTAGATTTTGTTTCTAAATTTGAATGAAAGTTTTCAAGAATAGTCTACTGGGATTTAATATAAAGGAGATCTATAAACCTAACTTCAATTAAATAAGAAAGTGAATCATTTCTTGATTTCAAATTTCCACCTCTCTATTTGTTTTGAATCTTCAGATAATTCGTTATGATACTTCAATAGTTCTAAATTGGGATAGAACATATATATAAAATTTAGAAAAAAAAATTACCTATGATATCAATATATGCAAGTACATTCTATCTATCTTTAGATCTGTAATATTTGTGTTTCAAGTGTTTGATGCTTTAGTTTCACATATTCTAGGTAATTGTTATTTCATTAATATATTAAAATTGTACATTCAATGATGAGCAGTGATTTCTTACAACAAAAATACAAGAAACTAGAAATGTGATTTCATCATTTAATGGATATCTTTTGGTTTGATTTTTAAGATGTAGTCCTCTTTGTCCAAATCTATGGTGAACAGGGCATTTCTCACAGATGTTGTACTTTTAAACAAGCCATAATGAATCCTCTCTCCTTTTGGCTAGGCTCAAAGAAAAATACTTACTACATTTGGAGGCTCTACTCTTTTCCTCAGGTAACTTCCTACAATTATATAGTCGGGACGAATATTTTGCACTTAATAGTACTTATTATATAACTTCTCAATTTCTCTTACAATGAAACTAAATGAATACTTCAAACAACGTTTTAGTCAACTGTAGCTGACATTGGTTATCTTTCTATGCAACCCTACTTCTACCTTATGGAAGTGAGTTCAAGAGATCATTTTCGATTGATCCAAGTGAAGCATATAAAAATAAATATTAGAAAAAACTAAAATAATGAACAAGTCATATTAAGTGATATTAATCACATAAAACTGAAAGTAAATAACATTTTATAACATGTTAATTACATAAAACATTGAGAAATTGTACGATATATATATATATATATATATAAATATGATCAAACATCTTATAAGAAAAAAAAATGGATACACATAAACACATACATATTCTACAAAGAAAAGTAAAAAACGAAGAAAAACATATATAGAAGAATGATATGACAAAGGGTAAAACATTACTAGCCCTAGACCTACCAAATTCATTAACAATAGCAACACATCTTGCATGGAACTCATTAGTCTAATCTATGCCAGACGGTTTATTTTGTAAAGTCGACGCAACAACTTTTGGTATATTGTTGGTCAACTTTTTTCTGAGTTGATTAGTCATAAGATTTAAATTAAAAATATAAGAATTATAATATTCAATATCATTATGATCAAACACAGATCGAGAATTGTCATACTTGATACCAAGGAAATGGGGACGGAGAAACATTTTTACAGTGCTAGACGAAAGAGATCAATTAAGAATGTGAAGAATACTCACCAGTTTATGAATATGTGGTAGTTTGGAGAAACTTTTTGACCTATTTTTATAGGTGAATTTCCATTGAAGAAAGCTCCTTCTTTAGTTGAAATTTATCTATAAAAGTAAGTTAAGAGGTGTTTTCAAAGTAACCCATATTTAGAGTGTTGGGTTTTATTTAATTTCTTAATTTTCTTTCCTCTTTTTCTGCAACAATGTTTCCCCCTCTCCATCCCATGTTGCCAAGAATGTTAATTCGGTCAGTGTTTAATGATACAGATATTAAATGTTGTGATTCATGTATTTTAAATTTTGATCGTGTGATTTATTAACTTAGACAAAAAGTTAACTAACAAATTAATGTTGTTGCATCAACTTTTCTAGACCAACAATTTCTCATACGTTAGAGTAATGAGTTGCAGACAAGATTTGTTGCTATCTATGAACTTGGCGGACGTAAGAGTTAGTAATTTTTCATCTTTTATTTCAATTTGTCATATTTACATTTTCCATTTTCTTTGTAAAATATTTGTGTGTATTTACATATCCTCCTTTTTTTAATCTTACCAAATGTCCAGTATCTATTTTAGATTTAACTAGAATTTATCATAAAATTTCTCAATAATTTATGTAATTGACTTGTTATGACAGTTTCTTCATTTTCAATGGATTTACAAAACATATTGTCGCTAGCTCCATTAGCTTAGCAACTTCTTAAAAGAATGATTCACACCAGGCATGTGTCCTTGATGTTATTAAATTACACTTGTAGTGGAATGTTTCCTAGTGCAGTCTAGATGAATGTTATTACAGTTTATAGTACTTAAAACATAACTTCATCAATTACTCTTACAATGATACAAAATTGGTACTTCAGACAACGTTTAAAGGGGGGAAGGCAATAGTTTCATTCAATTGTAAATGTTTCCATGTTCAAAGTATGTATTTGAAAAGTTACACCACACTCAACTACCTACTAATCGCCCATCATAATTCGCAACTTTTGTATGCTTCTATCTACGATTATGTTCTCGATAAACTGTAGGTGTGATGTCATATAATTATTAATAGATAAGATACTACATTCCTATAGTTTATTGAGAACGTAACTAGTCGTAGATATATAGGTGAAAAAAAGAGAAAAATAATTAAGAACTAAAGATTTTAGAGATGATACTCGAGCGAAATGTTACAAACACTAGATAATCTAAATGATTAGTTGTAACTTGTAAGGTATAATTGAAATAAAGGTTTGCAAATAATATTATTGTCTGCAACTAGACCAAGTGATTGACCTTGGCTATTTTCACGAATAACGTTATTGAAATCACACTAAGTGATTGGCCTAATTTATATGTAGTTATTCCTTTAAGGGTGTTTTGAACACTTCTCTTGATTTTTATTAAGAACTCCTACAAGAGTTTGAGACCACCTGCTATGTCATGTTGCATATCGGGAGTGTATCTAAGTTTACTTAGTGAAATAGAGGGATATTTTTAAGGCTGTCAGTAATTCGGAGATGAAACTAATAATTAATGCTAAGTTTAAGAGTGTTTTTTTATACTTCTCTCATTTTAACAAGGTATCATTATGTATTTCAAGTAAAAATCCGATGAAAAAAACCTGTATGGTAGAGAATGTTATAAATATTACTATTTTAGTTAATGAAACCCATGTTGACAGGTTATGATTTAGTAACAAGTAGAGTATGTATTGGAAGGGCTTAATAACTTTTTGTGCATCCTTGTTGTTTGCCAATACAATAATGAAATGTTGTACATAATACATACTGTTAAGAAGGCTACTCTTGCGAAAGATTTTTCCATCAGTATCTATTTTATATTTACATCATATTAATCATTAAATTTATCAATATTTTATGTAATTAACTTCTTATAAAAGGTTGTTTATTTTCAGTTTTAGGTGATTAATATGAGCAATAAAAAATAACTAGATTTTAGTTAAATAAATTTTAAATTGTCAATGAATAAAATATAAGTTCTTTTTTATTTCATTACATTTTTACTATACCAAAATATAAATCATCTCTTGTATTATTCTTACTTCGTGCTAATTCTATGCAATATATATATATATATAAAGGTCCATGAAATTCTACATAACTCTAGAATGATCCACCAAGGAATATTCTTTTTCTAATGCAAATCTTTAAGATGATCAATTTTATATTACATTACACTAGGGTTTGTTTGGCCATGCGATATTGAATAATGATATGGTATCACAATATGGAAATATAAGATGAAATTGAAGGTTTGTTTGGACATGCGAATTTTCTCGTAAACGTGAAAATCTCATAACTTGTAAAACTATTAAAATAGACCCAATTGTTTATTCAATCATACCAAATAAACATAAAATTATAAAATCGCATAATAAATTATTACAAACCTATTTGTTCCAACTTAAATAATTGTTTCGTCAAACTTTAAATTAATAAAATAAAGTTGAACATCAATTGTAGTGAACTAGTCTTTAATATAATCCTCCCACATAATATGGACAATCTCCTCACGTTGAATTTGTATTTCTAGATATGAAGGCTTCCATAACTTGCAGACATAGGGGTGTACAAGTCAAATCGAATTGAAAAAAAATTGATTTGTGATTTGGTTTGATTGGTTTTGCAGTTAAAAAAAAGTCCACTCTTTATATATATATATATATATATATATATATATATATATAAGTAAATTTAATATTCGTAAAACTTATTGTAGATCACCAATTTTTTTTCTTCGAATACAAAAATCAAATTACAATATAGACAAAAAAATAGCTTTAATTTTTTTAAAAAAACAAAGGAATGAAAGAAAAAAATTAAATAAGAATAAGAAACTCAAATAATTATAATAAAAGAAGTCAAAAACTAATTTATGTATTAAAAAATTAAAATATACCTTGAACTTTGATAGAAGAGTCATATATACCCCTAAATAATTTTAAAAAAATAATAAAAGTAATAAATATAAATTTAAAACTAATTTTTTTAACTTCCGTTAAATGAAGGGTATATGTGAGCTATTTTATAACAGCAGGGGTACCTATGAGCCGTTTGTATAACGGTAAGGGCATTTATGGGCCACTTTCATAAGAGGGGTATATTAGCCCCAAATGACAGTGTTGATGGGTATATTAGACCCTTTTCCCATATATATATATATATATATATATATATATATATATAGTGTCTACTTTTTTAATACATTTTTTTAAATTAGTTTATAGTTATAATGTTTATATATTTTATTTCAAATTTGGGCTTGTAAAACTTGCAAATATTTTATTTCGTATTAAGATTTGAATTTAAAATTATATTGTTATAGTTTTTCAAATTTGAAGTTAACTATTGACTTTGTAAGCATTTTGTTTTGTATTCAGTTATCTCTAGCCTATAATCTTATTAATTTAACACAATGAATATTGATATTTCAAAAAAAATATTTTGTACTCATGTTAATTTTGCCGTCTTTTCAAAAATTTCTATTCATTTAATATTTTTTGAGTTTAGCTTATCAGAGAGGTAAGTGAAAATATATTTAATATATTTTAGAAATATCATATAATTGTAAATAAAATACCAATTTATGTGGTTGGATTTCATTTTCAGATCGATAAACCGACATAATTGATTTAATTTTTTAATAAAAAACCAAACCAAATCGACCAATGTACACATCAGTGCATTACTTTTGCGTATGATGTATTGTGTCTAAGTCGATATACTATGATAATCTACCACTATTAAGAAATAATTTTAATTATCATATGTGGGTATGTGGTATGAGGTCAATTTGTAGTAGTTCAAAATTTTGTTGGTAATATTAGTACTTCCCCATAAAGGTATCATGGTCTATCGTTCCATAAGACATATGATACAAGTGAAAGATGTCTAGTAAAAAAGTTTATAGATATATATGGTAGAGATACTCTTTATTTTCAAAAGGCAGATGTCCTAATTTATCATGTTACAAAATTTTAGTATCATAACTGTGAGATGATGGTAAAGATTATCACAAATTAAAGAAATCAATAGTAAAAGAAGATGAATTAGCAACACAACTAGCTTCTTTATTAGATATTTGTGAGTATTTTACCCTAGGTGATGGTGAAACTTGACTCTCACTTGCAACCAAGACCTTCTGACAATTGATAAAAGTAGGGACGAACTGATCGACAATTAGAAGAATAACTAGTGATATGAGACGAAGCATTATTATTATTGTTACATTTTAGAAATTGATAAGTTATACTGAAACAGGAGAGTTTAGAAGTTTTCCTTGTTGCAGGAACTGTGAGTCTTAGCTACAGACTATAAGAATTCCTACGGGTCATAGGAAGGAAATATTTAAGTTGAGTTTTAGCAATGTTGAGACTCTTATTATGGAGCTACTAATGAATAGGGCAGGATGTAGTCAGTAATATGAGTTCCAGAGAAGAGTTTTGGGCTTAGTAAATTTCATGCTTAAAATTGAGTTCTATAAGTTGACTCTACGAGAAGTAGGAAATTGGACGAATTGTACAATGTTTTTGCATGAAGTGGATAATTTTTGTATTTCTGAAGTTTGTTATATAGTTGACCAGTACGAGCCATAGAAAGGCCTACATACCTTAAGACCCGATAATAGATCACTTCCGCCAGTTAATTCTTAAAGGTATTTGGATCTTTTTCTATGTATTTAATGTCTATGCTATGTTGTTTGACCTAATTCTAACACCTATAACTACCTTACAACCCCTAAAGCTACCAACTCTCTCATTTAAACCTTTATTTTCAATTTCATTTAATGGTTGAGATGAAGACACACCAACTGCATATTTTTCAGGTGAGGAGCACACATCAATACTATATATTTTATGGGGCAGGACACATCATCATTAGTGTTACGTAATACGGGTAGCTCCTCAAAAACTAAATGTAAATTAATTTGATCATAAATAAAATCTTCATCATTTAAATTATCAAAAAAATTTAGAACTTTAAAATCAATATTTAATATGTAGTAGCCACCATTCTGGTTGATTCTACATCCGAACGTTCCCAAATTTTTAGCATCCAATTCCTATGATAATTTATGAAGCACCATGATATGCAATTCCTATACATCTATAATATTTTCAAGATTAATGGTTTCGTTGAATAGTATAGCTTAGATCAAATACAAAAAATCCTAGACCTCAACTTTTCTACAACTGTGTTGAGTTGAGCATTTTCAGGCCCTTCAAAATGAAAAGTTGGTCCACTCTAGCCCTTTGAATTCCTTGGCCCGTGAACTTGGTCCGGATGGTTCTAGGTCGTCTCTTTTTAACACCTCTCTAAATATAAAGTTATATCAAACCATTTTACCTTTTTGTTTAAACCCTAAATAACCAGCAGCTCTACAATCTCTGTCGTAGGTAATAGTGGACATGACTGCTTCAGGCAGGAATATTTTTTTCATAGTTGCAGCTGGCTGTTATTCTAGTGAGGAACTCTATTAACCGACTTCACCACTTCTCTTATAATCTCTTTTTGTTTATTCCATGTACGTATCTTCTCCATTTTTTATTGGATGCGATGAATTTATCTCAAATTGTGTTTCCTTGCTTAATTTTTATGTCTTCTTTTTGGCTATTTGCTATTGATTGCTCTTTGAGCTTCACTTTTTCTCCAGACATGATATATCATTTGAATTTGGGGCTTTTAGGTTCTTTCGAAACTACAAAGATTGTGTTAATGAGATTTAACTTTTAGGTAAAGGGACTCTTATATTTTGTTTTTAAATTTGAACGAGTGTTTGCAAGAATATGCTACTGGGATTTCATAAAAGGAGATATATAAACCTAACTTCAATTAAATAAGAAAGTGAATCCTTTCTTGATTTCAACTTTCCACCTGTCTATTTGGTTGCATCTTTAATTAATTCGTAATGATACTTCAATAGTTCTAAATTGGGTTAGAACATATATAGATAAATAAACAACAGATAACTTACACAATATATATAAAGTAAATTACTTGCGTTATCAATGTATGCAAGTACATGCTATCTATCATTATAGTCTGGAAGGATGTTTTTGCAATTCATAGATCTTACATAACTTCATTAATTTCTCTTACAATGAAATTAAATGAATACTTTAAACAACGTTTCATTCAACTGTAGCAAACATTGGTTCTCTTTCCATGTTATGCAAAGAAGCTAGCTGATTGAAAGTATATGTTGAAAACAATAGAGAGATAAGACATTAATTTAATGTCAAATAATTTTAATTTTCACTTGTATTAAATAAGATGTGCATGCAACCCTACTTCTACCCTGTGGAGGTGAAGGTGAGAGAATGTTTTAGATATACCAGAGTGAAGCATATCAAAAAAAATATTAGAAAAAACTACAATAATGAACAAATCATATTAAGTTATATTAATCACCTTAAACTTAAAGTAAATAAACTCTTATAACATGTTAATTACATAAAACATTGAGAAATTGCATGATAGATATGTATAAATATGTGTAAAATCATAAACAAATATCGAACATCCGACAAGACAAATAATAAAGGGATACACATACACACATACATATTTTGCAAAGAAAAGTAAAACACGAAAAATAAACATATCTAGAAAAATTATATGAAAAGGGTAAAACATTAATAGCCCCTAGACCCCAAAAATTCATCAGCAATAGCAACAGATCTTGCATGGAACTCATTAGTCCAATGTATATCAGATAGTTTGTTTTGTAAAATCGACGAAACAACGTTAGTCTGAGTTAATGAGTCATAAGATTTAACTTAAAAATATAATAATCATAACACTGAAAATCATTATGATCAAACTCCAATCGAGAATTGTCTTACTTGATATCAAGGAAATAGGACTGAGAAACATTTTCACAAAGCTAGATTAAAGAGATCAACTTAAGAATGTAAAGAGTACTCAACGCTTTATGAATATGTGGTAGTTTGGAGAAAATTCTTTACCTATTTTTATAGGTGAATTTCCATTAAAGAAAGCTCCATCTTTAGTGGAAATTTACCCATAAACACAGGTCAAGGGTTACTCAAAAGTACACCATATTTAGAGTGTGTATGATATTATTTACTTTCTTAATTTTCTTTCCTCTATCTTTGCGACAATGTTTTCCCGTCTCCATCCTATGTTACAAAGAATGTCAATACAGTCAGTGTTTAATGATAATGATATTAAATGATATGATCCTTTTATTTTAATTTTGATCTTGTGATTCATCAACTCAAAGAAAAAGTTACCAAAAACTTAATGTTGTTGCATCAACTTTGCCAGACCAACCATTTCAGATACGTTAGAGTAATTAGTTGCATACATGCTTTGTTGCAATTAATGAACTTGGCGGACGTAAGAGTTAGTAATTTTTCACCTTTATTTAACTTTTTATCATATTTACTCTTTCCATTTTTTTTGTAAAATATTGGTGTATTTCCATATCCTCCTTTTTTTTTTATCTTACCAAATGTTCGATATCAATTATTTATTTAACTAGTATTTCTCATAAAACTTCTCAATAATTTATGTTATTGACTTGTTATAAAAAGCTTCTTCATTTTTAATTTTAGGTAATTAATATTTAACAATGAATTTGCAAAACATATTGTCGCTAACTCCATTGGCTTAGAAACTCCTCAAAAGAATGAATCGCACCAGACATGTGTCCTTGTTGTTATGAAATTACAAAGAGACTTAAAATTTTTGATGTTGATATGTTCCTTTCCATTTCCTTGTTTAAAACGTTCCTTACTATTTCCTTGTCAAAAAATGGGTTTTCATTCAATTTTGTGAATTGCTTTTCAAATTGATTTGATGTTTTATTGTGTTGGTTTATTATGATAATCCATGGTTAATTAATGGTGAAGTTGTATTGATAAGTTTGATTGAAAAGGAAGAGTTCAGATATTTGTCCTTGTTTCAGGGACTCTGATTCTTAGCAACAAACTATAAGAAATCCTACAGGTCATAGGATGAAAGTAGTTGATTTGAGTTTTAGAAATTGGTGAGACTCTTATTTTGGGCCTACAATTAGATAGGGTGGGATGTATTCAGACATATGGATCATATCTGGGTTGCATAGAATTATTCTAGTCTTAGTAAAATTCGTTCTTGATATTGGGCTCTATAAGTTGTCTTTAGAGGCGTAGGAAATTGGATAAATCATAGAATGGTTCTGTGGGAAGTGGATGAATTTCTGAAGTTGGTTCTATGGTTGACCAGTATGAGCCATAGAATGGTCTACATACCTGAAGTCCCAATCATATATAAGTTCCGCTAGTTAATTCTTGAAGGTATATTTGGGTCTTTTTCTATGTATTTAATGTCTATGCCACATCATTTGACCTGATTCTAAGACCTATAGCTACCTCTCAATCTTTAAATCTACCTAACTCTCTCATTCTCACAAATTCCTAATTCACATGCAAGTTCATCTCCTCTAATTCTCTCTCAAGTTCTAGGAAGAAAGCTAGGGTTCCAAGTCTGAACTCTCCAATTGTCTCTTTTTTCTCTAGGTTTCATTTACTAAGTCATAACAAGAGCTTGTTCCAAGTTCTAGTAAGAAAGCCAGAGTTTCAAGATTACAAAGAGTAAAGAAGATATATTCATTTTGTAGTCTTACACTAGAAATATGTTATTGCACCAAAACGTCGTTAATTTACAATATTCAACAACACTTTCGTGGTTAATAACATGAGAGAAGTGAGGTTAAAGACATGTTAAGAGAAGAAGATAACACACCTTGTCTTTTTTGCCACATATATAATTTAACACAAAAGGAAACTTTTTTACATCAATTAATATCTCTCAAGTTCTAGAGAAACCTAGGGTTCCAAGCTCAACGTCTCCATGTTCCCTCTTGCACTTATAAATTTCTTCAAAACCAGTATCTATACATATATGGCCAGATTGTTTCTCGTATAGATTTATGCTATCAACTTTCTATTTAGCTTGTTCTTGGATGTTAGATTGTCTAGCTTAAAGTGATTCATCGAAATCACTCAAATTATAAATGTTTCATCAACATCATAGAGTGAATCAAAATAAAAATGAAACTCGACATTTACTCTAGGAGACTAGACCTTAACTCTTTTTCATTTAAGCCCTTATTTTCATTTTCATTAAATGGTTGAGATGAAGACACACAAGCTCTATCTTTTTGTGGGAGGAGGACACATCAACACTTTTTTCTATAGGGACAATATATCATCATTAGTGTTACGAATACTGGTAACTCCTCAAAAACTAAAGGTAACTTAATTTTATACATCAACAAAATCTGAATCATTCAAATATTATGATGAAATTTTAAAACATCAAATCAATATTTGACATGTAATAGCAATCATTCTTGTTAATTCTACATCAAATGTTTCCACATTTTCATCATCCATTTCAAGTGCTAATTTATGAAGCAATATGATATGCAACTCATATACATCTATTTTAATCATTTAAAGATTAATAGTTACTTTGAGATAGATTATTTCAAGATCATATATGAAACACTCTCCATGTTAAATTTAAAGTGTCACTATTATTGCAATTATTTACTTACCATGCCTGTTATGTTATATGAAAAATAACAATATTAGTGAATTTTTTCATACTTGGAAAATATTTTGAAAAATAAGAATTGCAAAAAGCGCTATTTTTTAATGTAGCAAGGTGTCATGATTCTTATACACAGTTGATATATATATATATATATATATATATTATATATATATATATATATATGACTTTTCTGATAAGTTGTTACTTTTTTCAAAGGTGTGTGTTTTTTTCACTAAGTTGTGTCTTTTCCAAAGAGTTGTGCATTTCCAAAGAGTTGTGACTTTTTCTATGAGTTGTGACTTTTGAACGAGTTGTGACTAGTAGGAATGGTAATTTTTCAATAAGTTGTGACTTTTCGAGAAGGTTGTGAATTCTCAAAATGTCATGCCTTCTCAAAAGATCATGATTACGCCGATAAGACACAAAAAATATAATTTCACTTAGTTGTGACTTTTTCAAACAGTTGTGTCTTTCAAAGGAATTGTAACTTATTCAATAAGTTGTGAATCTTCATTTTTCAATAAGTTGTGACCTTTTCAAAATGTTTTGACTTCTCAAAAGAATATGACTATTCCTATAAGACACAAAAAATACTCTCTCATTTTTTTAACCACAATTTTTTAATTCTTTTACTGTTCTTTTTCTTGCATTTTAAAAGATTACATGTGATTTGTTTCATTGAGTGATTCGATTAAGGTTGTAAGTGATACCTTTGATCTTAGTATATGCTGATTACTTTAGAGTTGTGAGTAAAAAGACATATTTCTTTTCGGTGAAAATAGAAAATATACAGTTTTGTCAGAATATTACTTGTGCCATTAGTTGTATGACAACCTTGTGCTGTCTTTTCTGTAATAATTTTATCAGATCAAAGTTAAATCAGTTGCTAATAGTTGTTCCTTTGTAACTTGTTAAGTGCATGGTTGTGGTGATAACTCTAAAAATTTCACAAGTACCCCCTTAACCTATACACTATCTTGTGGGCCCAGCGTGTGTTGACATTTTTTTTAGCTAGTGCCATGTAGGCTGAAAAGTGGTTGAAAATTATTTATAAAATAAGTTCAAAGAGGTAATAGAACCTTAGAATTGTATAAGTGTGTCTTTGGAATTTCGGGCAAAGATTCAGGGGGTACTTATGCCTTTTCCCTAATTAACTTTTGACCAATTATTTTTCATATTATTATACCGCCCCTATATATGTGATAACACAATGTTGTATTTAAATTCATGCATCAAATAATATCTTAATGCATGATATATTCAAGTACTAAAAAAATGTAGATAATGAAAAGTCTAATAACCTTTAAATTTTAAATTGTATGATACCTGGGGGTAAGTGAAGAGTCTATGAAACATACTCACACCACATTTTTTATATTCCTTGTGTTATTCAAGTTTGTAATCATCTTGCATTCCACAGTAGGTTAGTTTTTATCCTTGCAAACTTTTCATTACCAGTATGTAATTAACGAATTCTTACTATTTTATTTATTTGTATTCTTAAAAATATCATGCATATTCATCTTCTCTTTGTTATGAAATATGTAAATTATGATAGTTCCAAGATGAATATACTCCAATATGAGGTTGTAAGTAAATATTTATTTTTTATATCTCCATAGTTTTGAGTCCTTAAATATAATTTCGTAGTTGATTACTGTATTTTTGTATTCAACCTTTCTTGTATTTTTAGGATATATATATTAAAGCTAATCACAGTTTGTATTTATCATTAATTATTTTGAGGGTAAACATGTTAAATCTCATAAAATAATAATTATATCTTTTTCATTATGTGTACTTTTTTCTTTTTATATGTAATCTGAAATGTTTAAAAAATTCATGTACTTAACTGTTACAAAGAGGTATAAAATAAGTGTAAAAGTAAAATTTAAAAAAAATTTAATGTAAAAAAATGACTAAGTGATACACAAAATAATATTGTTTTATAATTCATTACACACACACACACACACACACACACACACACACACACACACACATATATATATATATATAATCTTTATTCTTAACATATTCATGCCTTATTTTTCAATTGTCATATTTATTATTATTATACGATTATAGTTTTTTTATAACAATGGACCACTAACAGCGTTAACCTAACACAACTAATGAAAAATAATAGTAATTTATGTTGATATTGAGAAGTTATGAATAAATCCTAGAATCTACTCTAATTTACGAAATATTCTATTGAAGTCATAACACTAACTAGACAAGCATAATACACTAACACTAGGCACAAATCAAAATAAAATATCCAATATTTAATGAAACTCTACCCTAAAATCAAACAAATACAAAAAAACAAACAAAAAAAAAACATAAGAATATAAGATGAAAAACCTAGAAACATATAATGCATATAAAAAGACAAAATTCCCTTAAACTGAGATCGTGGGGGAAATTACGGAGGAACTAACGTCATGAGAGAATGAAAAAGTTTACGCCCTTTGCAAAAATTTACGCCCTTTGACTCATGTTAGTCATTTTATACGTGATTGAAATATTCCTACATGAATCAAAAGATTTGTTTGTTTAGCCAACATATAAGTGTTTCTGAAACACGAACAACATCAAGTTTACAATTATATTAAAATACTGAGGTTCAATGAGTTCAGATAACAAAAGAGTAAATAGAAGGGTTCACAATAAAAATTCATACAAATATAAGGCCATATCACATAAATAGAAGGGCTCACAATACATGTACGTTGTTCTAGATACACTCAAGTAGATTAACATGTATCCAACATACATAGATAAATATTGTGGGTTAGTCTCCCTCTTATCTTGCTTGTCACTCTTTTATCTCGCTCGCGTATTCGATATGCAAAATACATGCTAATTAATCTAGATTTTTTCTAGTGCTGTTGAAACAACACGGATGTTTTTTCCATATTTTATTTACAATCTTCTCATTTTTATTGATGTTATAAAATTATAAACTTGAAAAGAAAAAGATGAAAAAAAAGAAGAAGTAGGCTTGCCCAAACCTCAACCATTCTAAAGCTGGGTTGAGTCAAGCATTTTTAGACCCTTCAAAATGACGAGACGATCCACCCCAGCCCTTCAAATTCCTTGGCCCGTGAGGCTTGGGCCAAAATGGGTTGGGCATGCCCTTTTTAACACCTCTCTCTATATAAGGCTATATCAAACAATTTTACCTTTATGCTTAAACCCTAAATAATCCGCAACACTATAATCTCTATCATCGGTGATGGGGGACATGGCTGCTTCTTGATGAAGTAATTTGATAGTAGTTGCAGGAGGCTGTTATTCTGGTGTAGGAACTCCATTTTTAGATTACACCGCTTCTATGATTATCTCTTTTGGTTTCTTCCATGTATGTATCTACTCGATTTTTTTGGGTGTGATGAATTTATTTCAAATCCAAAATTGTGTTTCTTTGCTTGATTTTTATGTCGTTTTTTTTGGATGTTTTCTATGGATTTCTATTTGAGCTTCGCTTTATTTTCAAGACATGACATATCGTCTGAATTTGGGGATTTTAGTTTCTTTTTGCATCTACAAAGATTGCGTTAATGAGATTAAACTTTTGGATAAAGGGACTCTAAGATTTTATTTCTAAATTTGAATGAGTGGTTGCAAGAATATGCTACTGGGATTTAATATAAAGGAGATATATAAACCTAACTTCATAAGAATATATAAGTGAATCCTTTATTGATTTCAACTTTCCACCTCTCTATTTGGTTTGCATCTTCAGTTTATTCGTAGTGATACTTCATTTGTTCTAAATTGGGTTGATTGAATATCTTTTTTTTTTAATTTTTCAGTTGTAGTCCTCTTTCGCAAAAGCTATGATGAAGTGGGCATTTCTATGACTAGATGTTATTGATAAAATTGCTCTGTATGTTCTCAACTGAGGTTGTACTTTTGAACGAGCCATAATTAATCCAAGAAAAATACTTACTACATTAGGACGCTCTATTTTCTTCCTCAGGTGATTTACTACAACTATATAGTCTGGACGGATGTTATTGCTGTTTATAGTACTTATTACATAACTTCATCAATTTTTCTTACAATGTAACTAAATGAATACTTCAGACAACATTTCATTCAACTGTAGCTGACATTGGTTTCCATGTTATGCAAAGAAGCTCGCTGACGGAAAGTATATATTTAAAACACTAGAGCAATAAGACATTAATGAAATCTCATATTATTTTCATTTTCACTTGTACTAAATTGGATGTGCATGCAACCCTACTTATACCCTGTGGATGTGAGGTTGAGAGATTGTTTTCGATATACCCAAGTCAAGCATATCAAAATAAATATTAGAAAAAAACTACAATAATGAACAAGTAATATTAAGTGATATTAATCGCCTAAAAATGAAAGTAAATAACGTTTTATAACAAGTTAATTGCATAAAACATTGAGAAATTCTACGATAGATATGCATAAATACGTGTTAAATCTAAAAGAGATATCTGACATCTAATAAGTCTAAAAAAAGGAGGATACACATACAAACATACATATTTTACAAAGGAAAGAAAAAATGAATAAAAAACATATATAGAAAAATGATATGAAAAAGAGTAAAACATTACTAACCCCTAGACTCACAAAATTAATCAGCAATAGCAACACATCTTTCGTGGAACTCATTAGTCCAATGAATGCCAGATGGTTTGTTTTGTAAAATCGACGCAACAAAGTTAGACTGAGTTGATGAGTCATAAGATTTAAATTAAAAATATAAGAATCATGATATTCAAAAAATTATGATCAAACACCAATCGAAAATAATCATACTTGAGACCAAGGAAATGGGGACGGAGAATCATTTTCACAGAGCTAGACGAAAGAGATCAATTAAGAATGTAATGCATACTCAACACTATATGTATATGTGGTAGTGTGGAGAAAATTCTTGACATATTTTTACAGGTTAATTTCCATTAAATAAAGCTACCTCTTTAGTGGAAATTTACCTATAAACAAAGGTCAAGGGTTTCTCCAAAGTACCCCATATTTAGAGTGTGTTGGGTATTATTAACTTTCTTAATTTTCTTTCCTCTATTTTTGGGACAATGTTTTCCCGTCTCCATCCCATGTTGCCAAGAATGTCAATTCGGTCAGTGTTTAATGATAATGGTATTAAATTATATGATCCTTGTATTTTTAATTTTGATCTTGGATTTATCAACTAAGACAAAAAGTTAACCTATAACTTAATATTGTTGCATCAACTTTTCCAGACCAAACATTTCTCATACGTTAGAGTGATGAGTTGCATACATGATTTGTTAAGGACTTTTTTCCTGTCTCCTGTCACATGTTAAGATCCTTAGTTAGTTCCATATCCCTTGTTCCTGTAATGAGGGCTATTATGTCTAAGAATCTTCCATGGTCGTATCGTTTACGGGAAGCTGGGTACTAGGTGTATACTCGACGCACGGCGCCTCCTAGGAGACACTGGAATCAGCTATCTATGAATTTGCGGACGTAAGAATTAGAAATTTTTCACCTTTTATTTCACTTTGTCATATTTAAGCTTTCCATATTCTTTATAAAATATTTATGGTTATTTCCATATCCACCTTTTTTTAATCTTACCAAATGTTTAGTATCTATTATAGATTTAACTTGTATTTATCATAAAATTTCTCAATAATTTATGGAATTGACTTATTATGAAAAATTCTTTATTTTATGTTTTAGTTAATTAATATTTAACATGAATTTGCAAAATATTTTTTCGCTAGCTCTGTTGGCTTAGAAACTCCTCAAAAGAATGAAACACACCAGGCTTGTGTCCTTGTTGTTCTGAAATTACAAAGAAGCTTATAAATTTTTGATGTTTATATGTTCCTTACAATTTCATTTATTAGATATGTTCCTTACTATTTCCTTGTCAAAAACATCGATTTTGATTCAATTCCCTTTTAAATTGATTTGATGTTTTATTGTGTTGGTTTATATTGATAATCTATGGTTAATTCATGGTGAAGTTGTTATAGTTCTTTGTCTTTGAACTAGTTTCTATAAAAGATTAAGGGAACCCATCGGCAACCCCTTAAACTTGGCAGTCAGTTTAATTTAAACACCATAAATAGATTTTGTTCATTTTAAACAATTTGTATTGTGTCATTTGAACACTATCCGCTAACTCAACACAAATTCTGAACGCGTTTGAAAAGTTTTCAAAGAAGTTCATTTTTTCGTCTTCTTCCTCACTTTTATCTCTCCTTCCACCATCCTCTTGAATTTATTTATTTTTCGTTCGTCTTTCTCAGACTCTCTCTTCCACTTATCACCATGATGCGAATTTTTTTTAGGTTTGTACATTACTTAATTTCTTCCTCATTCTTGAGAACCAATTTCTATTTATTTTGTGATCTCACATTTAATTTTTCATCTATAGTTTCTTCTTAGATGATAATCGCTTATCACAAATTGTTTCCTCTTAAGTGTGCAGATCTATTGAACATCAAAACAAAAAAATGATTACAGTTTTTAAATAGAAGCATTTCCCTAAAATTTAATTTTCATATCATTTCAATCTAAATTAAAAAATTTTTATGCCCATAATGTTTGTATATTGACTAGAAATTGAAATATATAATTATGTTAAGTTACAAATCAGATAATTAATTTTTGAATTTTTAATTAATTCTTTATCTATTACAATGAAGATAAAATTAATTATTGTCCTTCTTTGCAACTATAGTGACCCGTGAGATAGAAAATAGAAACTGTACTTTTCCCCTGTTGTTGGTGGAGATTTTGAAGACGAAGGAATGTGGTGAAAATGAAGAAAGGGGTGGGGCCCATGTTAGAGATATGGAGAAAAAACAAAGAAAATGAAGTCTTTTTAAAAATACAAATAAATCCTTGTGTCACATGTAGATTTGTTTATTTCCACACGTAAAAAGTTTTTGTCAAACGCGCCTAAGCTGAATCTGAAAATATAAAAATTGTGTCAAAATGACACAATCAAAACATACTTTAGGTGTTTAAAATGAATATTGCTTACTTGAAGTGATTAAGTGAATGTTAGTGCCAAGTTTAAGGGGTTACCGATGGGTTTATCCTAAAAGATTCATTATTGAACCCTTTTCCCTAACTCTAGCCGTGAATTGAAGTTGTATATGATTAGGGTTGTTGGAATTGATTATGTTATGTTTAATTCACTATAATGATGATGATGATGATGAGTGTATCATTGAATTTTTTTGATGAATTGATGGTAAGATCTTGAAGAAGGTTTTAGAAGCTATATTGAAAGACCTTTATGATTACGAGTTCTCTACTTCAATAATATTGATTTAATATTGATGATGATATTTAATTGAAGTATGATTATGTTGAATAGATTAAGAAGATGATTATATGATGATTATAATGGCATGTTATGAATATGATGAATTGTGAGATCATCGTAAGGGTAAGATGATACAAGGTTGAAGGTGATTCTCTTGTGTGCCTTATATGATATGACTATGATTTGTTGATCTCACTAATGATGGATTGTGATAAAATGAAGTTCTCATCCTATACATAATGAGATAATGAAATGATTATACAAGGGGTTAGATTTCAATGGACTATATTAATATTTGATGATGAAGAATTACCTAAATCAATTTCAAAGGAAATTTAACTTAGCACCGAGCGAACTAGATGTGATAGGTTTCTTTTCCAAGAGGGAAGGTAGGTTCACTAATGTTCTCATTAGATGGGGACTACCATGCAATGTTCATACATGAGTTTCTAATATATCTCTTAGTTCCTTAACTATGTTTCCCCCCATAGGAATGCAAACTAGTGGATCCACCTAGAATGTTATGTTGATGTTTGGTTCTACCTTAGCAAGTACAGCACCATCTTTTGGTTTAGGGTTTCATGGGACCGGATTCCATGTTTTTCTCACATGGTCTATTAGAGGTTGAGGCGATTTTTCCTAAAAGTAAAATCAATGAATGGAAGTAATAAAGATGGACACTAACTAGGGTGACTTATGGGGTTACTACTTAGTATGGGTAAGCGTATGATACTTTTGCCTATGTATAAGACAAGTTGACCTTGAGGGGACTCATAGGAGGTTTCTCTTATGTTCTTATGGACTTAAGTTATAATGAAATTTATCATGTTGGTCTTATATGACATTGCTCTTATATGATCTTGGTTTCATTTAATGAACATGATATTGGTCTAAGTTGATATGTATGTTAGTGACTACTCATGATGTTATGTCATATGGTGTAATGCATTATTTATGATCTCTTTTATAGTTTACTTGATTATGTGGGGTTATGGGGCTTCACATGAGCATTGCACTTGTAGGCTTGGGATTAGTTTCTGACTTTTTCAGTGAGTTGTAACTTTACTGATCAGTTGTGACTTTTTTCAAAGGTTTGTGATTTTTCACCGAGTTGTGACTTTTCCAAAGAGTTATGCATTTCCAAAGATTTGTGATTTTTTGATGAGTTTTGACTTTTGAAAGAGTTGTGACTTCTAGGAAATGTCATTTTCAATAAGTTGTGACTTTAATAAAAGGTTATGACTTCTCAAAATGTCAGGACTTCCCAAAATGTCATGATTATTCCGATAAGACACAAAAAATATAATCACTAAGTTGTTGTTTTTCCAAAGAGTTGTGCCTTACCAAGGACTTGTAACTTATTCAATAAGTTGTGATTTATCATTTTTCAATAAATTGTGACTTTTTCAAAAGGTTTTGGCTTCTCAAAAGGTTATGGCTATTTCTATAAGACATTACAAATACTCTCTCATTTCTTTAAACCACAATTTTTTTAATCTTCTACTATTCTTTTTCTTGCATTTTAAAAGATTACATGTGCTTTGTGTCATGTCCCGAGCTCCCATGATACGAAAACATGGGACCTAGGACCACAAGTTATTCCAAGCTAACCCTGCTGGCAATTGGGGCACTTACTCAAAAAATCTTCTATATCTCTCTTCATGTCATTTAACCAATAGAGTTTTCGCAGTCGCGGTACATGGATGAATAGGATATCTGGAGTTATTGACTTCTTGCAATAATATGTTGACTCAATTGCTCACATTACGAAAACACAATCTACATGAAGTAGAGAAGTACACCATCTACCCCTTGGGAGAAAACCTCCCCTCTCTGATAATGGATTGCACCCTTAATTTCAAGCAAGATGGGATTACTGTCTTGCTTTTCCTTAACCCCCATTACCAAAGAAGATTTTGCCCCATTCTGAACTGTTACACCACTGTCTGATATGCTCATAAGGCGAACTTCCAAGCGAGCAAGACTATGAGCATCCTTCACTAGTTCCTTCCTTTCTTCATCAACATGGGATACACTATCCATAGATAATCTACTATGAGCATTTGCTAATACATTCGCCTTACCAAGATGGTCATGCACACTCATATCATAATCCTTAAGGAACTCAAGCGATCTCCTCTAGAGAAGATTCAACTCCTTCTGGGTGAACACATACTGAAGGCTCTTATGGTCAGTGAATACATCTATATGAACACCAAACAATTAGTGTCTTGAAATCTTAAGTGCAAACACCGCTGCTGCAAGGTTGAGGTCATGAGTATGATAGATCTTTTCATGCACCTTAAGCTATCTAGAAGCATAATCTATAACCTTATCTCTTTGCATTAACACACAAACAAGGCCAAGTCAGGATGCATCACAATAGATCACATTACCATCTGAACCCTCTGGTAGTGTCAAGACAGGAGATGTAGTCAATCTAGTTTTAAATTCGGCAATGCTTTTCACATAATCATCTAACCATTGAAACATGACCATATTTTGAGTCAACCTAGTCATAGTGAGGCTATGGATGAAAATATTTTCACGAACCTTCTATAATAACCCGCTAGACCTATGAAACTTTTGATATCTATGGCAGAGGTATGTCTGGGCCATTATTTCACTGCTTCGATCTTCTGCAAATCCACTCAAATTCTCTCATACAATGTGACCAAGATAAGCAATTGTTTGCAATTAGAACTCTTATTTACTAAACATAGCGAATAACTTACGATCTTTGAGAGTCTGCAGAACAACTCTCAAATAACTTGCATGTTCTTCTTCATTCCTAAAGTAAATGAGGATATCATCAATAAAGACAATAACGAACAAGTCCAAGTACTTTTTGAACACTATGTTTATCAAATCCATGAAAGTTGCAGGAGCATTAGTTAGTAAAAATGACATAACTACAAATTTATAATAACCATATCATATTCTTAAGGTTGTGTTTATGAATGTCACTATCTCTAACTCCTAGCCGATGATAACCCAATCTGAGGTATATCTTTTAGAAATCGATATCACCTTGAAGTTGGTCAAACAAGTCATCAATCCTGGAGTTAGGATACTTATTCTTGATTGTGACCTTGTTGAACTATCTATAATCAATTCACAGTCTAAGAGAACTATCTTTCATTTTTACGAACAACACTGGTGCAACCAATGGTGAAATACTAGGTTTGATAAAACCCTTATCTAGAAGTTCTTTCAAATACTCATTCAATTCCTTAATCTCTGCTATGGCCATTTTTAAGGAGGAATAATAATAGGCTGGGTATTTGGAAGGGGATCAATTCCAAAGTCGATTTCCCTTTTGGGAGGAACTCTAGGAAGATCTTCTAGAAACACTTCTGGAAACTCATTAACTATTGGAACTGACTCAAGAGTTGGGGTTTTAGAGCTAAAATCCTTATGCCGAACTAGATGATAGAGATAACCCTTAGAAATCATCTTTTTGGACCTTAATATGAGAAATGAATCAACCCATAGGCGCTAAGCTACTACCCTTCCATTCTAAGATTGGTTCATTTGCAAACTGAAAAAGAAAAATCCTAGTTCTACAATTGGTTGAGGCATAAAAGGAATGTAACAAATCCATGCCTATAATGACATCGAAGTATACTATTTCTAACTCTATCTGATCTGCTTAGATGTATTTCTAAGATACTGTGACAGGAAATTTCTGTATACTCGTTTGGCTATAATTGGGTCGCCAACTAGAGTAGTGACTGAGAATGGTTCTGAGAGAGCTTCTGGAATGACACTGAATTGGACTGTTATGTAAGGAGTTACAAAAGAATGAGTAGCCCCTGGATCTAACAATGCATAATTATCAAGGTCAAAGACTCGTAATGTACCAATGGATACATCAAGAGAACCTTCCTTATCCTAACGAGCCTGAAGAGCATACTACCTATTCTGGCGCTGACCGCCACCTATTGTAGATGAGTTACCCTGTTGACTTGGGAGACCTGCCGGTGTTCATGATGTTGTAGATTGAGACTTACCATTTCAACCTCCTTGACCCTGTCAAGAAGGACAATCTCTCAACGTGTGACGAGACAGACCATACCCGAAACACCCTTCATTTTCTTCAAGGCACTCGCCTGGATAGTTCTTTCTACACTTGGGAAAGTGGAGTATGTATCTGTGCCTAAAACACCTCATTGATACTTAGAGTCTGGTGCTTAAACCTTCTTGTCAAACATGTTCACAGAAGATGGAACACCAGCTAATGAAGAGGCTAGGATTGAAAACTTCTGCTAACTCTACGAGTGATTTCTACAACCCGAGTCATAGTTCACAATCCTAGCCTTCTTATTCTCATTGGCATGTTCCTTAAGCTTATTACCCTCAACCTGCTGAGCATGATTTATTAGCCTAGATATGTTGATATCTCCTAGTAATATAGCATTTTTGCACTCTATTTTCACAAAATTTTACACTCCACGTAAGAACTTATTCATCTGATCCATAGATTCAGCAACCATGTGAGAGCATATCGGAAGAGTTAGTTAAACTTGATTCCATACTCTTGGATTATCATGTTACACTGCCTTAAATTCATGAATTCTTGGGTTTTTGCATATCTCAACTCTGTTGGAAAAAACCTATCTAGAAAAGTCTGACTAAAGCATTCCCAGGTAATAGGAGTTGCATCTGTGCCCTTATTGTCCTTCCATTGAGTGTACCAGATATGAGCAACATCTTTTAGCTAATGTGATGCAAACTCAACCCAATCATCCCAAGTAACCTGCATAACATCAAAGATCTTATTGATCATCCAAGAAATTCTGGGGATCCTCATTAGTTTGTGCTCCTAAGAACTCATGTGGATTCATCCTACCAAAGTCACGACCCTTGCTGCTATCGATTAACCATTTCCATTCATATGAGCTTGAACCCACTGATTGTTCTGTTCGGCGACACTCTGAGCAAACATCTGTATGGCACTCTTGAATTCAGCATTGGACACTTCTTGATCTAGGACTCGACGAGTTATGTTTGCATTTCTAGCATTTGCATTCCAAGTGTTTGCATTCCTTGAATTAGCTCTAAGAGGATGGATGATCAGAAATGTAGAACGTCAAGTTATAATGGAATTAGATCATACCTTATGCATGATAAGTATAACTACAAAGTGAAGTTTTCCTAAAACACTTCATAGCCTCCCTCTCATTAGATGTGGTGCACTTCATATCCATGAAAACGACTCTACTTAGTGCGGTTTTTCATACATCCTAGAAAACTTAAACCTAGTGTTCTGATACAAAGTTTGTCACGCCTCGAGCTACCCTAGAGACGCAGACGCGGGACTTAAGACCACAAGCGATCCCAAACTAACCCTATTAACATGATCATGAGCATACTAGAGAATATACACTATTGAATAAGCTATATCATACTTTAAATAAAGAGATGGGGTATATCAATATACTTTAGCTGAAATATTTGAAATAATGACTTTTACTCAATGCTAAGCTAAAACTAACTATGTCTAAAAATAGCCGCTAAACTGACTAAAAATGCTGGCACAAGACGCCAAAAAATCTAGAAAAAACTTAAACTAAAGGATTAAACACGAAAAATAAACACATGAATATCGTCATTTGAGGATGAGGACTCACCATTTAATCTGCTGAACTGGAGATCAGAACTCACCATTGAATCTGCTGAACTGGAGATCAGAAATCAATCTGAGCGCGATCTGAATGCTGAGAACCGAAACCTACATCACGAGAAGATGTAGTACATGTATGTATCAGTATTTCAAGGTACTTAGCATGTTGGATAGGGTAAAACTGAAATAAAATATAGCTGAACAAGCACAAAATCCAGTATAGAAATCTAAACATGATATACTAAATGTTGAAATAAAAGAATGCAATGACCAATTATAACATGTTGAATCTGAATATTGAATGTACTGATAAATTGCCAATGCAATAGATTCTAACTAAATTATGGGAGCTAGTAATAACCGATAATAAAACCACATGAGCTAAATTTGTAGTCCGATGTATACGCCCCATAGAGAGGATCCAATATATCCTGCCAAAGGTATAAAGGCATGTTGGCGTGATCTGATGCCCACAGAGAAGTCTTACAACCTACTCGGTTAGTAGTTCTTGGACTATTTGGGTACGCTGAACCCTAGTCCAACTCGGCATTATCCTACTCCTAATGAATTGAATGATTAAGACATTATGACTGAATTTCTGTATATACTGGATAGCTCAAGACTGAACATGCAAACTGAGAGTGCAATTATTAATCTAATAATTATTCCTTAATAGCTGAGACATGTATATCTAAAGTAACTGAAATATATAACCGAGCATGTGTAATTTAAGAAATAAAGAAATACATAGTTAGGGTATTGAAAATCATGTGATAAACTGAAGAATAACCTCATAATCTGATTTAGAACACATACCTAACTAATTATTGATGATTTGATGTAATTCTACAAACCCTAGGTTTAAACTTGATAAGAGAATCAAGAACTGACCGAAAACTAACGATTTAATAGGTGAAAGTAACCCACTAGTGAAATCTCACATACCTGGTGATGAAATCCACAGAGAAATATTTAGACTTCGGGGTTGGAGCTTCTGGAACCTTGTTGCGTTTATGAACTAGAGTTCTTGACCTTTTTCTCCTTTCTTGCTTCTATTTTTCTAAGTTTTGATTTCTGATTTTGACTTAGGTAAGTTCTTGTTATGTGTCTAGGCTTAAACTGAATAAAATCTGATGGGTCAAAATGACGTATTTTAGGGGTTAAATGAAGTAGAAAAAGACCAAAAGACCCTGATTTAATTGTCATCGAACCAAACGACTACCAAGACTGATGGGCCATCGTTTAATCAACAGTCCATCGTTGGGTCAGTAGGTTGGGTCTGTTCGCATGACCTTTACTAAAATGGTCATTACTTTTTACTTAGAGGTTTGAATTTAGCAAGGTTAGTGGCTATAGAAAGATGATCCAGTTCTCTATCATTTGGTAGGTGATGAGACACATTCATTTTGAGTTAAGAGTTATGGACATTGGAAGTGGACCCAATAACATTTTTCCCTTAACTGTCTTCTAATTTTAACCTACGCTCCGTAGATCCATCTACGGGCCGAACTGGGCAATCGTGGTTCTTGTTAGAGAGTGGGTGATTTGGGTCATAATCGAAAGGACACACTATGGACCGTATGTCCGTCCGTCATTCGACGCTTAGTCAAATTTTCTAGGCTGAGTTATTTTTTTTTTTGGGGGGGGGGGGGTTTCAGACTCAAACAATGGATGCACAGTACAGTCCGTAGATCAATCTATGGTCTTTGGATGGTAACTGTCGGTTTTACCTACAGATTTCTGGTTTGTTTTAGATATGGGATATTACAATTTGTGTCACGCCTCGAGCTACCCCTGAGACGTGGACATGGAACCTACGATCACAAGTGATCCCAATCTAACCCTGCTGGCATGATCATGAACATACTATAGAATATAAACTGTTGTGGAAAAAAAATCATAATGAAATCTGAAAATATGTGGAATACCCATGTTCTATAACTGAGATATTTGAAAACAATAAGTTTAATACAAAGAAATTATTACCTCAATACTAAGTTGAATCTAACTATGTCTAAAAATAGCCTCTAAACTAGACTAGATATACTGGTAAAAGCCCCCAGCTAAATCTAAAACTCAATGACTAAAGACTTAAATGACTGTTGTCCTCGAAAAATGAGGACTCACCACTGAATCTGCTGAACTTGATATAGGGAATTGATCTATGTTAGATCTTGATTCTGAGAACCTGAACCTACATCACGAGATGATGTAGCGCACGTATGCGTCTGTACTTGAAAGGTACTGAGCATGTAGGATAGAGTAAACCAGAAACAAAACATAACCAAAAAAGCATAAAAGCAATTATTATAATATGACATGATAAACTGAATTCTGAGCTAACTGGATTCAATGACAAATTTATCACATGCTGAAACTTAATACTGAATATACTGATAAATGGAAAATGCTAAAAGTCTTACTGATCTGTGGGAGCTACTAATAACCGATGATAAAAATACATGAGCTAAATATGGAGTTCGATGTATACGCCCCAACGTGAGGACCGAATATACCCTGACAAAGGTATAAAGGCATGCTGGCGTGATCACTAAACTCATTGCCCACAGATGGGACTTACAACCTACTTGGCTAGTAGTTCTGGTACAATTGGGTACGCTTAACCCTAGTCCAACTCGGATTTATCTACTCCCAATGAATTTTGCAAATTAACTGATTATTTCTGAGTTTCTATAAATACTGTATAGCTCAAAACTAAACATACAATATGAGATTGCAATAATTAATCTAGCAATTATGAATTTATAACTAGAATGTAATTTGAAGTGTCTAAAATATCTTTCATAGCATGTGTAATTCAAGAAATAAACAAATACAAAGCTAAGGATCTGAAATTCATGTGATAATATGAGTAATAAAATGATAATCTAATTTGGAATATATATTTAATAAATTCATGAAGTTCTATCAATGTTCTAGAAACCCTAGGTTTAATCATGATTAGAGAGTGAAGAATCTTATTGAAAACTATGGACACAATAGGTGAAAGGAACACACTAATGAAATTTCACATACCTGGTGATGATCCATCGTAAATAACGTAATTTTCGCGGCTTGAACTTGTGGTTTTCTTGAACTAGGATTCTAGAGTTTTTTATTCTCTCTAGCTTCTAATTTTTTAGGTTTTGATTTTATTACTTGACTTGGATATGTTTTAATTATGTTTCAAGGCTTAAACTGACGAAAATATGATGATTTAGAGTCAAAATGACGTAATTCAGGGTTTAAACGGAGTGGGAAAGGTCAAAAAGACCTCCAAGAAAGTTATTGTCGGGCACAACTTGAATAACCCGCGAGGTTATTTTTGGAAATTAGAATTATTCGTAAAACCTTAGTCAATTAATTAATGCATAAATTTTAGGTAATTTATTTAGTTTGTGACTAAAAGGGATAAATCTGTAATTTCTTTAAGACCCTTATCTACATAACAAATATCTCGAAATAAATTATTAGGGTTAAGAATTTTTGGATCATAATTTACAAGAAGCAATAAAAAAAAAGGTTACGACTTCCCTAAAGCATCGCCAACGGCATTCAGGTAATTTTTTTTTTGTTTCTTAAGAAATTTTCATCGATAAAATTAATAAACTTTAAGGTTTTCTTCAAAATTTGTTCGTAGACTTTGATAAAGTTATGCACTTTTGATAAATTTTATTGGTTGGAAATTTTGAGTTGGCAGTGGTTTGCTAGGAGAGGAAAATAATTAAAATATATTTGTTGAAGTATTCGTTAAAGTATCATTGCATGAACTTGGGACAATAATTGGCCAATGATGATTTGGGAGGCTTAAAATGTTATGTCTTCAAAATGTTAGTATTCAGGGATTATCGTAGGTTCAGCTTTCAATCTCGATATTTCTTTCACTTTCGGACTCTTCTTTTATGTAGCACATTATGCTTTAATTTTTGATACATTGGAATAAATAATTAAATATTTGATAGATTGTATTATGTGAATATTATTAAATCTATAATATTGGAGGAATTAGAACTAAACCCTAGTCTTGAAATTTGGTAAAAATTGAGGAGTTTACATGTTCGTTGACATTAAGGTTAACTATTGGATTATATTAAAATGGATGTTGTTAAATTGGAAATCTCATTATGAAAATGTACTTGAATAGATTCCATTGGTTTGGAAGCTCAACTGAAAGGGAAGTCTCAAGTCCAAGAGTAATTATTCGATTGGCTAAGGCAAGTGGATTTCTAAACCCTTGTTAAGCGTACGAAATTCGTGTATTTCCTTTGTGATGTTAAGAATTACTTGGAAACTTGTTGCTTATTTGTTGGTGTTGTATTCCTTACAGTAAATTGTGCTTTGTCAGCAAAATTGTTATCTCCGCATTTTCATTTGAGCATGTCATTTGCATTGTATCTGAGACATGGATGTGGTAATAGGATGTACAATTTCGAGGGTCATATCGCGCGACGCGACGGATATTATTTTTTTGGGGACGTATCGCGCACCGCGAAGGTTACTACTAACGAGGGTCGTGTCATGCACCGCGCAAGATGCATGGACAGATGTGTCCCCCATGGGTCCCGAACTAAGAGATAGTGGTTGTGTATCGTTAAGACTGACATGCATTACTGTATTTGACATTGCATCTCATGGCATTGCACATTTTTATTATTGATGAATTTGACCACGTGTTTTGGGTATCTTGTGAGTGTTTCTCTTTGAAGCTTGTGACATTTGAATATTGAGTTGTTATTGAGAATGTATATACTGATAGATTGTGGTTATTGAGTTGTGTGTTTGGTAACCTTTAAACTGTTAGGCTATAGCATGGATAGGGTGTAAGGAGTATCCGTAATTTTTTTACTTAACTTGTGTTTAAACGTTTGCCTGTTGGGTACCGCGTGGTTTTGTACTCACCCCTTGATTCTACAATTTTTTTTGAAGGATACGAGCTCGGATCATCGTGATACCTGTCATTCTTTTCGTTTCTGAGGCATCTTGTGGAGGGTTGCGAGGTAGATGCTTGTCATCAAAGCGAACTTTCCTACTCCAGTTTATCACTATGTTTTTACTTTAAATACAACTTTATTTTATACGTCTATTTTATTTCGATCTAATATTTACAATAGATGCTTGTTCACGTGATAACCTTGTTTTGTAGATCAAATTAATATGACGTGGCTTAGTAATACAAAGTGTTGTTGGTTTGTCATTTACTTCCGCACTTTGATAGATATTGGGTTTTAGGCTTACTTGTCTGGGTGGGATAAGAAGAGTTCCATCCAACCAATTTTTGAGTCGTGAAAAAATTGTATCAGAGCCCCAGGTTCATAGGTCTCACGTGCATACAAACTGAGTCTACGTAGAGTCTCAAGGATCAGTACGGAGACGTCTGTACTTATATCTGAGAGGATATAAGGATTACTTGGAGACTTCCTTTTATTCATTCTTTATAATCGTGCATAGTAACCTTCCTTAGTATTAAGTTTTCGTATACTCTTTTGACAGATGATGAGAACTAAAACTAATGTTACTGGTGGTAGATGGAAGGCACTTCCCAAGGCAGTTGGTGAGGCCTAGCTAGGGGTAGGGGTAGATTTTTATCTAGAGGTCGTGCTAGTAGTACGACAGTAGCCAGAGGTCGTGGATGTGGACCAGCACCAGTGAGAGGTCGTGATAAAGAGATCTCTACAGAACCTCAGATTGATGGCAGAGAGGACTAGCTTCCTCCAGAGCCTGTGGTTACCCCCTTGCTTCAAGATACACTATTAATAGTATTAAGTGTACTAGAGGGCTTATCTAAGGGTGGTGGTGCGACCGCCACACCACATGACTCTCGTACTAGAGAGGGGGCTCAGACCCAAGAGCAACAACAAGCTCCAGTTGTTCAGGATGCGGTGGGGCAATTACAAGTAGATCCCGCAGTTCAGAATGATATTGCACCAGAAGTTGGGGGTAAAGTTACATTGGTGGTTATTTTTAAAGAGGATGAGCATCGTAGGTATGCGAGATTTCTAAAGACGGACCCACCTCAGTTTCACGATGGGAAGAGCGAGGATGCTCATGAGTTTCTAATTACCTGCTGAGAGTTACTAGAGGTGGTTGGATTAGCTGAGCCACACGGGGTTTGATATGTTACACTCGAGCTTCGAGGATCAGCGAGAGACTGGTGGAAGACTTATTAGGGGGTTTTGCCAGTTTGATCTCCTACAGTGACTTGGGAGCAATTTGCTTGTGCATTCCTAGATCGTTTTATCCCTTGGAGCTTGAAAAAGGAGAGTCTCTTGAGGTTTGAGAATTTGAGACAGGATGGTTTACCAGTTACAAAGTATGAGGCCCATTTTTTCAGTTGTCTAGGCATGTGTTGGACATTATTCCAAATGAGACAGAGAGGATCCGCAGATTTGTGAGGGGATTGACTTTCTCTATTAAGTCAGGTGTGTTTCGGGCATCTAGAGAGGGTGCTTCTTTTCAATCCATTGTGAGCACCACCAAAGAGGTAGAATTGATCGAGATAGAGCAGTTTGGGGACCCTAAAAGGGCCAGTATATCAGGTCAATTTCATGGTGCCTCATTTTGAGGTAGGGGGTCACAGAGAGTGAGTTGTTCCTTTCAGCAGCGCGGACCTATTCATACATCTATGCCGACATTTGAGGGTGGCCATACATCTAGGGGTTCTTATAGACAGGGTCAGGGCTCGTACGGTCCACAGCAGCGACCAACAGTGCGAGGCAATTATAGTGGGTTTTCAATGTCCACACAGAAGTTTCCAGGTTAGAGATTTTGTTTAATTGTGCAGATCCCAATCACTTAATCCGAGAGTGTACTTTTCAAAGGGGTCGTGATGGGCCTCGACCTAATTATTCATTCAAGACTAGACCAGCAGCACCACAGGGTAGAGGTCGTGGCAAAGTTCAGTCATGTAAAGGTGATAGAGATTCTAGTAGTGGTGTTGCAGCTCAGCAGAGTGGGGGTAGAGGTACCACTCAGGCTGGAGGTGGACGAGGAGGCCACTGCTATGCTTTCCCGTGGAGACCTGAGGCAGAGACCTCTGATACAGTCATTACAGGTATCATCCCAATATGCCATCGACCTGCGGCTGTGTTGTTTGATCTAGGTTCTACATTCTCTTATGTGTCTACGTATTTTGCTGCTAAATTTGATATGATTTGTGATAGCATGGCTGTACCTATTTGTGTTTCTACACCCGTGGGTAAGCCCTTAGTGGTGGATAGAGTGTATCGATCCTGTCTTGTTTCTTTGGCTGGGTATGACACTTGGGTAGACTTAATCATTCTGGGGATGGTAGACTTTGATGTTATCTGGGGTATGGATTTGCTTTCTCCTTATCACGTTGTCCTTGATTGTAATGCTAAGACTGTGACTTTAGCAATGCCTGGTTTTTCGAGGTTTGAGTGGATGAGTGTTAGTGGTTCTTTTATTCGTCGTGCTCAGAGAATGGTGTAGAGGGGGTGTTTTTCTTACTTTGCGTTTATTCGGGATACTAGTGTTGAATAACCTCCCATGGACTCTGTTCCCACGGTTCTGGAGTTTCTCAATTTATTTCTTTCTGATCTTTCAGGTGTTCCTCCCGATAGTGATATTGATTTTGCTATTCATTTGGAGCTGGTCACTAAGCCTATTTCTATACCTCCATATTTTATGGCCCCAGCTAAGTTTAAAGAATTGAAGGATCAGTTGCAGGATTTATTGAGTAAGGGCTTTTTTCGCCTTAGTGTATCACCTTGGGGTGCCCATATATTGTTTTTGAAGAAGAAATATGGGACTTTAAGAATATGGGTTGATTACAGATGGTTGAATAAGGTAAAATTGAAGAATAAGTATCCTCTTCCGCGTATTGACGACTCATTTGATCATTTACAAGGAGCATCATTTTTCTCTAAGATTTATTTGAGGTATGGGTACCATCAGTTTAAGATTAGGGCATTAGATATCCCTAAGACAACTTTTCGGACTCGATATGGACATTATGAGTTACTAGTGATATCCTTTGGATTGTCTAATGCCCCTACAACATTCATGGAGTTGATGAATGGGATGTTTCGACCATACCTTGATTCTTTAGTGATTGTGTTCATCGATGACATCTTGGTTTAGTGCCAGACTAAGGAGGACCATGTCCGACACCTGAGGATTGTAATTCAAAAGTTGAGACAAGAGAAGTTGTATGCCAAGTTCTCAATGTGTGAGTTCAGGCTTACTTCTATGACATTCTTGGGATACGTGGTGTCCAAGGAGGGTATTAGATTAAATCCTGCCAAAATTGAGGTAGTTAGAGGCTAGACGCGACCTACTTCACCTACTGAGGTTCGGAGTTTTGTGGGATTGGAAGTCTATTATGGACGATTTGTTTAGTGTTTCTCTACTATTGCAGCTCTATTAACTAGTTTGACTCAACAGGATGTGCGTTTTCAGTTTTTTTATGAGTGTGAGTAGAGATTTCAATAACTCAAGACTTGGTTGACTTCAGCTCCAGTGTTGACTCTACATGAGAAGGGTGTACACTTTACAGTGTATTTTCAAGCATCAGGAGTTGGATTGGGTGGTGTATCGATGCAGAAGGGGAAGGAGATTGATTATGCTTCTATGCAGTTGAAATCCAATGAGAAGAACTACCCTACTCATGATTTGGAGTTGGCGGCTGTGGTATTTGTACTTAAGTTATGGAGTCACTATTTGTATAGAGTGCATTGTGATATCTTCACTTATCATTGGAGTCTTCAGTATATCTTTAGCCAGAGGGATTTTTAATTGAGGCA
>JAKWJC010000244.1:0-64901 GCA_027704865.1 Solanum neorickii
TTATTGAGGATATATAATTTGTTGAAGTGTTGTTGTTGAGAATGTGTAAACTGATAGTGTGGTTATTGAGTGGTGTGTTTGGTAAACTGTGAGCTGTTAGGTTGGGTTGATGTTATGCAGGTTGGAGTTGTGGAGGTTCGGTTGGGGTGGTAGGAGTACCCGTATTTCATCCCCTTAGCTTGTGTTTAGAGGTTTACTTGCTGAGTACCGTGTGGTTTTGTACTCACCCCTTGCTCTACAAAAAAATTTGTAGGTTACTAGCCCGGACTTTTATGATATATTCTTTCTTTTCCGAGGCTTCCTGGAGATTTTTGTGAGGTAGTGTTGGTCATCTCAGCATCCCTCCTTACTCTTGTTTATGATTTTGTTCTACTCTAGAAACAATATCATATGAGACTTATATTTTCTTTTGATCCGGTTGTAATACTTTAGAGGCTTGTACGTGACAACCAGGTTTTGGGGATAAATGTATGTTGATAGTAAATTTTCCGCATTTTTATTGTAATAGTTGAGTTTTAGGCTTACTTGTCTTGATGGATAGACGAGTGCCATCACGTCCATTTTTGGGTCGTGACAGTTACATTGCGTTTTTAAGCTTCTTTTTATGTAATTTTTAAATATGTAACAAATTAGAAATTAAAACGAAGAATTAAAGTTTTTAAATCATTATATTTCATTTTTAATATATTACTCCATCCTTTTCTATTTATATGAACTTATTTCATTTTTAATATATTACTCCATTCTTAATAGATTTTTGTTATAATAATAGAAGTAAGAAGAATCCTATGGAGAGGATGCTAGAATAAAGTTGAGTGTGTGGCAACAAAATGATCTTGGGGCATTGAGTGACACGTGTAGCAAGAAATATAGATATTTGATGAAGTTATATGACTGATTTACCGTTCGTCGTCCCATTGTTCTTCACTCTTCTATATAATAGAAATAAATTAATATAATATAAATTAGATAATTTAAGGCCTAATATAATTTTACATATTTTTGTGAATAGATTACATAAATTTAAAACCTAAAATATCATAATCCTCTCTCGAATATATTCTTATTCCTCTCGGATATATCCATCCCTTCTCCCATGCATAGATATCCCCTCTTGGATACATCTTCCCATGAATTTATATATATATATATATATATATATATCATTAGTTATGTATCAGACAATTAAGGAATGTATTCGATAGCTGTCAAGACCCAAAAAAATGGGTGTGATGGCACTCGTCTAATCCCACCAAGACAAGTCAGCCAAAAACCCAATATCTAAAAAAGTGCGGAAGTAAATGACAATCAAACAACAATTCCTATTATGAAACCAAGTCATATTAATCCAATCCCAAAATCAGGTTGTCACGTGCACAAGACTGTAATGTAAATATTAGAACTGAAATAATATAGAAGTCTAAAATGAAGTTGTCTTTCAAGTAAAAACAAAGTCATAAACTGGAGTAGGAAAGTTCGCTTAGATGACAAGCAGCTACCTCACAATCCTCCACAAGATGCCTCGGAAACGAAGAGAATGGAAGGTATCACAAAAATCCGGGCTCGTAACCTACAAAAAATTTTGTAGAAGCAAGGGGTGAGTACCAAACCACGCGGTACCCAACAAGCAAACCTCTAAACACAAGTTAAGTGAACAAAATACGGGTACTCCTTACGCCCTATCTAAACCTCCACGCTACAGCCTAATAGTTTACCAAACACACCACTCTATAACCACACTCTATCAGTTTACACATTCTCAATAACAACTCAATATTCAACAGTCACAAGCTTCACAGAGAAACAATGTAACGACCTGTTTAGTCATTTTGAGCAGTAGAGTTTATTTTTGGTAATAGCTGTCTGGGTCGACAGATTCCACGATGGACCGTCATGGGTACGACGGATCGTTGAGGGGTCTCGTTCCAAAACACTTAGACTCTGGAAATTTGGGTACGAGATCGACTCTCTGAACATCACGACGGAATGGCAGGACGGATCATCATTTGCACGACGGACCGTCACAAATCTTTCCACAGAATTAACTCTCTGAACTTTGTGACGGACCTGCAGTATGGACCGTCACAGTCATGACGGACCGTCACAGGCTGCGTAACCCTGACTGGGTCGGATTTCTGTTAAAAGTTTTTAAGGGGTGTTTTGGACTATTCCTGCTTATGATTATAAAGTTAGTGGTTAAATGTTAATAATTCAATTACTTGGGGGTTAAAGGAGATAACCTTGAAATAAATAGTGGGTTACTTTTATCATCTTTTAAACTTAATTATATGGTAATTAGGGTGAAACAAAGGGAATTTGAAAGAGGAGAAAAAATTAAAAGAAAAGAAGAGAGAAACGAGCGAGACAAAGAAAAGAACGTAGAGGAAAGCAAAGGTTTTGGGGGATAGCTTGCTCGATCACCATCCTTCGGTGGAGGTAGGTTATGGTTTATGCTATCTCATAGTAAACTCTAAATAGCGTTTGATATGTATTGGGTAGTATCGTAAAGTCGTCTATATGCTTAATTGTGTGGTTGCATGATATGATTGTATAATTGTGATAAAATTAGCATAATGAGGCTGTTGAATCTTAAAACTTAAAACCTCTCTATTAATGATGATGTCTTAGCATAAAGGAAGGTTGATGAACTGGAAATTAATGAGATTAGGGGATCGGGTGTCACGAACCGACACGTAGTATTAGGGGATCGGAGTGTCACGTTCCAACACCAAGATAGTAGGGGATCAGAGTGTCACGTTCCAACACCAGGACAGTAGAGGATCGGAGTGTCACGTTCTGACACCAGGATAGTAAGATGAATGAATATTGAGGGGATAGGAGTGTCACGTTCTGACACCAGGATAGTAAAGAGAATGAATCTTGAATCATGCTAATATACTCAGATTTAAAGAACCTGTTTCCCAAATGAGTATGGTGTGGAGGCTTGAGTCCTCATAGATGCGCTTGGTGTTGTGGCCAATGGTAATGGTACTTGTTGTTGTCACCTGTTATGTATCTGGATGGTTTTATGTTATTATTCGATATATATTGCTTTCTATTTTGAGTTGGCCGATGATACGTACTCAGTACTTGTGCCTTGTACTGTCCCCTACTTGTAATTTTCTTCTTTGTTATTTGTGGAGTGCAGCAAACGTGCCATCGACTTCAACTCGTCCTCAACTCTAGCCAGTCTTCATCGCATCAGATTTCAGGGTGAGCTGTTGTTCCTAGCTCAGACTGGATTCTCTCTCATTCAGGTCTTGATGTCCTTGAAGTTCGGACATGGACCATCTGTTTACTTAATTTAACTTCCTAGACACTCTTAGATTTAGTAATTTGAGGATAGAATGTTCTTTTGGTGATGACTTCCAGATTTAGGAAATAATAAGTATTAAATTTTAGAAATTATTTATTGGTTATAATAATGAATTTTAAGTCTTCCGCATTATTTTCTGTTTATTATGGTTGAAATGTTGGGGTTTATATTGGTTGGTTCGCTCACATAGTAGGGTAAGTGTGGGTGCCACTCGCGGCTCGTTTTGGGTCGTGACAAACTTGGTATCAGAGCCTTAGGTTCGTTGGTCTCATCACACAAGAACGGGTCTAGTAGTGTCTTAAAGAACAGTAGGGGGACACCTTTACTTTTCTTTGAGAGGCTATAAGACATTAGGAAAAATTCCATTCTTTCTTTCTTTCGTGCTATTACTTGGATCCAATTGGTATCTAGGTGATAAAAAATTGGTGTCTGACCATCTTCACTCTATTTCGCAGATGGTTAGAACTAGAGCAACAACTGCACCAACACCAACACCGGCAACACAAGATGCGTCTGAGCCAACCATTGGGATTGTAACTCGAGGAGGAGCAGTGGGAAGAGGCCGTGGTAGAGGTCGCGGGAGGACGTCTTCTAGAGGAAGAGGACAAGCACCTGGCCTTGCTAGTACTAGGGCGGTGACTCCTCCACCGACTGAGGAAGTATTAAGAGAGGGGGAGGAAGGGGAGAATGAACAAGTGCAGAATGAGGGATTACCACCCCAACCTACCCCAGAGATGATTAATCAGGTTCTTGCTTATCTTAGCGGGTTATCTGATCAAGGCCAGACACCTCCAGTGTTTTCTGCACCAGCACCTCAGGTTCCGGGAGTACAACATGCAGCTGTTGTGGCTACCCGCATGGATGCCTCATTGGAAATAGGCACGTTTCCTCAGTTGACTACAGGGCCTATAATGGCAAGCGATCAACATGAACTTTTCATTAAGTTCTTGAAGTTGAAACCTCCAGTTTTCAAGGATGCTGAATCTGAGGATGCCTATGATTTTCTAGTTGATTTTCATGAGAAGCTACATAAGATGGGCATAGTGGAACGATTCGGTGTTGAGTTTGTGACCTATCAGTTTCAGGGAAATGCCAAAATGTGGTGGCGATCGTATGTTGAGTGTCAACCAGCACAGGCACCACCCATGACTTGGGCATCTTTCTCTAGCTTATTTATGGAGAAGTATATACCCCGGACTTTGAGGGATAGGAAGAGAAATGAGTTCCTGAGCCTAGAGCAAGGCAGGATATCAGTTACTGCTTATGAGGCTTAGTTTCGTGCATTATCCAGGTATGCAACCCAGCTTTGCTTCAGTCCACAAGAGCGGATTCACCGTTTTGTGAAGGGATTGAGGTCAGATTTGCAGATTCCAGCCTTACACGTAGCTACTGCAGCAAAATCCTTTCAGGAGGTGGTAGATTTTGTGATAGAAGTGGAGGGAGTGGAGCCAGACGACTTCACCATGGCATCGACACCTAAGAAGTTTCGTAAGGGAGGTGAGTTTGGTGGGTCTTACTCCAGAGGACAGAGTTCAGGAGGTTACCCAGCCCGACCTATTCAGTCTTCACTGCAGGCTGTAGCTGGGGGTCCACCGCAGACCGGTCAACACTTCTCTAAGTTTAGGTGTTATCCCCAGACTCCGTTGTTCTCACAGAGACGTATGTTTGAACCCAGAGAGTGTTATGGATGTAGGGATACTGGACATATTAGGAGGTATTGTCCAAAACAGAGTTACAGACCCCCAATAGTTAGAGGTAGAGGTGGTCATGGAAGAGGCCGCTATGCTGGAGGACGGGGTGGCCAAGGTAATGGAGGTCACCAAATCAACCGGGGTGGCGGGCAAACTGGAACCACTGCAGTGCAACATAGTAGGGGCAACGGGCAGACATGTGATAGGACCCATTGTTATACTTTCCCTGGGAGGTCTGAAGCGGAGACATCTGATGTTGTTATCACAGGTAATCTTTTGGTTTGTGATTGCATGGCTTCGGTATTATTTTACCCTGATCCACATTTTCATATGTATCTTCCTCATTTGCTACTGGTTTTGATTTACATTGTGATTTGCTTGACATGACTATACGTGTCTCTACTCCGGTGGGTGAGTCTGTGATAGTTGAAAAGGTGTATAGGTCTTTTCTTGTAACTTTTGTGGGGAGCAATACTCATGTAGACTTGGTTATCTTAGAAATGGTTGATTTCGATGTAATTCAGTGTATGACTTGGCTTTCTCCAAATTTTGCAATCTTAGATTGTAATGCTAAAATTGTAACGTTGGCCAAGCCTGGGATAGATCCGTTAGTGTGGGAGGGTGACTACACTTCCACTCCAGTTCGTATCGTCTCCTTTCTTCGTGCTAAGAGAATGGTTAGTAAAAGGTGTTTAGCTTTCTTGGCACACCTCAGGGATGATACTACCCAGTACCTTCAATTGAGTCGGTTTCGATAGTCCGTGAGTTTCTGGATGTGTTTCCTGCAGACCTTCCTGGTATGCCACCGGATAGGGATATTGACTTTTGCATTAATCTCGAGCCGGGTACTCTCCCCATTTCCATTCCCCCTTATAGAATGGCTCCCGCCGAGTTAAGAGAGTTAAAGGCCAAACTTCAAGAGTTGTTAAGGAAGGGCTTCATTAGACCAAGTGCATCCCCTTGGGGTGCTTCTATTTTATTTGTGAAGAAGAAGGATGGAAGTTTTCGGATGTGCATAGACAACAGGCAACTGAATAAGGTAACTGTTAAGAACAAGTATCCTATTCCTCGCATCGATGATTTGTTCGATCAGTTACAAGGTGCTTGTACCTTCTCAAAAATCAATTTGAGATCTGGTTATCATCAATTGAAAATATGGGCAACAGATGTGCCAAAGACTGCTTTTCGGACCAGGTATGGGCATTATGAGTTTTTAGTAATGTCTTTTGGGCTTACAAATGCCCCTGCTGCTTTCATGAGCATGATGAACGGGATTTTTAAGCCATATCTGGATCTCTATGTCATTGTATTCATTGATGATATACTGGTATACTCAAAGAGCAGGAAAGAACATGAGGAGCACTTGAGAATTGTATTGGAAATGTTGAGGGAGAAAAAGCTTTATGCCAAATTCTCCAAGTGTGAGTTTGGCTATATTTAATGTCCTTCTTGGGGCATGTGGTTTCTAAGGATGGAGTGATGATGGATACTTCTAATATTTAAGAATTGAAGAGTTGGGTAAGACCTACTAATGTTACAGAGGTAAGGAGCTTCGTTGGTTTAGCTAGCTACTACCGTCGATTTGTCAAGGGATTCTCTTCTGTTGCTTCCCAATTGACAAACTTGACTAAGCAGAGTGTTCCATTTGTATTGTCGGATGAGTGTGAAAAAAGCTTTCAGAAGCTCAAAACTTTGTTGACTACTGCACCAATTCTTACCCTGCCAGTGGAAGGTAAGAATTTCATTGTTTATTGTAATGCATCCTATTCCGGTTTGGGTGCAGTGCTAATGCAACAGAAGAATGTAATTGCTTATGCCTCGAGGCAATTAAAGGTGCATGAACGTAATTATCCGACCCATGATTTGGAGTTGGCTGCCGTAGTTTTCGCATTAAAGCAATGAAGACATTATCTATATGGGGTTAAGAGTGAAGTCTATACAGATCATCACAGTTTACAGTATGTCTTTACTCAAAGAGATTTGAATTTGAGACAGAGGAGGTGGATGGAGCTACTGAAGGACTATTATATCACTATCTTGTATCATCCGAGAAAAGCTAATGTCGTGGCGGATGCTTTAAGTAGAAAGGCAGGAAGCATGGGAAGTCTAGCTCACTTGCAGGTTTCTAGACGCCCATTGGCTAGAGAGTTCAGACTCTGGCTAATGACTTTATGAGGCTAGAAGTACTAGAGAAGGGAGGATTTTTGGCCTGTGTGGGGGCAAGATCTTCCTTTCTTGACAAGATTAAAGGAAAGCAGTTTACTGATGAGAAACTGATCCGAATTCGAAATAAGGTATTGCGAGGAGAGGCTAAAGAAGCAAAAATCAATGAGGAAGGCGTTTTGTGAATCAAGGGAAGGGTATGTGTACCCCACGTCGATGAATTGATTCACAATATTCTTACAGAGGCTCATAGTTCAAGGTATTCTATACATCCTGGTGCAACCAAGATGTATCGTGACTTAAAGCAACATTTTTGGTGGAGTAGGATGAAGCGTGACATTGTTGATTTTGTTGCTCAATGCTCGAATTGTCAGCAGGTAAAGTATGAACACCAGAGGCCTGGAGGGACACTTCAGAGAATGCCCATTCCTGAATGGAAGTGGGAGATAATTTCAATGGACTTCGTAGTTGGTCTTCCAAAGGCAATGGGTAAGTATGACTCCATTTGGGAAATTGTTGATAGGTTAACTAAGTCTGCTCACTTCATTCCGGTTAAGGTGACTTATAATGCAGAGAAGTTAGCCAAACTTTATATCTCAGAAATTGTTCGATTGCACGGATTCCACTTTCCATCATATCAGATAGAGGTACGCAGTTTACTTCAATGTTTTGGAAAACATTGCATGCTGAATTAGGTACTAGGTTGGATCTTAGTACTGCATTTCACCCTCAGACTGATGGTCAGTTTGAGCGAACGATTCAGGTTTTGGAGGATATGCTTCGTGCATGTGTGATAGAGTTTGGTGGTCATTGGGATAACTTCTTACCCTTAGCAGAGTTCTCATACAACAGTAGTTATCACTAAAGTATTGATATGGCCCCATTTGAGGCACTGTACGGGAGAACATGTAGGTCTCCCATTGGGTTGTTTGATGCATTTGAGGTTAGACCTTGGGGTACTGACCTTCTGAGGGAATCGTTAGATAAAGTGAAATGCATTCAATAAAAGCTTTTAGCGGCTCAAAGTAGACAGAAGGAATATGCAGATCCAAAGGTTAGGGACTCGGAGTTTATGGAGGGTGAGCAAGTTTTGCTGAATGTTTCGCCCATGAAAGGGGTGATGCGGTTTGGTAAGCGAGGTAAGCTTAGTCCGAGGTATATTGGTCCATTTGAAGTTTTGAAGCGCGTGGGGGAGGTAGCTTACGAATTAGCCTTGCCCCCAAGGCTGTTAGGAGTGCACCCGGTATTTCATGTGTCTTTGTTGAAAAGATACCATGGGGATGGAAACTACATCATTCGTTGGGATTCAGTTCTTCTTGATGAAAATTTGTCTTATTAGGAGGAGCCTGTTGCCATTTTAGATAGAGATGTCCACAAGTTGAGACCAAGGGAGATTGCATCCATCAAGGTTCAATGGAAGAATCGGCCAGTTGAAGAGTCCACTTGGGAGAAGAAGGCTGATATGCAAGAAAGATATCCACAACTTTTCACAGATTCAGGTACTCTTTCTCTCCCTTGTTTTTCTTCTTGTGATCATTCGAAGATGAACGATGGGTAAATTGGTATCTATTGTAACGACCTGTTTAGTCGTTTTGAGCAGTAGAGTTTATTTCTGGTAATAGCTGTCTGGGTCGACGGATCCCACAACGGACCGTCATGGGTACGACGGACCGTCGAGGGGGTCCCGTTCCAAAACACTTAGACTCTGGAAATTTTGGTACTGAGATCGACTCTCTGAACTTCACGACAGAATGGAAGGACGGACCGTCGTTTGCACGACGCACCGTCACAAATCTTTCCACAGAATTAACTCTTTGAACTTTGTGACGGACCTGCAGTACGGACCGTCACAGTCATGACGGACCGTCACAGGCTGCGTAACCCTGACATGGTCGGATTTTTGTTAAAAGTTTTTAAGGGGTGTTTAGGACTATTCCTGCTTATGATTATAAAGCTAGTGGTCTAATGTTAATAATTCAATTAATTCGGGGTTAAAGGAGATAACCTTGAAATAAATAGTGGGTTACTTTTATCATCTTTGATACTTAATTATATGGTAATTAGGGTAAAACAAATGGAATTTGAAAGAGGAGAAAAATTAAAAAGAAAAGAAGAGAGAAACGAGCGAGAGAAAGAGAAGAACGCAGAGTAAAGCAAAGGTTTTGGGGGATAGCTTGCTTGATCACGATTCCTTTGGTGGAGGTAGGTTATGGTTTATGCTATCTCATAGTAAACTCTAAATAGCGATTGATATGTATTGTATAGTATCGTAAAGTTGTCTATATGCTTAATTGTGTGGTTGCATGATGTGATTGTATAATTGTGATAAAATTAGTGTAATGAGGTTGTTGAATCTTAAAACTTAAAACCTCTCTATTAATGATGATGTCTTGGCATAAAGAAAGCTTGATGAACTGGGAATTAATGAGATTAGGGGATCGGGTGTCACGAACCGACACGTAGTATTAGGGGATCGGAGTGTCACGTTCCGACACCACGATAGTAGGGGATCGGAGTGTCACATTCCGACACCAGGACAGTAGAGGATCGGAGTGTCACGTTCCGACACCAGGATAGTAAGATGAATGAATATTAGGGGATAGGAGTGTCACGTTCCGACACCAGGATAGTAAAGAGAATGAATCTTGAATCATGATAATATACTCAGATTTAAAGAACCTGTTTCCCAAATGTGTATGGTGTGGAGGCTTGAGTCCTCATAGATGCGCTTGGTGTTGTGGCCAATGGTTATGGTACTTGTTTTTGTCACCTGTTAAGTATCTGGTTGGTTTTATGTTATTATTCGATATATATTGCTTTCTATGTTGAGTTGGCCGATGATACCTACGCAGTACTTGTGCCTTGTACTGACCACTACTTGTAATTTTCTTCTTTGTTATTTGTGGAGTGCAGCAAACGTGCCATCGACTTCAACTCGTCCTCAACTCAAGCCAGTCTTCATCGCGTCAGATTTCAGGGTGAGCTATTGTTCCTAGCTCGGACTTGATTCTCTCTCATTCAGGTCTTGATGTCCTTGAAGTTCGGACATGGACCATTTGTTTACTTAATTTAGCTTCCTAGACACTCTTAGATTTAGTAATTTGAGGATAGAATGTTCTTGTGGTGATGACTTCCAGATTTTGGGAATAATAAGTATTAAATTTTAGCAGTTATTTATTGGTTATAGTAATAAGTTTTAAGACTTCCGCATTATTTTCTGTTTATTATGGTTGAAATGTTGGGGTTTAGATTGGTTGGTTCGCTCACATAGGAGGGTAAGTTTGGGTTCATCTCGCTACTCGTTTTGGGTCGTGACAAACAATCACAAGATCAGCAAAACACATGTTCAAGTTCATCAATAAATATGTGCAATGCCATGAGATGCAATGTCAAATATCATGATGCATGTCTTTCTTAACGATACACACCCGCTGTCTCTCAGTCCGGGACCCATGGGGGACATATCTGTCCATGCATCTGTAGCAGCGCACGACACGACCCTCGATAACAGTAACCATCGCGGCGCGCGATACGTCCCTCAAATTATAATATTCCTCACGGCGCGCGATACGAACCTCGAAATGATACATCCTTATACCACAATCATGTCTCAGATACAATGCAATTGACATGCGCAAATGAAAATGAGGAGATAACCATTTTTATAACAAAGAACAATTTACAGCAAGGAATACCACACTGACAAACAAGCAACAAGTCCCCAAATCGTTCGCAACACCACACAAGGAAATACACGAATTTCATACGCTTAACAAGAGTTTAGAAATCCACTTGCCTTAACCACTCGACTAATCACTCTGGGACTTGAGCCTTCCCTTTCCGTTGAGCTTCCAAATCGATGCAATCTATGCAAGTATATATATTCACAATAAGGTTTCACAACTAACAACACTCACACTTTATAATCAAGTTCGTTATTCTTGATGTCAACTAACATTTCAACTATTATATTTTCCAAGTTCCAAGTCTAAGGTTAAGTCCCTCCTTTTTTTCTTCAATACCAACTCTAATAATCCACCAACAATTAAATTATCTATCTTAGTATAACAAACTTAAATTATAATATGCTAACAATAGTAAGGATATTTCTATAAATTTACTCTCCAATACTTCCATCTTGTCAAAGGCTTAATCAGTAGAGGTCACTATCCTGATACATTCTCAACTTCACAAAATACAAATTTTTATATATATTTTCCTTTCCAATCACTTCCAACAACCCAATTTAATAATATTTTATTTTTATAATGTGAACAATAAGAAAAGAAAAATAAATAAAAGAAAAGAAAATATTAAAGTTGATGATTTTACGAAATGGAAAAAAAAGAATAAAAAAATTTGCAGATTTAATAATCTTCATCCAAATTTTTGCCAAACACACAAATATAAGATCATATCTTGGCAATCATTGACAATGATTAGGTTATTATTATTATTTTAATTTTTTTTTGTTTACAACCATCAAAAATATTATTAAATAATTAAAATTTTAAAGGTTGGCTAACTCTCTTTCTTCTTACCAATCAATCTTATATAAAAACATATGAGTGCAACAATTAAAGAAATTAATGCGGGGGGAAGAAATACCTGGAGCAGTTCATAGCCGCAATGCCGAAAACCCTTCGCCCTTTTCTTCTTTTCCTTTTTATTTTTTTTTTAAAATTAGTTATGTACTAAAAGTGATAAATTTTACTCACTTATTTTAACATATGAGGGACAATTGGTATAGGATCTTAAATAAATCATCACATTAGCTCACTAACTATTGATTAATTAATTATCTATGACCACCCATCCATTAATTAATTCAAGTTAAGAAAATATTCAAAATTTCCAAAAATGACCTTACGGGTCATTACATTATCCACCACTAAAAATCATGTTCATCCTCGAACTTAAAGTAAAATAAAGTACCTGATGCTTAAAAAAGTTGAGGATATCTGGCACGCATGTCAGACTCTGTCTCCCAAGTTGCTTCTCTTACTGAACGGTGCTTCCATTGCACCTTTACTGAAACAAGATCCTTGGTCCTAAGCTTTCGGATTTGCCTATTCAATATAGCTATAGGCTCCTCCTCATATGTCAAGTCTGGACCCAGCTCCACAGAATCGAGTGAAATCACATGAGATTCATCTGGAATATACTTCCGAAGAATAGAGACATGGAAAACAGGATGAATTGCCGACAAACTAGGTGGCAAGGCCAACTTATACGCCACCTCTCCCACTCGGATCAAAATCTCAAAAGGTCCAATGAACCTAGGGCTAAGCTTGCCCTTCTTTCAAAACCCCATCACACCCTTCATAGGTGATACTCCGAGACATACATGATCACCCTCCATAAACACTGAGTCTCTAACTCTCCGATCTGCATAACTCTTCTGTCGACTCTGGGCTGTCAACAGTCTATACTGAATCATACGAACTTGTTCCATAGCATCTCTAAGCAAGTCTGTATCCAAAGAGTCCATCTCTGCCGAATCAAACCAACCAATCAGAGATCTACACTATCTACCATACAATGCCTCAAATGGGGGCCATTTGAATACTAGAGTGATAACTGTTATCATAGGCAAACTCCGCTAAGGTTAAATGTCAATCCCATCTTGCACCAAAATTGATCACACACGCTCAAAGCATATCTTCCAATACCTGAATGGTCCGCTGAGATTGACCATCTGTCTAAGGGTGAAATGCCGTACTCATATCTAACTGAGTACCCAGACCATGTTGTAATGCCTTCCAGAAGTGAGAAGTAAATAGTGAACCTCGATCTGATATGATAGAAACAGGAACTCCATGTAGTCGCACAATCTGACTAATATATAGCTCGGCTAACTTTTCTGTTGTATACTTCACCCGAACCGGGATGAAGTGGGTAGACTTGGTCAGACTATCAACAACAACCCAAATAGAGTCATAACCACCCACTGGGGTAGGAAAACCCACAACAAAGTCCATAGTAATCCGCTCCCACTTCCAAGGAGGAATAGGCATCCTCTAAGATACACCCCCGGGCCGCTGGAGCTCACACTTGACCTGCTGGCAAGTCAAACACCTCGAAACAAAATCTGAAGTATCTCTCTTCATCCCACACCACTAGTAATGCTGACTCAGATCATGATACGTCTTTGCCGCTCCCGGATGGATGGAATACCGAGAACAATGGGCCTCCTCAAGAATCAATCTAATCAAATCGCCTGTCCTAGGCACACAAATTCGGCCTCCGATCCGCAAGACACCATCAGAATCATGGACAACCTCCTTAACTTCACCTCTCAATACTTTGTCTCAAATGAGACATAATTTTTCATCATCAAACTGGTGTGCACGGATTTTCTCGACTAAAGAAGACCGAGCCTCAATAAAAGCAATCATCCCATCACTCTCTTCTGAAATCTGCAAGCGGACAAGACTATTAGCTAATATATGCACGTCTCTAGCCAATGGTCTCTCCTCAATACTAAGCGTTGCAAGACTACCCATGCTAGAAGTCTTCCTACTCAAAGCATCGGCCACAACATTGGCCTTTCCTGGATGATACAGAATGGTCACATCATAGTCCTTCAGCAACTCAAGACATCTCCGTTGCCTCAAGTTCAAATCCCTCTGGCTAAAGATATACTAAAGACTCCGATGATCAGTGAAGATCTCATAATGCACTCCATACAAATAATGACGCCATAACTTAAGTACAAATACCACAGCCGCCAACTCCAGATCATGAGTAGGGTAGTTTTTCTCATGGGACTTCAATTGCCTAGAAGCATAAGCAATCACTTTCCCCTTCTACATAAACACACCACCCAAACCAACTCCTGAAGCATCACAATACACAGTAAAGTCTACACCTTCCTCATGTAGAGTCAACACAGGAGCAGAAGTCAACAAAGTATTGAGTTTTTGAAAGTTCTACTCACACTCATCAGACCATTGAAAATGCACATCCTGTCGAGTCAATCTAGTTAATGGAGCTGCAATAGTAGAGAAACTCTGAACAAATCGTCGATAGTAGCCTGCCAATCCACAAAACTCAGAATCTCAGTAGGTGAAGTAGGTCGCGTCCAGCCTCTAACTGCCTCAATTTTGGCCGGATCTACTCTAATACCCTACTTGGACACCACGTGTCCCAAGAATGTCACAGAAGTAAGCCAGAACTCACACTTTGAGAACTTGGCATACCATTTCTCTCCTCTAAACCTCTGAAGTACAATCCTCAGGTGTCGGACATGGTCCTCCTCAGTCTTGGAGTAAACCAAGATGTCATCGATAAAAACAATCAAAAAAGAGTCAAGGTATGGCCGAAACACCCCATTCGTCAACTCCATGAATTCTGCTGGGGCATTAGTCAATCCGAATGACATCACTAGAAACTCATAATGCCCATACCGAATTCGAAAAGTTGTCTTAGGGATATCTGATGCCCTAATCTTCAACTGATGATACCCAGACCTCAAATAAATTTTATAGAACAGTGATACTCCTTGTAACTGATCAAATAAGTCATCAATACACGGAAGAGGATACTTATTCTTCACTGTTACCTTGTTCAACAGTCTGTAATCAATACACATCCTCATAGTCCCATCCTTCTTCTTCACAAACAATACAGGGGTGCAGGTGATACACTAGGGCGAATAAAACCCTTACACAATAAATCCTTCAACTGATCCTTCAACTCTTTCAACTCTGCTGGATCCATACGGTATGGAGGATAGAAATAGGCTTAGTGCCCGACTTCAAATCAATAGCAAAATCGATATCCCAATCAAGAGGAACACCTGGAAGGTCAGAAGGAAATACATCGGGAAACTCCTGAACCACGGGAACATTGTCCATGGGAGTTGGTTCAACACTAGTATCCCGAATAAACGCAAAGTAAGACAAACACCCCATCTCAACCAATCTCTGAGCACGGATAAAAGAGATAACCTTGCTAGGATAACAACTACTGACACTCTTCCACTAAACCCTCGGAACACCAGGCATTGCTAAAGTCACAGTCTTAGCATTACAATCAAGGACAGCTTGATAAGGAGAAAGCCAATCCATACCCAAGATAACATCAAAGTCTACCATCCCCAGAATGATTAAGTCTACACAAGTGTCATACCCAGCCAAAGAAATAAGACAGGATCGATACACTCGATCCACTACTAAGGGCTTACCCACGGGTGTAGAAACATGAATAGGTACAGTCATGTTATCACATATCATATCAAATTTAGCAGCAAAATACGTAGACACATAAGAGAATGTAGAACCTGGATCAAACAACACAGACGCAGGTCGATGGCATACTGGGATGATACCTGTAATAACAGCATTAGAGGTCTCCGCCTCAGGTCTCCCGGGGAAATCATAGCAGTGGCCTCCTCGTCCACCTCCATCCTGGGTGGTACCTCTACCCCCACTCTGCTGAGCTGCAACACCACTACTAGAAACTCTATCACCTCTACCTGACTGAACTCTGCCACAACCTCTACCCTGAAGTTCTGGTGGTCTAGTCTGGAATGAAGAATTAGGTCGAGGCCCACCACGACCCTTTTGTGAAGTACACTACCGCATTAGATGATCGGGATCTCCACAAGTAAAACAAAATCTTTGACCTGGGAACTGTTGTGTGGACCCTGGAAACCCACTATAATTTCCTCGCCATGTAGGTTGCTGCTGTGAACCGTACGAGCCCTGACCCGGGCCATAAGAACCCTTAGATGTCTGGCCACCCACAAATGACGGCATAGATTCATGAATAGATCCCCGCTGCTGAAAAGAACCACTCACTCTCTATGATCCCCCTACCTCCAGATGAGGAACCATGAAACTGACTGATATACGAGCACTTTTAGGTTCCCCAAACTCCTCTCTCTTCATCAATTCTGCCTCTTTGGCGGCGCTCACAATAGACTGGAAAGAAGCCCCCAACCTAGATGTCTAAAACACGGCTGACCTGATAGAGAAAGTCAATCCCTTCACAAATCTACGGATTCTCTGTGTCTCATTTGGAATAATGGCCAACGCATGCCTAGACAATTGGCAAAAACGCGTCTCATACTCTGTAACCGATAAACCATCCTGTCTCAGACTCTCAAACCTCAAGCGACTCTCATCTCTCACGCTCCATGGGATAAAACGATCTTGGAATGCACTAGTAAACTGCTCCCAAGTCACTGGAGGAGATCCAACTGGCAAACCCCCTGAATAAGTCCTCCACCAGTCTCTCGCTGGTCCACGAAGCTGGAGTGTAGCATATCGAACCCCATGTGACTCAGCTAATCCAACCACATCTAGTAACTCTCGGCGGGTAGTTAGAAACTCTTGAGAGTCCTCGCTTTTCCATCCCGGAAATTGAGGTGGGTCCATCTTTGAAATCTCTCATACCTACGCTTCTCATCCTCTGTCAGAACAACCATCGATGCAACTTGACCACCAACTGCTGGTGCAACATCATTCTGAACCGCGGGATCTACTGATAGTTGCCCCACCGCATCCTGAACAACTAGAGCTTGTTGCTGCTCTTGGGTCTGAGCCCCCTCTCTAGTACGAGAGTCATGTGGTGTGGTAGTTGCACCACCACCCTGAGAAAAGCCCTCTAGCACACTTAACACCCTCAATAGTGTATCCTGAAGAAAAGGTGTGACTACAGGATCTAGAGGAACCTGGTCCTCTCTGCCATCAATCTGAGGTTCTGCAGAGACCTCTCTAACACGACCTCTCACCGGTGCTGCTCCACGTCCATGACCTCTGGCTACTGTCGTACTACTAGCACGACCTCTAGCTCGAGATCTACCCCTACCTCTAGCTGCGGCCTCAACAACTGCCTCGGGAAGTGCCTCCCCTCTACCACCAGTAACATTAGTTCTAGTCCTCGTCATCTGTCAAAAGAGTATACAACAACTCTGTACTAAAGAAGTTGACTACGCACGATGAGAAAGAATGAACAAAAAATAAGTTTCCTTGTAATCCTCGTAGCCTCTCAAATATAAGTACAGACGTCTCCGTACTGATCCTTGAGACTCTACGTAGACTCGACTTGTATACACGTGAGATCTATGAACCTGGGGCTCTGATACCATTTTTTCATGACCTAAAAAAATAGGTGTGATGACACTCGTCTAATCCCACCAAGACAAGTCAGCCTAAAACCCAATATCTAACAAAGTGCGGAAGTAAATGACAATCCAACAATAATTCCTATTATGAAACCAAGTAATATTAATCCAATCCCCAAAATCAGGTTTCACGTGCACAAGCCTCTAATGTAAATATTAGAATTGAAATAATATAGAAGTCTAAAATGAAGTTGTCTTTCAAGTAAATACAAAGTCATAAACTCGAGTAGCAAAGTTCGCTTAGATGACAAGCAGCTACCTCACAATCCTCCACAAGATGCCTCAGAAACGAAGAGAATGGAAGGTATCACGAAAATTCGGGCTCGTAACCTACAAAAAAAATTGTAGAAGCAAGGGGTGAGTACCTAACCACGCGGTACCCATCAAGCAAACCTCTAAACACAAGTTAAGTGAACAAAATATGGGTACTCCTCATGCCCTATCTAAACCTCCACGCTACAGCCTAACAGTTTACCAAACACACCACTCAATAACCACACTCTATCAGTTTACACATTCTCAATAATATTTCAATATTCAATAGTCACAAGCTTCACAGAGAAACAATCACAAGATCAGCAAAACACATGTTCAAGTTCATCAATAATAAAATGTGCAATGCCATGAGATGCAATGTCAAATATCGTGATGCATGTCTTTCTTAACGATACACACCCGTTGTCTCTCAGTCCGGGACCCATGGGGGACGTATCTGTCCATGCATCTGTCGCGGTGCACGACATGACCCTCGATAATAGTAACCATCGCGGTGCGCGATACGTCCCTCGAATTATAATATCCATCGCGGCGCGCGATACGACCCTCGAAATGATATATCCTTATACCACAATCATGAGACAGATACAATGCAATTGACATGATCAAATGAAAATGAGGAGATAACCATTTTGATAACAAAGCAGAATTTACAGCAAGGAATACCACACTGACAAATAAGCAACAAGTCCCCAAATCGTTCTCAACACCACACAAGGAAATATACGAATTTCATAAGCTTAACAAAAGTTTAGAAATCCACTTGCCTTAACCACTCGAATAATCACTCTGGGACTTGAGCCTTCCCTTTCCGTTGAGCTTCCAAATCGATGCAATCTATGCAAGTATATATATTCACAATAAGGTTTCAGAACTAACAACACTCACACTTTTGTGTGTTTAATCTTGACCTAAAATTTCACCTCAAATTTATAATCAAGTTCGTAATTATTGATGCCAACTAACATTTCAACTATTGTATTTTCAAAGTTCCAAGTCTAAGGTTAAGTCCCTCCTTTTTTTCTTCAATACAAACTCTAATAATCCACCAACAATTAAATATCTATCTTAGTATAACAAACTTAAATTATAATATGCTAACAATAGTAAGGATATTTCTATAAATTTACTCTCTAATACTTCCATCTAGTCAAAGGCTTAATCAGTAGAGGACACTATCCTGATACATTCTCAACTTCACAAAATACAAATTTTTATATATGTGAACAATAAGGAAAGAAAAATAAATAAAAGAAAAGAAAATATTAAAGTTGATGATTTTACGAAATGGAAAAAAAGAATTAAAAAAATTGCAGATTTAATAATCTGCATCCAAATTTTTGCCAAACACACAAATATTAGATCATATCTTGGCAATCATTGCCAATGATTAGGTTATTATTACTATTTTAATTTTTTTTTGTTTACAACTATCAAAAATATTATAAAATAGTTAAAATATTAAAGGTTTGCTAATTCTCTTTCTTCCTACCATTCAATCTTATATATAAACATATGTGTGCAACAATTAAAGAAATTATTGCGGGGGGTAAGAAATACCTGAAGCAGTTCGTAGCCGCAATGCCGAAAACCCTTCGGCCTTTTCTTCTTTTCCTTTTTATTTTTTTTCTAAATCAATTATGTACTAAAAGTGATAAATTTTACTCACTTATTTAAATATATGAGGACCAATTGGTATAGGATCTTAAATAAATTATCACATTAGCCCACTAACTATTGATAAATTCATTATCTATGACCACCCATCCATTAATTAATTCAAGTTAGGCAAATATTCAAAATTTCAAAAAATGACCTTCCGGATCATTACAATAGCAATGAAAATTTGAGATTTTTGTAATTGAGAAAACTTCTGGGATAGGATGTAATTAGCCTCTAAATATATAAGATTTCTATATTTTATACTATTATTTTCCACAATAAACAACTTCAATATATTACTTAATAATCTTTTTCAAATGTTCATACGACATAAATGTGTCGTTTACAATCCTAATTGAGAAAGTTGAATTCTAAAAAGAAAATCTCTTTAGCAAGAAAATAGAGAATTGCATTAGATTATGAGTTAAAACATTTCGTATTCTAAGAATATGTAAAATGTTGATATCTTTGAAAAAGTTCATCGATCTTCATATATTTTCGCAAGTGATATCTATTTTCTACAACATTATCATCTTCTTTTTGTAATATTTGTACCGTAAGCTTTGCATATGATAAAATACCAATCACTGATCAACCATTTCATAAAGATCAATTCAAAACCTTTCAAATCTCTACTGCTTCAACTATGTATAATGTGTTTTTAGTTTGCTTTGTCGGTGAATTTTGTGACACATTTCATTATTCTCTTCAATAATAGAAACACTTCTATTTATCTTAGTATTAAAATTGAAAGTATTTGTTAAAAGCTTGATTTCTAACTTCCACAACAATTAAAACAATCATAAAATCAAATTTATTTCTATACGCAATAACAAGTATCATAATGTTATATTCCAAAAAAATTAAAAGTATTTATTAATATATTGATTTCTAACTCCACAAAAATAAAAACAATCATGAAAATAATTTTATTTCTATATACGATAACAATTGACATAATATTATATTCTAAATTACAATAATAATTTTCTTTGATACTACACTCTGAATATCATATCGTAAAAGAAAACCTGGAATCTTACCCCCCCCCCCCCACAAAATAACCAATATACTTATTTATTTTTCAAGTTATTATTTATTTTTTAATTTTTTCCCCTATATTTCTCAAGCCCTTTTCTATTGACATTTTTGTTTTTTTGTTTTTTTTTTAACTACTTATCTTTCTTTCATTTGTATTTTAATATTTCTTAGAATTTGAATATTAATTTTTTTTACTGTCAAATTTTTCCTGTAAAATAGTTTATCATATTTGATATCAAGAAAATATTCTATATAAATTTTTCCTGTTAAATAGTCAAACATTCTTATTCTTTTAATCACGTAATTTTATAATCTTCAAATAAATTTAAAAATATCAATACGTCATTTTAAAGATTATTTTAATAATCAAGATACAAATTTAGTGATCAAATTTTCTAACAAATATTAAAGTATGTTTACACATGAATTCTTTAAAGTAGTTTTGGGAGCAAAAATATTAATTCTTCAAACACATTTTATTATAATTTGTTCAAAATTTTCTTTCAGAAATATGTCAAAACAAGTTTAGCATTTATGATTGTTTGTAAAAAGTTAATTAATAGAAACTCTTAATTTTAACACAATAATAAAAGAAAAATTACTAAACTGCACAACTTTATTTTACCTAATTCTAATATTTTCATACTTTTTTATTAAAATTAAAAAATTCTTTTTTTTTTACCCCCAATGATACTTTACTTACTTTTCACATTGAAAAAGTAAAACAAAAGTTTACCTTTCCCAAAATTTTCGCCCAGAACTTTCCCCTAATTTTTTAAGTTAAAAATTCAAAGCAAATTTGAAATTCAAACATTCTTATCCTTAATCATCCGGAATTGAGTCCAAAAACAGGTATATCATCTTCCCTATTACATTTTCTTCAATTTTTTCCTTTTTTTGCATTTTCTCTATTCTTATTATTCTTAAAAATCTATAGTTATTTTCAAGAATTGAAATCTCCGTAGATCTGAGTTATACATCGTTGCATGACAATATAGTCATGACAAACCCATGTTCTAGCAAGAGATATTTGTTAAAGAGCAAACACACATCTAGTTAGAAAGACCCAAAAAACCCAAAGAAAAGGAGTAGAAAGCCGACACCTCCGAGTGTTCCACCAACACTACCAAAGGTGTGTACATTTGATTCCATACCCATCGTGATTTTCATATTTTTTAGTTAGTCTGATGATTCTGATTTTTACGTATCGATTATTTTGTATCAGGGTTTGTATTTTTTTCGTTAGCCTGATGATTTATATGTGTCTATTAAGTATCGTTTATTTTTTATAAGAATTTTGTATTTATTTGTTGGTCTGCTGATTCATTTTTTTTAAGTATTGATTTTTTTCGTATTTATGTGCCCTCATGATAAAGTGATTTATGTGTTAATTTTAGGTATTTTACATATATATTAATGTATTATATATACTATTTAAGTATCAGTTTGTTATATATATTTATTTGTATCTTTATATAAAGAATAATGAAATTATTTGCTATTTGTGTATCTTTTTATGTTGCACACGAAATACAAAGATGTTTAAGTTTGATGTGTTTCTGTTATTTAGTATAAATTTGCATGTAAAATAAGGTATCAACAAATACGGAACACTGTTATGGAAATATGGTATGGACAAAGTCAAGGCAGGATATGTTAGTGATAGCGACGATCCAACAAGGCCAAAGAGCGGGTATACTACACAGGTTGTATTGGTTGATGTTGATTACATAGGTTTCTATTATGTTGAAATTACGTTAATTAATATTTTGTATTACTTCTCTTTTTCGTTCAATCTTTCTAAGTAGTTATTAATTTGAAGAATTTATTTTATAAAATAAAATTAGTTCACAGTACACCTCATACTTTATTTACACAATTATTACACTAAATGATACAAAGTAATTTAATTAAAATGTCGTTGTTTTTCAGTAAATCTCAAAATATGATACTATATTATAATCAGATTCAAAATTTTCATTGAATTATTAAGAGCTTGTTTGGCTCAGCTTAAAAGCTGGTCAAACTGACTTAAAAGCTGGTTTTTGACTTATTTAGCTGTTTGGCAATACTCAAAACAGCTTATTTTAAGTTTAAAAAAAAACTTATTTTAATCCAAAAGTTAAAAGTTGGGGTAAGGGTGCTTTTTTCCCCCAGCTTATAAGCTGTTTTAAGTTGACCACATTTTTACCTTTTTGCCCTTAATATTTTTATACAATCTCCAAATTACCCACATAACCCTAACATGTCTTTCTTCTATTTTTCCCTTTTCACATGTGGATGATAGACAATTACTATTACTAATGAATAAAAATAAAATAAATCTTAAATCTTTCAAGTGATCCATTTAAATTATATATTATTAAAATGTAAAATAAGTTGCACATATAACTTAAATAAAAATTTATATTCCTCTTATAAATAATTTGTGATAATAAAGAAATATGTGAATGATAGACAATTATTATTACCTATGGATGAAACTAAAATAAAATCTTAAATCGTTTTTTAATCTATTGAAATTATATATCTTCAAAATATATAATAAGTTTATATTACTCTTATAAATAATTTGTGATGAGAAAGAAATATGTGAATGATAGCAAAATATAATTATTTATGGCTGTAAAATATAAATTAATTAACTTTTATTATGTTAACAGCTTTTAAGGGTATTTAAGACATTTTGATTTAAAAAGCTGTTTATCAGCACTTATTTGCCAAACACATCAACAACTTTTTTTTAACTTCAGCACTTTTATCCAAACGCATAACTGCTTATTTTAAAAAAAAGTTTTAGCACTTTCAAAAGTATTTTTTAAAGCTGCTTTTATTAAGCCCATCCAAGCGGTCCCTAAGTATATGGTACATATTTTAGTATCAAAAAATAAAATAAGTCTATCTTTAACAATTAATACAAATTATATATATATATATATTAATTTTGTCAACTTTTTGTCTCCAATTATATAAGTTAATTAACAGTACATATAAATTATTTTTGTAACAGTAAGATCTACAAAATAAATGATGATACCATATAAACTTTGTTCAAAGTATACCTGATACTAAATTTACACAATTGTTACACAAACTGATACAAAATAATTTACTCCAAATGTCGTAGTTTTCCAGTACATCAAAATGTATGATACTATATTACAATCAGATACACCAAATCTATAGTATTATTAAGTATATGATACATATTTTATTATCAAAAAATAAATTTGTGTATCTTTAAAAATTAATACAAAATTATGTAATGAATATATTGAGTATCGTTCATCATATTGAAGCATATACTACTCTGTATATATTTAGTATCGCTTGTTGTTTTGCATTGAATAACAAAAATTTTTATCAGATACATTATATATTTACCATTATATGTAAATGAGATTAGACAAGTTATAAATTTGTCAATTTCTTTAAACTTTATATAATACAGTCAAAATTCAGCATTATTTAGTATCAATATACATTTTATAGCTTGAAACATTCACATGGTTTTAATCACATCATATGAAAAAGTTCAAATCTTATTAGCAAATTAATAATATCCAGAAACATTATTACACATCACGCATAAAATAAGAAGAAAAAAAATAATCATCAAGAATTTAGTATCTCTTCAACACACATGATGACACCTGTTGTTGCATCGAAATTAAGTATCTCTTCAACATCTTTTTATGAAGTACCAATGCATAGAGGATACGTTCCGAATCCAACCTCATGTTTCTTAATTTCTATGTACAATTTTAACCCATATCAGTTCGAATACACAATGGAGACAAATTACCTTCAACAACATATCTAATATCGATATTTTTTTTCGATTTATCAATACCCAGCTCATGCCGCAAAGTACTGAAATTATATTCTTGAACGAAATGTTTTCCCTAACCACTATCCAATCAATTTTGTATGCTCATATATATCAACAATTTCCCATATTCTAGAATGTCGTAACAAGATCGTGTCACGACCCAAATCCGGGCGCGACTGGCACCCACACTTACCCTCCTATGTGAGCGAACCAACCAATCTAAACCTTAACATTTCAATATAATATCAACAGAAAGTAATGCGGAAGACTTAAACTCATTAATAAAATCAATAACTATTATTATCCCCAAAATCTGGAAGTCATCATCACAAGAACATCTATCCTCAAATTACTAAAGCTAAGAGTATCTAAGAAGCTAAAAATACATAAAAGCTAGTCCATGCCGGAACTTCAAGGCATCAAGACATGAAGAGGAAGATCCAGTCCAAGCTAGAAGCATTAGCTCACCCTAATATCCGGAGTAATGAAGACTGGCTAGAGTTACTGTTGAGTCGAAGATGACGGCACGTTTGCTGCACTCCACAAATAAACAAGAAGAAAACATAAAAGTAGGGGTCAGTACAAAACACGGGTACTGAGTAGATATCATCGGCCAACTAAAAATAGAAAACAGTATATATTAAGCAATATCATAAAATCAACTAATATCATTAGCATGCAGCATTTACAGTTACCATAACTCTTGGTTACAACACCAAGCACATCGATGAGGACTCACGCCTCCTCATCATACTCATTTGGGAATTAGGTTCATTAGATTTGAATATATTATTATCTTTCAAGATTCATTATCTTTATTCCCCTCGTGTCGGTACTTGACACTCCACTCCTCATATACTATCCTGGTGTCGGAACGTGACACTCCTATCCTCATTCTATCCTGGTGTCGGAACGTGACACCCGATCCATATTCTATCCTGGTACCGGAACGTGGCACCCGATCCATATTCTATCCTGGTGTCGGAACGTGACACTCCGATCCTCATATTCTATCCTAGTACCGGAACGTGGCACCCGATCCATATACTATCCTGGTGTCGGAACGTGACACTCCGATCCTCATATTCTATCCTGGTACCGGAACGTGGCACCCAATCCCCTATTTTAAAAGTAAAGACATGTACAGATTCTTCTAGATTTTTATTTTGGTCATTAATGATACAATTATTGTTTCACCCTTAAATACTATTAAAATTACTAAAATGCCATTGTTTATTAGATATTTTTGGTTTAATGAAAATTTCACACTGTTAAAAAAAATCTATAAAAAATGTGCGTCCAAATTAAATTTCACATCATTATTAGGATACACATGTCATTAAAGAAAATATATTTGATTGTATTGTTATTATAATTCTATTACCACTCTTTTGATGATCTATTTGTTTCATTTTATGTGATACAAGTAATTTTAGGAAAATCAATGAAATTTCTTATATGGTTCTCACATATTTTTAGTTCTCATTTTACAGTGATTCATAATACTTCTTAGTTTTTACGTTATTTTCAAATAATATATGTAACTTTTTTTTTTGTTTTGATAAAAATAAGGGAGTCAACGAAATTTCATTATGTTTTTATAAAAATATCTTAAACTGTTACATTGCGTTTTTAAGCTTCTTTTTTATGTAATTTTCAAATATGTAACAAATTAGATATTAATATGAAGAGTTAAAATTTTCAAATTATTATATTTCATTTTTAATATACGACTCCCTCCTTTTCGATATATATGAACTTATTTTTTAATTTAATTTTAAAATAATAATTTCAGAATTTTAATTTTTTTATATATCATATTTAAAGTCAAAAAATTAATAATATTTCAATAAACAAAATTTTAATATACATTTAAGTTTTAGTTTTAATTTTCTCTGATTTCACCTAATATTATGCTTGATATATAATTATTAAGAATTATTCATAATCATAATTTATTTACTTTTATATAATAAATAGACATCATAATAACTAATAAAAAAATAAAGCAATAACAAAATTGAGGTAATAACTAATAAGAATAATTAAAGATATTTCTAGAACTATTTGATTTTCTTGTTATCATTCTTCATAGATTTTTGTTTGCATGAAGTTACATGTTTTCCTTTGATAATTATTCGCTTCATATATATAAATTTGTTTTTAGAATTACTTATTCTTGAAAGATTTTTGTTAGTATGAAATTAAATTGTTAATCTTGGTCGTCTTTGATACAAATATATCATTCTATTCATTTTTATTTCTAAAGTTACTTTTTAACATTTTTTTTCTTTAATTCCAATCTAATTTATATTATTAATTATATCACACTTATTTATTTTCAAGTATATTAATTAGAACCAAAATAAAGATGACAATAATTAATTCATGATAAATTTTTATATAAAAAGTAATATTTTTAAATAAGCATAATGAATTGAAAAAAATATTAAGAATTAAATTAAAGTAATAGTAAAATAGAGTAATAATAAAATAGATATCACAATAACTCACAAAAGAAAAAAAGTGAAGTAATAACAAAATAAGTTAATGGTAATAATAATAACTTGAGAAGTTTCTAGAACTATTTAATTTTCTTGTTATCATTATTGGTAGATTTTTGTTTGTGTGAAATTACATTTTTGCCCTTGATCATTATTCACTTCATATATAAAAAAATATTTCTAAAATTATGTATTATTTTTCTTAATAGATTTTTATTTGCATGAAATTACATGTATGCCCTTGGTCATCCTTCACTTTACTCTTCTATATAATAGAAAAATAAAAATATATATATTTCTCATATTCATGACTCAAAAAGTCATAATTATATATCTATTTATGGAATTTAACCTATGGCTCAAAATGTCATAATATTATTTCCATTCATGATATTTAATTTATAATGTAAATTGTGTAGACAATATATAAATAGCAAGCCTTACTAATGTTGGAAATCTCATTTTTTCAACAACTTACCCCAAAACAAGTATTTTGTAAAAGACAAACGTAATAAATCACAATTCTTATCTTGTATTCACATTTTAAACTCTATATAATTTCCCCTTTAATTTTTGTAATATCATATTTAATGTAATGATCACAAAGTCAATTTATTTTCTACTATATAAAGAGATCACTAACTATGAACATTTAACATTTCTCTATCTCTACTCATCAATCGAAAGGTGTGTAAAAATCTCTTTTATATATCTCTTTTTCTCTTTGTCTTAGTTATTTCTTATATAAATTGATTGGTAAACAAATATATTAAGACTTTTTCTTTGTGTGTTTTTTTTAATAATTTTTTTTATTGAACAAAAATTTAGCAAAGAAAAATGACAGATTCTGGGAAAAAACAAGTTGGAGAATCATCGACCACCCCAATAAGACAAAGACATTGCACAAGTATGATGTGGAGAAAACTCAACAACTTGAAGAGTAAGAACAATTTTATTTACAAAACTACAAATAGAAAATTGAACCTCCATGTATGTTCAAGTTTTTAAGTTTCGTTTGCTTAAAGATATGGTGTTATTTTCTTAAGAGATATGAGTGATTAAATTAAAAACTCATTACCGGTATGATACTTTATTTTTTTACTTTTTTGCATTAATTTATATTGATTTTATGTTTTCCTTTTTTTCTTTAATAATCTCATTCATATTTAGTAAAAGATCTATATTTTGATTTTGCAATTAAATTGTTTTTGACTGAATTGCTAAAATGATTCAAACATAGTTTTTTTTGGATGATTGATCTACTGTGTACATACAAAAATGGGTTGGATTATTCTTGCTTATTCATTAAAAAGTTTACCATAAAGAGATGTGTTTCTTTAATTTTACTGTCTTAATGTTTTTTGCTAACACATACAGAAATAAAACAATTACTTTCGAATTGATATGATACCTTTTTGAGGCTCAACTAATTTAAATTTACATCAAAATATCTTAACTTGGAGTCTTAGTAATTCAGATTTGCAGAGAAAGAATTACTTTAGGTCCAAGTAATCAGTATTTGAATTGGAATGTCCCACTTTATGACCCAATTAAGTCATATTTTGTATGAAAAAGTCTCATGTTGGGGGTGGGGGGTGGGGACATGTTTCAAGCAAATACGAGGCATCTCTTAAAAAAGATAAATACATAGTTATCACTCCTCAATACCTAGATCAGTATATAATGCCTACTAATCTAAATTCCATTGGGAATTAGGTTCATTTTAGTGGTAAAATCTTCTCTACCGAGGACAACTTTAATTCTGCCACTAGAACCAGAGATCCTAATTAATGATAGAACTTGCTTACCAATTAACCGTATATTTTATTATATTAAAAAAGGTTTTATTAATCTTTTCATTTTAGCTTTATATTTTTTAAAAATATTAAGTTAATAATATATTTTCTTGTGCATATTTTAATGAAGATTTTTCGAGGAATGTCAACGTCCAAGCGAAGACCAACAAAACAAATTGGGCAGAAAAGTTGGGCTTGACTCTAAACACATTGTGGCTTGGTTTCAAAACAAAAGATCGCAAACGAAGGTAATTCTAATTAATTAGTCTTTTTATTGATTAATTATACTTAATTGATTTCTGTTTTTTATTTTTATTTATTATTATTATTATTATTATTATTATTATTGTTGTTGTTGTTGTTGTTGTTGTTGTTGTTGTTATTTACTTCCAATGAAGAGTTATTATGTATTTTTTAATAATTGATTAAAGAAACTGTTGTGCGGAATTTGAGATAATACGAGAAAATATAAACGCGAAAGAACAAGACAACAGATTTACGTAGTTCACCAATAAATTGGCTACGTCCACGGGAAGAGGGGGAGCAGTTTTATTATGGAGAGGCAAAAAACAGAATTACAGAATAGGGTTTGCCATAGCGTCTATATATAGTGCTAAGCTTAGCCATAACAGGCTTGGGCCCAACATACAGAATTGACAGATTCAAGGCATTCAACAAATCTCCACCTTGACTTGAATTGTCCGAACAGATTCTTCAGACGCACTATGATAGTGGCAGGCCTCCCCCTCTTCCTCAGAATTGCCCCGCAGGACAATTAACAGCTTCTGATGTTGAGCAAGTCCAAACAGTGTTGAAACTTGCTCTGTGGAACTGGCTTTGTGAACATATCAGCAGGATTATCAGCAGTTCCTACTTTCTTCACCTTGATTCTCTTCTCACTTCTCAGAAAATGATACTTACGTCAATATGCTTGGTTCTCTCATGATGGACTTGATCCTTTGCTAGACAAATTGCGCTCAAACTGTCACAATACACCGTAGCCTGATCATGATGCAGACCAAGATCACTAACCAGCCCTTTCATCCAAATCCCTTCTTTTGCAGCCTCTGTCAAGGCCATGTACTCTGCTTCCGTAGTAGACAAAGTCACTGTAGGTTGCAAAGTTGCCTTCCAACTGACGACAGATCCTCCAAGGGTAAACACATAGCCAGTCATCGTTCTTCTTGTGTCAACATCTCCAGCATAGTCAGAATCAGAATAGCCAGTAACCAAGCACTGAGTATCACCTCCATAAATGAGACCAACGTCAGATGTACCTCTAAGGTACCAGAAAATTCTCTTCACAGCCTGCCAATGTTCTCTCCCTGGTTGTCCCATGAATCTGCTCACTACACTGACTGCATGTGCTAAATCTGGCCTTGTACAGACCATAGCATACATCAAACTTCCTACGGCACTGGCATAAGGGACTCGTTACATATACTCTTTCTCTTCTTCTGACTGTGGAGCGAACACAGCAGTGAGATAGATATTGACAACACTGGGGGTATCAATAGGCTTAGATGAAGACATGCCAAACCTCTCCAAGACCTTCTGAATGTAGCTTCTCTGTGACAAGAAAATTTTCCTTCTCTCTCTGTCTCTAATGATCTCCATCCCTAGAATCTTCCGAGCGGCTCCCAGATCCTTCATCTCAAACTCAGCACTAAGTAAACCCTTCAGCTTCTGAATGTCATACTTCTTCTTTGCAGCTATCAGCATATCATCTACATAAAGCACCATATAGATGAATGAATCATCCTTGAGCCTATTGTAGTAGACACAACAATCATATGAGCTCCGAGTATAGCCCAACTTCACCATATAGCTGTCAAACCTTTTGTACCACTGCCTTGGAGACTAATTAAGTCCATATAAGGACTTCTTCAACTTGCAGACGTGATTTTCCTTCCCTGGAAGTTGGAAACCATCCGGCTGAGTCATGTATATCTCTTCCTCCAACTCTCCATATAGAAACGCTGTCTTTACATCAAGTTGTTCAAGCTCCAGATTCTGATGTGTAACTATCACTAGTAACACTCGGATGGAAGTATGTCTGACCACTGGTGAGAAGATCTCATGGTAGTCCACTCCCTCTCTTTGGTTGAAACCTCTTGCAACAACCCTGGCTTTATACTTGACTCCTTCTGCTGGTGATATCCCTTCCTTCTTCTTGAAAACCCATTTGCAAGTAATAATCTTTCTCCCCGAAGGCTGTATGACCAGATCCCATGTCTGATTCTTGTGTAGGGACTCCATCTCATCTCCCATAGCAGCAAACCATTTTTCAGAATCAGGACTTAAAATGGCTTCTTTGTAAGTAGAAGGCTCAGATGTATCTACCTCTTCAGCAACCTACAGTGCATAACCCACCATGTCCTCAAAACCATACCTCGTAGGTGGCCGAACTCCAACCCTCCTTGGCCGATCTTGAGCTATACTCTGATGGAAATCTGATGGCATAGATTCTGGGATATCAGTTTCTGTCTGTGGCTCTTGATCCTCATCTTCAGGTTCTTTTAAATCGCTCTCGTTCTGAATGACTTGAAACTCCACCTGTTTATCAAGACTCCCAGTTTTTGACGTAGTTGTAGGCTTCACAATGGTTCTAAGCAGAGAACTTTCATCAAAGACAACGTTCCTGCTCATAATAACCCTCTTTTCTGATGGAGACCAGATTCTGAAACCTTTCACTCCATCTCCGTAGCCCACAAATACTCCCTTTTTAGCTCTTGGTTCTATCTTACCTTCACATACATGATAGTAAGCCGTACAACCAAAAGCTTTCAGATTTGAATAATCAGTAGCTTTTCCTGACCACATCTCTATAGGTTTCTTGCACTGTATGCCTGTATGTGGTCCGCGGTTAATCAAGTAGCAAGTTGTACTAACCACTTCCGCCCAAAATCTTCTATATAGCCCAGCATTAGAGAGCATGCACCTTGCTCTCTCCAAAAGTGTTTGATTCATCCGCTCAGCTGCACCGTTCTGCTGTGGTGTATTTCTGACTGTACGATGTCGAGCAATCCCTTCATCCTTACATAATTGATCAAATTCAGACCAGCAGAATTCCAGCCCATTATGAGTTCGCAACCTCTTGATCTTCTTCCCTGTTTGATTTTCCATCAAAATTTTCCACTCCTTGAACTTCTGGAAAGCTTCACTTTTATGCTTCATCATGTACACCCAAGTCATGCTTGAGTAGTCATCAATAATGGACACAAAGAATCTGCAGCCTCCCAAAGACTCAACACGGCATGGACCCCAACAATCAGAATGAATATAATCGAGTGTGCCTTCTGTTCTGTGAATGGCCTTTGGATACTTGTTGCGATGTAGTTTTCCAAAAACACAATGTTCACAAAACTCTAGGCTCTTAACCTTATGACCAGCAAGAAGATCCTCCTTTGACAGAATTTGCATCCCTCTTTCACCCATATGACCAAGTCTCATGTGCCATAACTTAGTCATATCCTTCTAGTGAACTTCTGACGATGCAACATGGGCTGAACCTGTAACCGTGGAACCTTGTAGAAAATACAAAGTACCATGCATGACACCTTTCAGAATCAGATTTGAACCCTTCCAGAACCGCAAGACTCCATCTTTTCCCGACCAGTTGAATCCCTTGCTGTCCAAAAGACTGAGAGATATAAGATTTTTCGTCATCAATGGAACGTGCCTGACCTCGTTCAATGTGCAGAAGCTACCGTCATGTGTCCTTATCTTGATCGAGCCTGTCCCAACCACCTTGCAGACAGAACTATTGGCCATCGAGATGCTGCCTCCGTCTATCTGTTCATAAGTCGTGAACCACTCTCTCCTAGGACAGATGTGATAGGATGCCCTAGAATCGAGAACCCACACATCTGAATGATTAGTGTGCTCATCCGCAACTAGGGCAATGTCTTCTTCAGAATTGGTGCCTTCTTCAGCAACAGCAGTAGACACTGATTGTTTTTCCGATTGCTTCTTCTTCTTCGGACAATCAAATTTCCAATGTCCCTTCTCCTTGCAGTAATTACAAACATCATCCGGCTTTGCACCCTTCGACATCAGCTTATTTTTCTTTCCATTTTTTTTCCTTCCCTTTCCGCTACTGGTGAACAGACCGGAAGGCTGTATGTCCGTACTTGTGCCGTTAGCCTTATGCCGTAATTCCCTGCTATGAAGGGCCGATCTCACTTCTTCTAGTGACACAGTATCTTTCCCAACAATGAATGATTGAACAAAATTCTCAAACGACATTGGGAGAGATACTAACAGAATCAGGGCAGCATCTTCATCCTCGATCTTCACATCGATATTACACAATTCTAATAACAAAGTATTCAATTGCTCTAAAAGTTCCCTGAGTTGTGTACCTTCAGCCATTCGTAAACCGAATAGACGTTGTTTCAGAAGCAGCTTGTTGGTTAGAGATTTTGTCATGTACAAACTCTCCAGCTTCAACCACAGACCAGCAGCAGTCTCTATATTCGACACTTCTGTGATGACGTCATCCGCGAGACACAACATGATCGTCGAGTGCGCCTTTTCCTCCTGAATCGCCATCTCAGGAGTAACGACGGCGTTCTTGTCTTTCGACAACGGCGCCCAGAAGCCTTGCTGTTTCAACAAAGCCCGCATCTTGATCTGCCATAAACTGAAACTGTTCCTCCCTGTGAATTTGTTGATTTTCACGTTCAAAGCAGACATCTCGAATTCTCCAAGAACACAGATTAACCGAGAGGCTCTGATACCAATTTGTTGTGCGGAATTTGAGATAATACGAGAAAATATAAACGCAAAAGAACAAGACAACAGATTTACGTGGTTCACAAATAAATTGGCTACGTCCACGGGAAGAGGGGGAGCAGTTTTATTATGGAGAGGCAAAAAACAGAATTACAGAATAGGGTTTGCCATAGCGTCTATATATAGTGCTAAGCTAAGCCCTAACAGGCTTGGGCCCAACATACAGAATTGACAGATTCAAGGCATTCAACAAAAACAAAAAAAAATGAGTAGATAAAAGTAGAGACGACTCCATGGCAAGACTATTGAATCGCTTTGGTTAGGCCCCAAATTGCTTCTCTAAATTTTGTTAATGTTTTTGCATGTGTAATTAAATACAACAAAATTATTACTATATTAGTTCATTTACTTCCTCGCCTTTTTAATTTTGTTTCCCTCTTTATACAACTAATTCTATTATTGATGTAGTTTACTTTTATTTTTCTGAATCAGTTATTTATTTGTCTTATTGAATTTATCAATAGATTGGAAATAAGTTATTTGCCTCAGTAATATATGATTTTGATTAAAAAAGTTAAAAGTATTTTTATTCAGCCTTCAATTCAATTGGTAACTCATTAAAAAAAGTTATAGAATCATCTTTAACTATTCAAAATGAATAAAGTCCATTAACATTTTCCAAAACTTATCAAGAAAATTACTAAATGGTCATCATGTTGTATTTCTATTGGAGTTTGAGAATTTAGTTAAAGAAAAACACATCTTACAAATAGAAACTAATGCTTTTTTTTTTTGGAATTCGTTGATGAATGAAAGTGATCTTAAAATATTAAATGGGTGGGTTGAACTAGTTTGAGACTAGTAAAAGTGGGATGAATAGATGAATGAGAGTGTTATAGGTTATTTGGGATGAGTTGAGCTTAAAATGGACCACTACCCAATCTCCCAACTTTAACCAAAAAACTCCTTTTCTTAGTTTTTTTTTTCTTGTTATTTTTCCAATTATCGTATAAACTATATTTTTTCTTCTTTATGGCTACATTTGACATCTCAAGTTTTAGTAAAATCTACAAATATTATATCTTTTTCGAATCTCACTTTGTGTGATTTTATTAGATATATATCAACCACCTTCTAAACCTGCTACCTTCAGTAGCACCCCAATTGATCCCCATCAAAATATGGGTAGCCAAATCTTTCAAAATTTGAATGTGGTGGATAGATAATATTTTTGTGGGCTAATTTTTTTGACCCATGCAGAAATAATCCATCAAAAATATACATTGCATATGAGAAAGAAAATGTGTGTTTGTTCATGTGAGAGCAAAAATTTGAACTTTTAAGCAAAGATGGAGAAAAGATTAATAATTTTTACACATTTTTCTAAAAAGAATCAATTATAGTTCTGGTCCTTTAATTATTATTTACATATACCTTCGATTAATGAAATGTGCACTTTTGATTCTTATTGTAAATATTCCCAAATTTATTATAATTATTGATCTCCCCATGACTTAATTAATCAAGTCTTATATTAAGCTTGTATTGTTAGTTCATATTTAATGATAATATTGTATTGAAAATAGTTCTTAAGACATACAACTTTACATAACAAAATTAGAAATACACATATCAATTAAATTTCAATATAAATGATTTTTTTTCAAATATCAAAAGGACCATAGTCAAAATGTTTCTAAATTTTAGGAATGAAAAATGATATTATCCCAAGATTCTGTTTGACTTCCTAGATATATGTGATTAACTTGTGTTAAATATATATTTCCTTAGGCAAAAGATGACAAATTAGACAACTATACTCTTCGAAAAGAAAAAGAATTTTTCCGTTGTGAGATTATGGCAATGAAAGAGAAGAAGAAAAATAATATGTGCCCACAATGTGATGGTCCATCAATTGGAGAAGAAGAAAGAATGCGTAATTTAGAAAATTTGAAAACGGAAAGTCAAAGGATGAGAGGGGAGGTAAACCTTTAATATTTTTGCTCTTTAATTAACATTTGTCCATGTTTAACTGCTAATGCTTCTGCTAAATTTGTAGATTCACAACCTTCCTCTTATCACCAAATTTGCAAGAATCATTACCTTTAATTTCATAAATCCCCCAAGGTGTAATATAATGTTCAATAACATTATATGAGAATTATACTTAAACTTGGTGCTAAACTAGACACTACATACATACAATGCTCTCAAAATATCCCATCCACAAGAAGTCCAATCAGCATCAGCGTACATACGAAGTTTGTAGTCTGAGTTGCGAAGACTTGAAGTTGATATGACTTTAACAAAACCTTTTTCTATTACTAAGACGATAAGCAGTTCAAAGAACTTTTCATAAGTAAATTCAGGCAAATAAAACTCCCAATAAGGGATTTAGCTTGAAAGGGTTGGTTTGGAATATAAAGGTTTAAAGGTCTGTTGAGAAATAATCTAATTTTGGAGTAGTTTTGAGCCTATGTCGCTATAAGGTGAATTTAACTCCTTTTATAGTGGTATTAGGCCTCTATAGTGAGGTTAAGTCGCAATAAATGCAGAAAATTTCTAAAACAACTCAATATTTTGCAACCTTGTGTTAAGGAAGAGCGGGGGGAAACCGAGAGTGAGTTTCTTCTATTTCCATCAATATAATAAGTAAAGGTAATTAAATGACTGCCCTAGGGGTTGATTATTCGATTTATAGGCGTTAGAATAAATGGTGATTACTTTAGGGGAGAGTTTAGGTTGGTAAAATGGTGGAAAACCTGCGGTGTGGGATTAGGATATAATACATGTCTATTTAGGTCAATTGGGTATGATTATGCGTTATATTGATATTTCCTAGACCAAGGATAAGCTAGGTATCATAACAAGGGAAAACCTCAAGTTCTTTAGAGCATTTTGCGGTTTATTTGAGGTACAGGATGACTGTTTGTTTCCTATTTATGGTCTGCCCAGGTATGTTATGGTCATCCATTCATATTTTATATCACTGGAGTTGGCCGATGATCTATTAGTACACTTTTGAATTTTGTGTATTGATAGTTCATTTGTTCTTTCTCTTTTTGAGTATATGAAAATTTTAAGCGGCTTTTTCGCAACCTCAATTGTGATTCTAACACTTATTAAAACCAAGTGTGACCAACTTCATCTGAGCTACTATAGATTCCTCCATTCCCTCTAGTTCATTTTCCAAAATTAGACTCTTATTGTTTTGGGCTTGCATCTCCACATCCTAGACAATGTAGATGTTTGGTACATGAGTTTTAGTTTCTAGGGTGTTACTTTCGCAAGGTTTGGGGATAATGGTTTTTATTTATGATATTGTTGAAAACTACTCCCTTTTTGTTGTTTAGTTGATGTTATGTTAGTAGATAGTTGGTTCTATCATTCCAGGCTAGTGTTGGTGCCTCTCATGAAGGTTTAGGTCACAATTTGGTTGTTTCATTCTAAGACTCGAAGATCTTGGAAATGATAAAATTGTGAGAGTAGCCTTGCTCCTTATAAAACTTTTCAAATGCCTTATTTTCAAATTCTCCTACATAATCACTTCATATAGAAGTAATGTAGTATCAATGTCTTTCTGTACTTTATCACAGAAGAATTCTAATTTTTTTAAAGTATCGTCTTTATGATCAACAAATATAACCCAAATAAATCAACAATGATAAATGCACATATTTTTTTATCGATGCTCGTACTACATACAATATCTCTAGAAAATGTGTTCACTTATGCTTTAAATGGAGTCTAGGACGGATACATTTTTGTCTCTAATTCCAGTCATTAGTGTTGTTTGGGTGTTTCCTTCAATAACACGTCATGATTTTTAAATCTTACTTTAAGCTTCGCGTCACATAGTTGTTCTGTTCAGAAGATTGTATTTTGATCTATTCACAAGAACAAGATAAACATAAGTAATATTGCAATACTCATTAAAAGTAAAATTACCTTATGCCAATTACAATTCCTTTAGAGTTATTTCCTCGTTTAAAATCATCAATAAATTTAAATAGTTTTTTTGTTGCCTGTCACATGATTTGAACATGCACTAAGAAAATATCATTTTCTTTTTGACTTGTTGAGGTGGTCCTATAATTACTTTTTTGTTAGGTACCCATGGTTACTTGATGAGTTCTTTGGAGTTATATTTGAAACTAGTAGAAATAGGCTTGAGTCTCCAAACCCATCTCGGTAAATAAGAAAAATGAAATTTGAATGCGTAATAGCAAGACTGAGAAAAGGGCTATTCAGGGGAAGATTTGTCGATAAAATATTTCTTACTAGTTAACTTATTGGTAAGAGGAATAGGGTTGTAATAACTCTCCACACTCTAACATCATAAGATTTTATGGATGTTTCCATTTTTACTTCCCAACGAGAGAAATGTTTCTCATTGAAACAACGACATGTTATTTGTCAAGTTCCTTTTTGAAATAATGCTTCAATATTAACTTAGTTTTACATGATCTTTTCTCACTTCATGTTAGGAAATAAGTTACGGATCTTGCTCTGATTACTATTAAAAATTCAAGAGGGCGTGGGGGTCAATTGTCCTTATTCTTCCCTTTTATGCCGACTGGGTGTTTTTCGTAGTTTACTTATGATATACGCAAAACATCTCAACACACATGCAAGAATAAAAATGCGAAATGTAAATTTGACACCAAATATTTTTATATTGGTTGGGATAAAATATTTTCTTCTTATTTGAAATGTTTAAGATGGATACTGGGATTTTGTGGCTATCATATTTTTTACAATGCTTCTCATTTCTCTCTTTTCCTTGGCTTACTCATAGGATTCTTGCAAAATTTTAAGTGAAAATGATATGCTTCATTTTTCTATTCATGATGAAATATATAGCTTCACTTTTTCTATTTTGCAGCACTTAAGAATATCAAGAATCATCTCAAGTTCTCGTGGAATATCTTTTGGGATAGATTCAAATTTGGCACCACTGAGTTCAACTCTTGGATCTCTACCAGATTCCTCAAATGATTACTTGTTGAGCCAAATTGTATGTGGATCTCCCATTCCTTTTGATCAAGAAAATAATCATAACGAAGACAATAAGGTTCAAGCACAATTAATAAATAACAATAACATCCCAATTATGTCCTCATTACCACAAGGAAATTATGGTATTCATCGTGACAATAGGGGAAAATCAATTTTTGATATAGTTGATGCTGGTATGAAAGAAATGCTTGTACTTTTGGATGTGAATGATCCTGTTTGGGTAAAATCATCTGGTGATGAAAGGTGTTTTATACATTGTGAGAGTTATGATAGAAAATTTCCAAATTCATATCGTCCTTATAAATCATCCACTACTCGAATTGAATCATCAAAGCATTTTGGAGTTTTGCCAATGACCGCAACTGAGTTGATCCCAATATTTCTCCTTGGGGTGCTCCGGTGTTATTTGTGAAGAAGAAGGATGGGAGTTTTCGGATGTGCATAGACTACCGGCAGTTGAACAAGGTAACTATTAAGAACAAGTATCCCATCCCTCGCATTGATGACTTGTTCGATCAGTTACAAGGTGCTTGTGTCTTCTCTAAGATTGACTTGAGATCCGGTTATCATCAATTGAATGATACGGGCAATGGATGTGCCAAAGACTGTTTTTCGGACCAGGTATGGGCATTACAAATTTGTAGTGATGTCTTTTGGTCTTACGAATGCCCCTGCTGCTTTCATGAGCTTGATGAACGGGATTTTTAAGCCATATCTGGATCTCTTTGTGATCGTATTTATTGATGATATATTGGTATACTCAAAGATCAAGAAGGAACATGAGGAGTACTTGAGAATTGTATTGGAAATGTTGAGGGAGAAAAAACTTTATGCCAAATTCTCCAAGTGAGAGTTTTGGCTAGATGCAGTGTCCTTCTTGGGGCATGTGGTTTCTAAGGATGGGGTGATGGTGGATCCTTCTAAGATTGAGACAGTGAAGAATTGGGTAAGACCTACTAATGTGTCAGAAATAAGGAGCTTTGTTGGTTTAGCTAGCTATTACCATCGATTTGTCAAGGGATTCTCTTCCATTGCTTCCCAATTGACGAACTTGACTAAGCAGAATGTTCCATTTGTATGGTCGGACGAATTTGAGGAAAGCTTTCAGAAACTCAAGACCTTGTTGACTACTGCACCAATCCTTACCCTGCCAGTGGAAGGTAAGAATTTCATTGTCTATTGTGATGCATCTTATTCGGGTTTGGGTGCAGTGCTAATGCAAGAGAAGAACGTAATTGCTTATGCTTCAAGGCAATTAAAGGTGCATGAACGTAATTATCCGACCCATGATTTGGAATTGGCTGCGGTAGTGTTTGCATTAAAGCAATGGAGACATTATCTATATGGGGTTAAGTGTGAAGTATACACGGATCATTGTAGCCTACATTATGTCTTTACTCAAAAAGATTTGAATTTGAGACAGAGGAGATGAATGGAACTACTGAAGGACTACGATATCACTATCTTGTATCATCCGGGAAAGGCTAATGTTGTGGCAGACGCCTTAAGTAGAAAGGCAGGGAGCATGGGAAGTCTAGCTCACTTGCAAGTTTCTAGACGCCCATTGGCTAGGGAAGTTCAGACTCTGGCTAATAACTTTATGAGGCTAGAAGTAAATGAGAAGGGAGGATTTTTGGCCAGTGTGGAGGCACGATCTTCTTTTCTTGACAAGATCAAGGGAAAACAGTTTGATGATGAGAAACTAGGCCGAATTCGGGATATGGTGTTGCGAGGAGAGGCTAAAGAAGCAATAATGGATGAGGAAGGTGTTTTGAGAATTAAGGGAAGGGTATGTGTGCCCCGTGTTGATGATTTGATCCACACTATTCTTACAGAGGCTCATAGTTCCGGATATTCTATACATCCTGGTGCAACCAAGATGTACCGTGACCTAAAGCAACACTTTTGGTGGAGTAGAATGAAGCGCGACACTGTTGATTTTGTTGCCAAATGTCCAAATTGTCAGCAAGTAAAGTATGAACACCAGAGGCCCGGAGGAACACTTAAGAGAATGCCCATTCCTGAATGGAAGTGGGAGAGAATTGCAATGGACTTCGTGGTTGGTCTTCCAAAGAATATGTTTGACTCTATTTGGGTAATCGTTGATAGGTTAACTAAGTCTGCTCACTTCATTCCGGTCAAGGTGACCTACAATGCAGAGAAGTTAGCCAAAATCTATATCTCAGAAATCGTTCGATTGCATGGAGTTCCACTCTCCATCATATCAGATAGAGGTACGCAGTTTACTTCTATGTTTTGGAGAACATTGCATGCTGAATTAGGTACTAGGTTGGACCTTAATACTGCATTTCACCCTCAGACCGATGGTCAGTCTGAGCGAACGATTCAAGTGTTGGAAGATATGCTTCGTGCATGTGTGATAGAATTTGGGGGTCATTGGGATAACTTCTTACCCTTAGCGGAGTTTTCATACAATAATAGCTATCACTCAAGTATTGATATGGCTCCATTCGAAGCATTGTATGGGAGGAGATGTAGGTCTCCCATTGGTTGGTTTGATGCATTTGAGGTTAGACCTTGGGGTACTGACCTTTTGAGGGATTCATTGGAGAAAGTGAAATCTATTCAAGAAAAGCTTTTAGCGGCGCAAAGTAGGCTAAAGAAATATGCAGATCGAAAGGTTAGAGACTTGGAGTTTATGGAGGGTGAGCAAGTCTTGCTGAAGGTTTCGCCCATGAAAGGGGTGATGCGGTTTGGTAAGCGAGGTAAGCTAAGACCAAGGTATATTGGTCCATTTGAAGTTCTGAAGCGCGTGGGGTAGGTAGCTCATGAACTAGCCTTGCCCCCAGGACTGTCCGGAGTGCATCCGGTGTTTCATGTGTCTATGTTGAAAAGATACCATGGGGATGGAAACTACATTCTCCGTTGGGATTCAGTTTTGCTTCATGAGAATTTGTCTTATGAGGAGGAACCTGTTGCTATTCTAGATAGAGAAGTCCGCAAGTTAAGGTCAAGAGAGATTGCATCCATCAAAGTTCAATGGAAGAATCGACCAGTTGAAGAAGCCACTTGGGAGAAGGAGGAAGATATGCAAGAAAGATACCCACACCTGTTTTTACAGATTCAGGTACTCCTTTTCGCCCTTGTTTTTCTTCTTATGATCATTCGAGGACGAACGATGGGTAAATTGGTATCTATTGTAACGACTTGTTTAGTCGTTTTGAGCAGCAGATTTTATTTCTGGAAAAACTGGCTGAGACGACGGAACCCACGACGGACCGTCATGGGCACGACGGACCTGGGTCTCGTTCCAAAACACTTAGAATTCTGAAATTTGGGTACTGAAATCGACTCTCTGAACTTCGTGACGAAGTGGCAGGACGGACCGTCACAGGCATTACGGGCCGTCACAGACTCTTCAAGGAATTGAGTCTCTGAACTCTGTGACGGAAGCAGTAGGACGGACCGTCGCTGGCATGACGGCCCGTCACAGACTGCGTAATCCTAGGCTGGGTCGGATTTCTTTAAATGTTTTAAGGGACGTTTTGGACTATTCCTGCTATAATTATAAATTTAGTGGGTTAATGTTAATAATTTAACTAGTTGAGGGTTAAAAGAGATAACCTTGAATTAATTAATGGGTTAATTCACCATCTTTTATACTTAATTATATGCTAATTAGGGTAAAAGAAAGAGGGTTTCAATAAGAAAAAGAAAATAACAGAAAGAGAGGGAGAGAACGATCGAAAGAAGAGGGAAACGAAGAGGAAACAAAGCTTTGGGAAATTGCTTTCTTGATCACGAATCTTCGGTGGAGGTAGGTTATGGTTTTTATGCTATTCGTAGTAAACTCTTAATAGCGAATGATATGTATTAGGTAGTGTTGTAAACCCTTCTATATGCTTAATTGTATGCTTGCATGAATCTGATTATATAATTGTGATGAATAAGCATGATGAGTCTATTGAATCTCTAATTTTAAATTTACCTTGTTAATGATGATGCCTTGGTATAAGTGAAGGCTTGATGAACCAAAGTAATGAGATTGATGATGCCTTGGTATAAGTGAAGGCTTGATGAACCAAAGTAATGAGATTGATGATACCTTGGTATAAAAGAAGTCTTGATGAATTAATAGAATGAGATTAGTGGACCGGGTGTCATGAACCAACACGTAGAATTAGGGGATCGGGTTTCACGAATCGACACGTAGAATTAGGGGATCGGGTGTCACGAACCGACACGTAGAATTAGGGGATCGAGTGTCACGAACCGAAACGTAGAATTAGGGAATCGGATGTAACCAACCGACACGTAGAATTAGGGGATCGGGTGTCACGAACCGACACGTAGAATTAGGGGATCGGAGTGTCACGTACCGACACAAGAGTAATAATGATAATGAATCTTGAAAGATGTTATATACTCAATTCAATGAACCTAATTCCCAAATGAGTATGATGGGGAGGCATGAGTCCTCATTGATGTGCTTGGTGTTGTGACCAAGGGTTATGGTAATTGTAAATGCCGCATGTTGAGTATTGTAGTTTATTTTATGATATTATCTGATATATATTGCTTTCTATTTTGAGTTGGCCGATGATATCTACTCAGTACTTGTGTTTGTACTGACCCCTACTTGTATGTTTCTTTCCTTGTTATTGTGGAGTGTAGCAAACGTACCGTCATCTTCAACTCAACCGCAAATCTAGCCAGTCTTCGTCACACCAGATTTCAGGGTGAGCTAATGCTTCTAGCTTGGACTGGATCTTCCTCTTCATGTCTTGATGCCTTGAACTTCCGGCATGGACTAGCTTTTTACTTATTTTAACTTCTTAGATACTCTTAGATTAGTAATTTGAGGATAGATGTTCTTGTGATGATGAATTCCAGATTTTGGGGATAATGATAAGTTTTGAGATTTAGAAGTTGATTATTGATTTTGTTAATGAGTTTTAAGTCTTCCGCATTGTTTTCTATTTATTATGTTTGAAACATTGGGGTTTAGATTTGTTGGTTCGCTCACATAGGAGGATAAATGTGGGTGCCACTCGCGGCTTGATTTGGGTCGTGACATTCTTAAACTACGATTATGCGGTCATTATTTGTCAATTCTTAAATTATCAATTCTATATTCTTTTTTTTATCTCTTTAGAATTGTGCTATTTAATTCACAATTTTTAAATATAAAATAGATATTATGTTGGAGATAAAATAGGTTTGATAAAATTATGTGACTACTTATGTTTAGAAAACATTATATATTATTAAAAAGGAAATTACATACATAGAATTAAGATAAAATAAATATTATTTTGGAAATAAAATAGGTTAATTTAAACTATATAGATACTTATTTTTAAAAAATCTTATATATAAATTAAAAGGAAATTACATACATGGAAGATTGTAGGATTATATTGAATACGTTGTAGTAGTAATAAACATAGATGAGCGATTCAAATTGTCAATAGTATAAAAAGAAAAATATTTTTCATATTAAAAATATAGGGAAAAGTCTCAAATATGTCATTGAACTTTCAGAAAAGACTCATTTATGACATCAGTTCAAAGTTTGGCTCATTTATGTCATTATTGTTAAAGAAAAGGTCTATTCATGCCATTATTTTTTAAAAGTGGTTTTGCAAGACCATTTTTGACACGTGTCCAATTCTAATTCGGCTACGTCATCAATTTTTAAAATAAAATAATAATAATTCTGAAAAAAAATTGAATTTATTTTTTTTGACTTTTTTAATTTAAAAAATTGATAACGTGGCCGAATTAAAATTTAGCACGTCATCAATTTTTTAGTACGTGGCCGAATTAAAATTTAACACGTCATCAATTTTTTAGTAAAAAATTAAAATTCTAAATAAAATCGAATTAATTATTTTTTTATTTTTTTAATTAAAAAATGATGGTGTGGCCGAATTATAATTGGACACGTGTCAAAAATGATTTTGCAAAATCATTATTAAAAAATAATGGCATCAATGAGCATTTTCTTTAACAGTAATGGTATAAATGAGCTAAACTTTTAACCGGTAACATAAATGAACCTTTTCTGAAAGTTTGATGGCATAATTGAGCTTTATGCCATTATTATAAATCAAACCAATACAAATTGATTTTTAAAAATAAAATAAAATGAGTTTGTGGGCCAACATGAACCAAAATTTTTTGTGACTCTTCAAAATGAAAATTGGATTCTTCTTCGAAAACTATTTTGACAATTAATTATACAACTGTAAATTTAGAACATTACCCATAATAATGTTTAAAATTACAAAATTGTCACTCGTCGTCCTCATCATGGCTCTTTTATATAATAGAAACTAGATATCAGGTGTCCACGCCAACGCAGACCCAACGTATGTTAGTTTTTTTTCTTCCAATTATATGACACAAATGAAATTTGAAAAAAAAAAACTAAATTTTCATGTGTTTTTATAAAAATAATATTTTTAATTGTTAATTTATAAAACTTTCATGTTATTTTTGAATTATAAATGTTACTCTATTTGTTTCATTTTATTTGATACAAGTGATATTAGGTAAATCAACGAAATTTCTTATATGATTCTCACATAGTTTTAGTTGTCATTTTACTGTGATTCATAATACTTTTTAGTTATTGCGTTATTTCAAATAATATATGCAACTTTTTTTGTTTCGATAAAAATAAGGTAGTAACCAAATTTCATTATGTTTTTAACCATGTTTTTCGAAAAATATCTTAAATTGTTACTGTAACGACCCTCTTAGTCGTTTTAGAAATTCCAACTATTATTTTTATATTATCCTTTTTAGTAGAATTTGTAAATAATTTATATGACTTATAAGAATGAGTGACATAATTTTTAGATTTAATAAAGAATTATTTTATTGCTAAGAATAATGAAAAAGGAAATTAAAAAAAAATCAAATAACATAATAAAATAAAATAAAATAATTAAAAAAGGGGGCAAAGTGCCCTAAACTTATAAAGCCTGTGACGGCTATATGAGAAAAAAAAAGAACGATGTGAAAAAAAAGAACAGAGAAGAAAAGAAAAGAAAGGGAGAAAAGAAAAGGAAAAAGGAGGAGAAAAATCAATATTTTCATCTCAAGGCGTCAAGGTAATTATTTTCATCCTTTCTATTAAGTTTTTATGTAATTAGAAGTAGATTTTTAGATTAAAACGTGTATAATTTACACTAATATGTGAAACTAATTTTTAATTCTGTGTACATGTATGCATATGTTATTTAACATAAATTTCACCTTAGTCATTAAGTAATTATGACCAATTGTTGATGATCATAAAACAATTATTGGGAAGAGAGGTAAATAGACATGCAAGAAGCCTTCCGTATAAAAGTATTTCATGAAATATCTTTATTTTGGTGTTCAAATACGGGTGATATAAATTGGGATCAATTTGAGATCCTTTTAATAGTTTTCATATTATCATTTAAGTTTTGATATATTAATTTATATAATTAAGTATTAGGTATATGGTATTAAGTGAATGTCTTAAGATTTATGATATTGAAAAGAAATTAGAAATTTAATCCTAATCTTGAAACTTAGGAACTTAATTATAAATTTGCGTGAGTTTTTTTTTGGTTTAGTCTAGACACGTGCAATATGTGTGTTGTTAATTTCAAAATCATGTCGTGGTTATTTATTTGAATAGATTTTATTGGTTTGGAAGTCAACAAAAAGAGGAAGGCTCAAGTTTTGGAGTCATTGTTCGACTATTTGAGGCAAGTGGATTTCTAAACTCTTGTTAAGTGTATGAAATGCGTGTATGTCCTTGTGGTATATGTTTGGAAGTAACGGGATTGGTGATGGGTTGAAGAATGGGATAACAAAAAGCAATGTGATTAATTGTTTATGTGTGTTGTGTTGAGAAAGGGTTGAATTCTTGTTGAATCATTATTGATGTAACTTCATGTTTGTGTGGTTGTGAACTGTGCGATGTTATGAAAATAGTCATCTCCTCATTTTTTTGTGTGAACTTGTCATCTGCATTAATATGAGACATTGGTTGTGACAAGTGTTATGTGCATTGAGAAAGAATGGGTACTTAAGAGGATGTACCATTTCGAGGGACGTATCGCGCGCCGCGATGGATACTATATTTCGAGGGACATATCGCGCGCCGCGATGGATACTATATTTCGAGGGACGTATCGCGCGCCGCGATGGTTACTATTATCGAGGGTCGTGTCGTGCGCCGCGACAGATGCATGGACAGATATGTCCCCCATGGGTCCCGGACTGAGAGACAGCGGGTGTGTATCACTAGGTCAGACATGCATCATTATACTTGACATTGCATTCCATTACATTGCACATACTTATCATTAGTGAACTTGATATTGTGTTTTGCTGATCTAGTGATTGCTTTTTTTGCGGAACTTGTGATTGTTAAATACTGAGCTTGTTATTGAGGATATATAATTTGTTGAAGTGTTGTTGTTGAGAATGTGTAAACTGATAGAGTGTGGTTATTGAGTGGTGTGTTTGGTAAACTGTGAGCTGTTAGGTTGGGCTGATGTTTATGCAGGTTGGAGTTGTGGAGGTTCGGTTGGGGTGGTAGGAGTACCCGTATTTCATCCCCTTAGCTTGTGTTTAGAGGTTTACTTGCTGAGTACCGTGTGGTTTGGTACTCACCCCTTGCTTCTACAAATTTTTTTTGTAGGTTACTAGCCCGGACTTTTATGATATATTCTCTTCTTTTTCGAGGCTTCCTGGAGATTTTGTGAGGTAGTTGTTGGTCATCTCAGCATCCCTCCTTACTCTTGTTTATGATTTTGTTCTACTCTAGAAACAATATCATATGAGACTTATATTTTCTTTTGATCCGGTTATAATACTTTAGAGGCTTGTACACGTGACAACCAGGTTTTGGGGTATAATGTAAGTTGATAGTAAATTTTCCGCATTTTTATTGTAATAGTTGCGTTTTAGGCTTACTTGTCTTGGTGGGATAAGACGAGTGCCATCACGTCCATTTTTGGGTCGTGACAAAATGGTATCAGAGCCCCAGGTTCATAGGTCTCGCGTGTGTACAAGTCGAGTCTAAATAGAGTCTCGATGATCGATACGGAGACGTCTGTACCTATCTTCGAGAGGCTGTAGTGACTTCTAGGAAGTATCTTCACTTCTTGGATTCTATTGTGCGTACTTGGTCCCATTTTGATTCTTATCGCTTCACTCCATTCGCTCTCATTTATGTGATGACTCTGCGTAGTTCCTTTTGTGAATCATTGGCATGTCGTGTATTGGTTTGATGTTAGATCTGGTATTAAAGTGGCAGTGATATACTTATGAAAAGGATTTGTGGTTATATTTTGAATATTAAAAAAAAAATAAATTAAGGGGCTATGTAAGTTTAGTTATCCTTGTAAAATGATTAGTACTTGTGTGGTATATACGATATTAGAGTGGTTAACAATTGGAAGTGGGGTGATTAAAGGGATGACTAGATAATTGAGTTGTAACTTTGGAAACTATAATCAGTAAAGTTATCATAACATGAATGGAATTCTTAGAAATGATGCACCAATTAAGGTTAGAATTTCTACTATAGTAGTATCGATGCTTACTTGGTTGGAGTTATGGAGTGTGCTACTTTTGATATTGACCTGAACTATGAAAGGATTCATATAGCTTGGGCTAGATATGGAACTATGATAATACTTAACATCTATTTGATGGGTAGAAATGTGTGACCTGTTTGGATATGATCTTCTCGATAGGTATGATGTGTTCTAGTGGTGGATTTAAAAGTCTTCACAATGTGGTACTAGTGGTATATGAAAATGAATACGTTGATGTTAAGTGCAAATACTAACTACTTAAGGAGTTATATATTGTATTACATGCTCATATGGTAAGATGTGGTGTTGAACTCATATTCGAGAACCCAACTAGCTTGTTGGTATGGGTGGATGTGTTAAACATTATTTATAAGGAAGCTTTTAGTAGTGGATCTTTGGTATGATATTGATATGTTCAGATTGTGAAATGTATTTTATGAATTTTTAAATGAGTGGTGATTTCATCGTAATGTCCTTGAAATTGGATCAATATTGAATGACAAGCATATGGGTAAAGGAAGTCCTAAAGAGTATACTTATGTGAAGACAATTAAGAGTTTTAGTAAGGAAGTGCGGATAAAAGTGGGTTAGTTCTTTGGATTGGATTGGTATAACTAGTTTAAGGATTCATATTGATGAAATAGTTGACTTCGTGGTGATAACAAGAGCTAACTAAGCATGATGATAATAGGAGTTTGTGATGGATTGCAATTGAGACTAAATCATAAAATAAGAATTGAGGGTTAAACGAATTTTTATGGTAATTTTTATAAAGAGTGGGGATGTCATCGAATAAAATTGAAAGGAGCTATAGCTATAACGGAAAGATATAGTGGTATATAGTTTAACTTTCAGAGCAAGGATAAAACTAGGCTATTTTACTTTGTTTGCAAGGGTTAAGGATGTATCTTCAGAGGAATTTGGAGAATTGGGTTCAGAGACAAGTGATTTTACCTGTTTCTTCTAGATTACGATATAATATAGTGTCGCAAGATCAATAGATTGATTTTTTAAAAAAAAACTATTGGATAAAACTTGAGAAAGGAGTGTACGGACGTTCAACTCGAGTATGATGATTAGTTCTTTTGTGGTTTTGAGTTGGTAAGGAGTATGATAAGATTTTTAGAAAAAGATATGGTAGGGTCAATGAAGAGGCGATAAATGATAAGCTAAAATACGTTAAGTAATCTTTTTTATATGTATGAGCTAATGTTGTAAGATAATGGGATTGTGTTACATGGTTTGGATCAAAACTTCAAGTTTACATGGCAAGTTTAGATTTGTGGTAGTGTATCTTGTCAATGTATGAATTGGTAAGGTAAGAAATGATCGATCACATTGAGTATGAAGCATTTAGAAGGACTTAAAATTGAGTAGTACATTTGGTTACTTTTGATTGTTATACCTAAGGTTTCCCATATTGTTGGCCAAAAAAATAAATAAGACTTGTAAGTGAGTTAAAAAAAAAGAGAAAAATTATGGTGTATTGAAGAGTTCAAGTTATTTGAAATTTCCGCCGTGGAAAGATTTTATGAAAGGCAAAGGAACAATAAGACCTCTCTTACAAACATTGGATTCGGAGGTGATAGTTGTAGTGATTTCGCCTTTGAGTTTAGATATGACTATGAGATGTGAACTAGTTCGGCACCTACTTACTATGGGTTTATTATTAACTTTTCTAAATATTAAGTTTTGATTGGGTTACAATAAATGACGTAAGGAAGATTATACATGGTTATGTCGAGCTAGATTGTTCAGAATGTGATTAAGTAACAAATGGATGTTAAATAGTGTGGACCTACAGTTTTACATGATTAATGAGGATTGGAGGGGATTAAAAAAATTATTTTATTGAAGAGACAAAATATATTGTTATAATGTGTTACATAGGCATTTTATGGTGAGTAGAGGCTATGAGATTATAGTATATATAAATATTGGAGTGATCAAGGGTTTCTTTGAGTTATTGAATGAGGTAAATGATGGTGGTTGAAAATGGTATGTGAAAGTTTAGGTGAAGTTGACATTAAGTGTGACTTATATCTATTATGGGACGCTTAAATGGAAAGATAAGAAACCATGGTTCAAAGTCTTGGAGACTACAATGTGCTTGCTAAGGAGAATGTGATACTAATGACTGTGTGCAAGTAAGGTAAATGGTTGGTGTGGTTATGATATTTGTTAATATTAATAGTGTTGGCTTTGATGGAGTACTGTGAGAAGTATGCAGGGTTTGGCAAATCCAACATGTGTAAAATTGTAAAGGAGATCAGACTGGTTGATTTTGGGTTGAAAAAAAAAATTAAATAAAAAAAATAAATAAATTGAGGGATGTAGTCAGATGAATGAAAATATTGATATGCGAATTATGGAGAAAGTATCTAATGTTATTCGACCTTGATTCCGTATATTCTTAAGTTGACCACCTATTTCGTTTCGGACATGATTTGGAGTATGATTCATTGCATATGCCCACGTTTTTTTTTTACATCTATGGGTGAATTCCTAGTGGTGGATCGGATGTACCGATCCTCTTATGTCTTCTTGATAGGGTAGGATCCTTGGTTAGACTTGTTCACTTCAGTTATGAAATATTGATGTTGTTTGAAAAATTAGAAATATATCACTATTTTTATATGCACAACCTTGCTTATGGGAACTTACAAAAGAGATTTCATGAATAGTTATGGTTATCCGACAATGTTGTAAAAGGTTCTGCATCCTAGCGTGTACCATTTGTAGGGTGCTTACTTTATCTTGTTCTTATTTGGATTATGTATGTTTTGATTCTCCCTTGATGGATACTCGAAGTCTAAAGATCAGATTTTTATAACTTAAACTTGTAAAAAGATTGTGTTCTGAAAAGGGAATCATTATAAGATGTGTAATGGTTTGTGCACTAAGAGTATGTGATGATTTGTTCAGGTTCACTTTTGGTTGTAGCTAGTATCAATAGAACGTTATCTTTGCTATGTGAGAACAGATTTGTCATGATTATTGTGTTATGGTCCAAGGGGTTTCAGTTTAGATTCGGTTCATGGGTTAGTATGTAGCTTGACAATCACTACTGATATGTAGATCTGTCAAATTCTCTGTAGTTCAATTCTTGGTAGTTGGTCTTGATAGAATGGTGTTAAAGATAAGCTTTCATGGAGAGATGAACAACGACTCTGGAAGATCATGCAAGATTTTTGATAACGTCAATAATTCTTCCTTCTCCTATTTTATGTTCGAGGACGAACATGATTTCTAGTGGTGGATAATGTAACGACCCTCTTAGTCGTTTTAGAAATTCCAATTATTATTTTTATATTAACCTTTTTAGTAGATTTTGTAAATAATTTATATGACTTATAAGAATGAGTGACATAATTTTTAGATTTAATAAAGAATTATTTTATTGCTAAGAATAATGAAAAAGGAAATAAAAAATCAAATAATATAATAAAATAAAATAAAATAATTAAAAAAGGGGGCAAAGTGCCCTAAACTTATAAAGCCTGTGACGGCTATATGAGAAAAAAAAGAACGATGTGAAAAAAAAGAACAGAGAAGAAAAGAAAAGAAAGGGAGAAAAGAAAAGGAAAAAGGAGGAGAAAAATCAATATTTTCATCTCAAGGCGTCAAGGTAATTATTTTCATCCTTTCTATTAAGTTTTTATGTAATTAGAAGTAGATTTTTAGATTAAAACGTGGATAATTTACACTAATATGTGAAACTAATTTTTAATTCTGTGTACATGTATGCATATGTTATTTAGCATAAATTTCAACTTAGTCATTAAGTAATTATGACCAATTGTTGATGATCATAAAACAATTATTGGGAAGAGAGGTAAATAGACATGCAAGAAGCCTTCCGTATAAAAGTATTTCATGAAATATCTTTATTTTGTGTTCAAATACGGGTGATATAAATTGGGATCAATTTGAGATCCTTTTAATAGTTTCCATATTATCATTTAAGTTTTGATATATTAATTTATATAATTAAGTATTAGGTATATGGTATTAAGTGAATGTCTTATGATTTATGATATTGAAAAGAAATTAAAAATTTAATCCTAATCTTGAAACTTAGGAACTTAATTATAAATTTGCGTGAGTTTTTTTTTGGTTTAGTCTAGACACGTGCAATATGTGTGTTGTTAATTTCGAAATCATATCGTGGTTATTTATTTGAATAGATTTTATTGGTTTGGAAGTCAACAAAAAGAGGAAGGCTCATGTTTTTGAGTCATTGTTCGACTATTTGAGGCAAGTGGATTTCTAAGACGAGTGCCATCACGTCCATTTTTGGGTCGTGACAGTTACATTGCGTTTTTAAGCTTCTTTTTATGTAATTTTTAAATATGTAACAAATTAGAAATTAAAACGAATAATTAAAGTTTTTAAATCATTATATTTCATTTTTAATATATTACTCCATCCTTTTCTATTTATATGAACTTATTTCATTTTTAATATATTACTCCATTCTTAATAGATTTTTGTTATAATAATAGAAGTAAGAAGAATCCTATGGATAGGATGCTAGAATAAAGTTGAGTGTGTGGCAACAAAATGATCTTGGGGCATTGAGTGACACGTGTAGCAAGAAATATAGATATTTGATGAGGTTATATGACTGATTTACCGTTCGTCGTCCCATTGTTCTTCACTCTTCTATATAATAGAAATAAATTAATATAATATAAATTAGATAATTTAAGGCCTAATATAATTTTACATATTTTTGTGAATAGATTACATAAATTTAAAACCTAAAATATCATAATCCTCTCTCGAATATATTCTTATTCCCTCTCGGATATATCCATCCCTTCTCCCATGCATAGATATCCCCTCTTGGATACATCCTTCCCATGAAGTTATATATATATATATATATATATATATATATATATATCATTAGTTATGTATCAGACAATTAAGGAATGTATTCGATAGCTGTCAAGACCCAAAAAAATGGGTGTGATGGCACTCGTCTAATCCCACCAAGACAAGTCAGCCAAAAACCCAATATCTAAAAAAGTGCGGAAGTAAATGACAATCAAACAACAATTCCTATTATGAAACCAAGTCATATTAATCCAATCCCCAAAATCAGGTTGTCACGTGCACAAGCCTCTAATGTAAATATTAGAACTGAAATAATATAGAAGTCTAAAATGAAGTTGTCTTTCAAGTAAAAACAAAGTCATAAACTGGAGTAGGAAAGTTCGCTTAGATGAAAAGCAGCTACCTCACAATCCTCCACAAGATGCCTCGGAAACGAAGAGAATGGAAGGTATCACAAAAATCCGGGCTCGTAACCTACAAAAAAATTTGTAGAAGCAAGGCGTGAGTACCAAACCACGCGGTACCCAACAAGCAAACCTCTAAACACAAGTTAAGTGAACAAAATACGGGTACTCCTTACGCCCTATCTAAACCTCCACGCTACAGCCTAACAGTTTACCAAACACACCACTCTATAACCACACTCTATCAGTTTACACATTCTCAATAACAACTCAATATTCAACAGTCACAAGCTTCACAGAGAAACAATGTAACGACCTGTTTAGTCATTTTGAGCAGTAGAGTTTATTTTTGGTAATAGCTGTCTGGGTCGACAGATTCCACGACGGACCGTCATGGGTACGACGGATCGTTGAGGGGGTCTCGTTCCAAAACACTTAGACTCTGGAAATTTGGGTACTGAGATCGACTCTCTGAACATCACGACGGAATGGCAGGACGGATCGTCGTTTGCACGACGGACCGTAACAAATCTTTCCACAGAATTAACTTTCTGAACTTTGTGACGGACCTGCAGTATGGACCGTCACAGTCATGACGGACCGTCACAGGCTGCGTAACCCTGACTGGGTCGGATTTCTGTTAAAAGTTTTTAAGGGGTGTTTTGGACTATTCCTGCTTATGATTATAAAGTTAGTGGTTAAATGTTAATAATTCAATTACTTGGGGGTTAAAGGAGATAACCTTGAAATAAATAGTGGTTTACTTTTATCATCTTTTAAACTTAATTATATGGTAATTAGGGTGAAACAAAGGGAATTTGAAAGAGGAGAAAAATTTAAAAGAAAAGAAGAGAGAAACGAGCGAGACAAAGAAAAGAACGTAGAGGAAAGCAAAGGTTTTGGGGGATAGCTTGCTCGATCACCATCCTTTGGTGGAGGTAGGTTATGGTTTATGCTATCTCATAGTAAACTCTAAATAGCGTTTGATATGTATTGGGTAGTATCGTAAAGTCGTCTATATGCTTAATTGTGTGGTTGCATGATGTGATTGTATAATTTTGATAAAATTAGCATAATGAGACTGTTGAATCTTAAAACATAAAACCTCTCTATTAATGATGATGTCTTGGCATAAAGGAAGGTTGATGAACTGGAAATTAATGAGATTAGGGGATCGGGTGTCACGAACCGACACGTAGTATTAGGGGATCGGAGTGTCACGTTCCGACACCAGGATAGTAGGGGATCAGAGTGTCACGTTCCAACACCAGGACAGTAGAGGATCGGAGTGTCACGTTCTGACACCAGGATAGTAAGATGAATGAATATTGAGGGGATCGGAGTGTCACGTTCTGACACTAGGATAGTAAAGAGAATGAATCTTGAATCATGCTAATATACTCAGATTTAAAGAACCTGATTCCCAAATGAGTATGGTGTGGAGGCTTGAGTCCTCATAGATGCGCTTGGTGTTGTGGCCAATGGTAATGGTACTTGTTGTTGTCACCTGTTATGTATCTGGATGGTTTTATGTTATTATTCGATATATATTGCTTTCTATTTTGAGTTGGCCGATGATACGTACTCAGTACTTGTGCCTTGTACTGTCCCCTACTTGTAATTTTCTTCTTTGTTATTTGTGGAGTGCAGCAAACGTGCCATCGACTTCAACTCGTCCTCAACTCTAGCCAGTCTTCATCGCGTCATATTTCAGGGTGAGCTGTTGTTCCTAGCTCAGATGGATTCTCTCTCATTCAGGTCTTGATGTCCTTGAAGTTCGGACATGGACCATCTGTTTACTTAATTTAACTTCCTAGACACTCTTAGATTTAGTAATTTGAGGATAGAATGTTCTTTTGGTGATGACTTCCAGATTTTGGAAATAATAAGTATTAAATTTTAGAAGTTATTTATTGGTTATAGTAATGAATTTTAAGTCTTCCGCATTATTTTCTGTTTATTATGGTTGAAATGTTGGGGTTTTTATTGGTTGGTTCGCTCACATAGTAGGGTAAGTGTGGGTGCCACTCGCGGCTCGTTTTGGGTCGTGACAACTTGGTATCAGAGCCTTAGGTTCGTTGGTCTCATCACACAAGAACGGGTCTAGTAGTGGTCTTAAAGAACAGTAGGGGACGCCATTACTTTTCTTTGAGAGGCTATAAGACTTTAGGAAAAATTCCATTCTTTCTTCTTCTTTCGTGCATTACTACTTGGATCCAATTGGTATCTAGGTGATAAAAATTGGTGTCTGACCATCTTCACTCTATTTCGCAGATGGTTAGAACTAGAGCAACAACTGCACCAACACCAACACCGGCAACACAAGATGCGTCTGAGCCAACCATTGGGACTGTAACCGAGGAGGAGCAGTGGCAAGAGGCCGTGGTAGAGGTCGCGGGAGGACGTCCTCTAGAGGAAGAGGACAAGCACCTGGCCTTGCTAGTACTAGGGCGGTGACTCCTCCACCGACTGAGGAAGTATTAAGAGAGGGGAGGAAGGGGGGGAATGAACAAGTGCAGAATGAGGGATTACCACCCCAACCTACCCCAGAGATGATTAATCAGGTTCTTGCTTATCTTAGCGGGTTATCTGATCAAGGCCAGACACCTCCAGTGTTTTCTGCACCAGCCACCTCAGGTTCCGGGAGTACAACATAGCTGTTGTGGCTACCCGCATGGATGCCTCATTGGAAATAGGCACGTTTCCTCAGTTGACTACAGGGCCTATAATGAAGCGATCAGCATGAACTTTCATTAAGTTCTTGAAGTTGAAACCTCCAGTTTTCAAGGGTGCTAATCTGAGGATGCCTATGATTTTCTAGTTGATTTCATGAGAAGCTACATAAGATGGGCATAGTGGAACGATTCGGTGTTGAGTTTGTGACCTATCAGTTTCAGGGAAATGCCAAAATGTGGTGGCGATCGTATGTTGAGTGTCAACCAGCACAGGCACCACCCATGACTTGGGCATCTTCTCTAGCTTATTTATGGAGAAGTATATACCCCGGACTTTGAGGGATAGGAAGAGAAATGAGTTCCTGAGCCTAGAGCAAGGCAGGATATCGGTTACTGCTTATGAGGCTTAGTTTCGTGCATTATCCAGGTATGCAACCCAGCTTTGCTTCAGTCCACAAGAGCGGATTCACCGGTTTGTGAAGGGATTGAGGTCAGATTTGCAGATTCCAGCCTTACAGGTAGCTACTGCAGCAAAATCCTTTCAAGAGGTGGTAGATTTTGTGATAGAAGTGGAGGGAGTGGAGCCAGACGACTTCAACATGGCATCGACACCTAAGAAGTTTCGTAAGGGAGGTGAGTTTGGTGGGTCTTACTCCAGAGGGCAGAGTTCAGGAGGTTACCCAGCCCGACCTATTCAGTCTTCACTGCAGGCTGTAGCTGGGGGTCCACCGCAGACCGGTCAACACTTCTCTAAGTTTGGGTGTTATCCCCAGACTCCGTTGTTCTCACAGAGACGTATGTTTGAACCCAGAGAGTGTTATGGATGTGGGGATACTGGACATATTAGGAGGTATTGTCCAAAACAGAGTTACAGACCCCCAATAGTTAGAGGTAGAGGTGGTCATGGAAGAGGCCGCTATGCTAGAGGACGGGGTGGCCAAGGTAATGGAGGTCACCAAATCAACCGGGGTGGCGAGCAAACTGGAACTACTGCAGTGCAACATGGTAGGGGCAACGGGCAGACATGTGATAGGACCCATTGTTATGCTTTCCCTGGGAGGTCTGAAGCGGAGACATCTGATGTTGTTATCACAGGTAATCTTTTGGTTTGTGATTGCATGGCTTCTGTATTATTTGACCCTGGATCCACATTTTCATATGTATCTTCCTCATTTGCTACTGGTTTTGATTTACATTGTGATTTGCTTGACATGACTATACGTGTCTCTACTCCGGTGGGTGAGTATGTGATAGTTGAAAAGGTGTATAGGTCTTGTCTTGTAACTTTTATGGGGAGCAATACTCATGTAGACTTGGTTATCTTAGAAATGGTTGATTTCGATGTAATTCAGGGTATGACTTGGCTTTCTCCAAATTTTGCAATCTTAGATTGTAATGCTAAAACTGTAACGTTGGCCAAGCCTGGGACAGATCCGTTAGTGTGGGAGGGTGACTACACTTCCACTCCAGTTCGTATCATCTCCTTCTCTTCGTGCTAAGAGAATGGTTAGTAAAGGTGTTTAGCTTTCTTGGCACACCTCAGGGATGATACTACCCAGTACCTTCAATTGAGTCGGTTTCGATAGTCCGTGAGTTTCTGGATGTGTTTCCTGCAGACCTTCCTGGTATGCCACCGGATAGGGATATTGACTTTTGCATTAATCTCGAGCCGGGTACTCTCCCCATTTCCATTCCCCCTTATAGAATGGCTCCCGCCGAGTTAAGAGAGTTAAAGGCCCAACTTCAAGAGTTGTTATGTAAGGGCTTCATTAGACCAAGTGCATCCCCTTGGGGTGCTCCTATTTTATTTGTGAAGAAGAAGGATGGAAGTTTTCGGATGTGCATAGACAACAGGCAACTGAATAAGGTAACTGTTAAGAACAAGTATCCTATTCCTCGCATCGATGATTTGTTCGATCAGTTACAAGGTGCTTGTACCTTCTCAAAAATCAATTTGAGATCTGGTTATCATCAATTGAAAATATGGGCAACAGATGTGCCAAAGACTGCTTTTCGGACCAGGTATGGGCATTATGAGTTTTTAGTAATGTCTTTTGGGCTTACAAATGCCCCTGCTGCTTTCATGAGCTTGATGAACGGGATTTTTAAGCCATATCTGGATCTCTTTGTCATTGTATTCATTGATGATATACTGGTATACTCATAAAGCAGGAAAGAACATGAGGAGCACTTGAGAATTATATTGGAAATGTTGAGGGAGAAAAAGCTTTATGCCAAATTCTCCAAGTGTGAGTTTGGCTATATTCAGTGTCCTTCTTGGGGCATGTGGTTTCTAAGGATGGAGTGATGGTGGATCCTTCTAAGATTTAAGAACTGAAGAGTTGGGTAAGACCTACTAATGTTACAGAGGTAAGGAGCTTCGTTGGTTTAGCTAGCTACTACCGTCGATTTGTCAAGGGATTCTCTTTTGTTGCTTCCCAATTGACAAACTTGACTAAGCAGAGTGTTCCATTTGTATTGTCGGACGAGTGTGAAAAAAGCTTTCAGAAGCTCAAAACTTTGTTGACTACTGCACCAATTCTTACCCTGCCAGTGGAAGGTAAGAATTTTATTGTTTATTGTAATGCATCCTATTCCGGTTTGGGTGCAGTGCTAATGCAACAGAAGAATGTAATTGCTTATGTCTCGAGGCAATTAAAGGTGCATGAACGTAATTATCCGACCCATGATTTGGAGTTGGCTTCCGTAGTTTTCGCATTAAAGCAATGAAGACATTATCTATATGGGGTTAAGAGTGAAGTCTATACAGATCATCACAGTTTACAGTATGTCTTTACTCAAAGAGATTTGAATTTGAGACAGAGGAGGTGGATGGAGCTACTGAAGGACTATTATATCACTATCTTGTATCATCCGGGAAAAGCTAATGTCGTGGCGGATGCTTTATGTAGAAAGGCAGGAAGCATGGGAAGTCTAGCTCACTTGCAGGTTTCTAGACGCCCATTGGCTAGAGAGTTCAGACTCTGGCTAATGACTTTATGAGGCTAGAAGTACTAGAGAAGGGAGGATTTTTGGCCTGTGTGGGGGCAAGATCTTCCTTTCTTGACAAGATTAAGGGAAAGCAGTTTACTGATGAGAAACTGATCCGAATTCGAAATAAGGTATTGCGAGGAGAGGCTAAAGAAGCAAAAATCAATGAGGAAGGCGTTTTGTGAATCAAGGGAAGGGTATGTGTACCCCGCGTCGATGAATTGATTCACACTATTCTTACAGAGGCTCATAGTTCAAGGTATTCTATACATCCTGGTGCAACCAAGGTGTATCGTGACTTAAAGCAATATTTTTGGTGGAGTAGGATGAAGCGTGACATTGTTGATTTTGTTGCTCAATGCTCGAATTGTCAGCAGGTAACGTATGAACACCAGAGGCCTGGAGGGACACTTCAGAGAATGCCCATTCCTGAATGGAAGTGGGAGATAATTGCAATGGACTTCGTAGTTGGTCTTCCAAAGACAATGGGTAAGTATGACTCCATTTGGGAAATTGTTGATAGGTTAACTAAGTCTGCTCACTTCATTCCGCTTAAGGTGACTTATAATGCAGAGAAATTAGCCAAACTTTATATCTCAGAAATTGTTCGATTGCACGGATTCCACTTTCCATCATATCAGATAGAGGTACGCAGTTTACTTCAATGTTTTGGAAAACATTGCATGCTGAATTAGGTACTAGGTTGGATCTTAGTACTGCATTTCACCCTCAGACTGTGATCAGTCTGAGCGAAGCGATTTCAGGTTTTGGAGGATATGCTTCGTGCATGTGTGATAGAGTTTGGTGGTCATTGGGATAACTTCTTACCCTTAGCAGGTTCTCATACAACAGTAGTTATCACTAAAGTATTGATATGGCCCCATTTGAGGCACTGTACGGGAGAACATGTAGGTCTCCCATTGGGTTGTTTGATGCATTTGAGGTTAGACCTTGGGGTACTGACCTTCTGAGGGAATCGTTAGATAAAGTGAAATGCATTCAATAAAAGCTTTTAGCGGCTCAAAGTAGACAGAAGGAATATGCAGATCCAAAGGTTAGGACTCGAGTTTATGGAGGGTGAGCAAGTTTTGCTGAATGTTTCGCCCATGAAAGGGGTGATGCGGTTTGGTAAGCGAGGTAAGCTTAGTCCGAGGTATATTGGTCCATTTGAAGTTTTGAAGCGCGTGGGGGGGTAGCTTACGAATTAGCCTTGCCCCCAAGGCTGTTAGGAGTGCACCCGGTATTTCATGTGTCTTTGTTGAAAAGATACCATGGGGATGGAAACTACATCATTCGTTGGGATTCAGTTCTTCTTGATGAAAATTTGTCTTATTAGGAGGAGCCTGTTGCCATTTTAGATAGAGAAGTCCGCAAGTTGAGATCAAGGGAGATTGCATCCATCAAGGTTCAATGGAAGAATCGGCCAGTTGAAGAGTCCACTTGGGAGAAGAAGCCTGATATGCAAGAAAGATATCCACACCTTTTCACAGATTCAGGTACTCTTTCTCTCCCTTGTTTTTCTTCTTGTGATCGTTCGAGGATGAACGATGGGTAAATTGGTATCTATTGTAACGACCTGTTTAGTCGTTTTGAGCAGTAGAGTTTATTTCTGGTAATAGCTGTCTGGGTCGACGGATCCCACAACGGACCGTCATGGGTACGACGGACCGTCGAGGGGGTCCCGTTCCAAAACACTTAGACTCTGGAAATTTGGGTACTGAGATCGACTCTCTGAACTTCACGACGGAATGGAAGGACGGACCGTCGTTTGCACGACGCACCGTCACAAATCTTTCCACAGAATTAACTCTCTGAACTTTGTGACAGACCTGCAGTACGGACCGTCACAGTCATGACGGACCGTCACAGGCTGCGTAACCCTGACATGGTCGGATTTCTGTTAAAAGTTTTTAAGGGGTGTTTAGGACTATTCCTGCTTATGATTATAAAGCTAGTGGTCTAATGTTAATAATTCAATTACTTCGGAGTTAAAGGAGATAACCTTGAAATAAATAGTGGGTTACTTTTATCATCTTTGATACTTAATTATATGGTAATTAGGCTAAAACAAAGGGAATTTGAAAGAGGAGAAAAATTAAAAAGAAAAGAAGAGAGAAACGATCGAGAGAAAGAGAAGAACGCAGAGTAAAGCAAAGGTTTTGGGGGATAGCTTGCTTGATCACGATTCCTTCGGTGGAGGTAGGTTATGGTTTATGCTATCTCATAGTAAACTCTAAATAGGGATTGATATGTATTGGATAGTATCGTAAAGTCGTCTATATGCTTAATTGTGTGGTTGCATGATGTGATTGTATAATTGTGATAAAATTAGTGTAATGAGGTTGTTGAATCTTTAAACTTAAAACCTCTCTATTAATGATGATGTCTTGGCATAAAGAAAGCTTGATGAACTGGGAATTAATGAGATTAGGGGATCGGGTGTCACGAACCGACACGTAGTATTAGGGGATCGGAGTGTCACGTTCCGACACCAGGATAGTAGGGGATCGGAGTGTCACATTCCGACACCAGGACAGTAGAGGATCGGAGTGTCACGTTCCGACACCAGGATAGTAAGATGAATGAATATTGGGGGATTGGAGTGTCACGTTCCGACACAAGGATAGTAAAGAGAATGAATCTTGAATCATGCTAATATACTCAGATTTAAAGAACCTGTTTCCCAAATGTGTATGGTGTGGAGGCTTGAGTCCTCATAGATGCGCTTGGTGTTGTGGCCAATGGTTATGGTACTTGTTTTTGTCACCTGTTAAGTATCTGGTTGGTTTTATGTTATTATTCGATATATATTGCTTTCTATGTTGAGTTGGACGATGATACCTACGCAGTACTTGTGCCTTGTACTGACCACTACTTGTAATTTTCTTCTTTGTTATTTGTGGAGTGCAGCAAACGTGCCATCGACTTCAACTCGTCCTCAACTCTAGCCAGTCTTCATCGCGTCAGATTTCAAGGTGAGCTATTGTTCCTAGCTCGGACTTGATTCTTTCTCATTCAGGTCTTGATGTCCTTGAAGTTCGGACATGGACCATTTGTTTACTTAATTTAGCTTCCTAGACACTCTTAGATTTAGTAATTTGAGGATAGAATGTTCTTGTGGTGATGACTTCCAGATTTTGGGAATAATAAGTATTAAATTTTAGCAGTTATTTATTGGTTATAGTAATAAGTTTTAAGACTTCCGCATTATTTTCTGTTTATTATGGTTGAAATGTTGGGGTTTAGAGGTTGGTTCGCTCACATAGGAGGGTAAGTTTGGGTTCATCTCGCTACTCGTTTTGGGTCGTGACAAACAATCACAAGATCAGCAAAACACATGTTCAAGTTCATCAATAAATATGTGCAATGCCATGAGATGCAATGTCAAATATCATGATGCATGTCTTTCTTAACGATACACACCCGCTGTCTCTCAGTCCGGGACCCATGGGGGACATATCTGTCCATGCATCTGTAGCGGCGCACGACACGACCCTCGATAACAGTAACCATCGCGGCGCGCGATACGTCCCTCAAATTATAATATTCATCACGGCGCGCGATACGAACCTCGAAATGATACATCCTTATACCACAATCATGTCTCAGATACAATGCAATTGACATGCTCAAATGAAAATGAGGAGATAACCTTTTTTATAACAAAGCACAATTTACAGCAAGGAATACCACACTGACAAACAAGCAACAAGTCCCCAAATCGTTCGCAACACCACACAAGGAAATACACGAATTTCATACGCTTAACAAGAGTTTAGAAATCCACTTGCCTTAACCACTCGACTAATCACTCTGGGACTTGAGCCTTCCCTTTCCGTTGAGCTTCCAAATCGATGCAATCTATGCAAGTATATATATTCACAATAAGGTTTCAGAACTAACAACACTCACACTTTATAATCAAGTTCGTTATTCTTGATGTCAACTAACATTTCAACTATTATATTTTCCAAGTTCCAAGTCTAAGTTTAAGTCCCTCCTTTTTTTCTTCAATACCAACTCTAATAATCCACCAACAATTAAATTATCTATCTTAGTATAACAAACTTAAATTATAATATGCTAACAATAGTAAGGATATTTCTATAAATTTACTCTCCAATACTTCCATCTAGTCAAAGGCTTAATCAGTAGAGGTCACTATCCTGATACATTCTCAACTTCACAAAATACAAATTTTTATATATATTTTCCTTTCCAATCACTTCCAACAACCCAATTTAATAATATTTTATTTTTATAATGTGAACAATAAGAAAAGAAAAATAAATAAAAGAAAAGAAAATATTAAAGTTGATGATTTTACGAAATAGAAAAAAAGAAAAAAAAAAAATTGCAGATTTAATAATCTGCATCCAAATTTTTGCCAAACACACAAATATAAGATCATATCTTGGCAATCATTGACAATGATTAGGTTATTATTATTATTTTAATTTTTTTTGTTTACAACCATCAAAAATATTATTAAATAATTAAAATTTTAAAGGTTGGCTAATTCTCTTTCTTCTTACCAATCAATCTTATATAAAAACATATGAGTGCAAAAATTAAAGAAATTAATGCGGGGGGAAGAAATACCTGGAGCAGTTCATAGCCGCAATGCCGAAAACCCTTCGCCCTTTTCTTCTTTCCTTTTTATTTTTTTTTAAAAAATTAGTTATGTACTAAAAGTGATAAATTTTACTCACTTATTTTAACATATGAGGGACAATTGGTATAGGATCTTAAATAAATCATCACATTAGCTCACTAACTATTGATTAATTAATTATCTATGACCACCCATCCATTAATTAATTCAAGTTAAGCAAATATTCAAAATTTCCAAAATGACCTTCTGGTCATTACATTATCCACCACTAAAATCATGTTCATCCTCGAACTTAAAGTAAAATAAATACTGATGCTTAAAAAGTTGAGGATATCTGGCACGCATGTCAGACTCTGTCTCCCAAGTTGCTTCTCTTACTGAACGGTGCTTCCATTGCACCTTCACTGAAACAAGATCCTTGGTCCTAAGCTTTCGGATTTGCCTATCAATATAGCTATAGGCTCCTCCTCATATGTCAAGTCTGGACCCAGCTCCACAGAATCGAGTGAAATCACATGAGATTCATCTGGAATATACTTCCGAAGAATAGAGACATGGAAAACAGGATGAATTGCCGACAAACTAGGTGGCAAGGCCAACTTATAGGCCACCTCTCCCACTCGGATCAAAATCTCAAAAGGTCCAATGAACCTAGGGCTAAGCTTGCCCTTCTTTCAAACCCCATACACACCCTTCATAGGTGATACTCGAGACATACATGATCACCCTCCATAAACACTGAGTCTCTAACTCTCCGATCTGCATAACTCTTCTGTCGACTCTTGGCTGTCAACAGTCTATACTGAATCATACGAACTTGTTCCATAGCATCTCTAAGCAAGTCTGTATCCAAAGAGTCCATCTCTGCCGAATCAAACCAACCAATCAGAGATCTACACTGTCTACCATACAATGCCTCAAATGGGGGCCATTTGAATACTAGAGTGATAACTGTTATCATAGGCAAACTCCGCTAAGGTTAAATGTCGATCCCATCTTGCACCAAAATCGATCACACACGCTCAAAGCATATCTTCCAATACCTGAATGGTCCGCTGAGATTGACCATCTGTCTAAGGGTGAAATGCCGTAATCATATCTAACTGAGTACCCAGACCATGTTGTAATGCCTTCCAGAAGTGAGAAGTAAATAGTGAACCTCGATCTGATATGATAGAAACAGGAACTCCATGTAGTCGCACAATCTGACTAATATATAGCTCGGCTAACTTTTCTGTTGTATACTTCACCCGAACCGGGATGAAGTGGGTAGACTTGGTCAGACTATCAACAACAACCAAAATAGAGTCATAACCACCCACTGGGGTAGGAAAACCCACAACAAAGTCCATAGTAATCCGCTCCCACTTCCAAGGAGGAATAGGCATCCTCTAAGATACACCCCCGGGCCGCTGGTGCTCACACTTGACCTGCTGGCAAGTCAAACACCTCGAAACAAAATCTGAAGTATCTCTCTTCATCCCACACCACTAGTAATGCTGACTCAGATCATGATACGTCTTTGCCGCTCCCGGATGGATGGAATACCGAGAACAATGGGCCTCCTCAAGAATCAATCTAATCAAATCGCCTGTCCTAGGCACACAAATTCGGCCTCCGATCCGCAAGACACCATCAGAATCATGGACAA